>JACEFZ010002029.1:17500-230000 GCA_014155875.1 Cepaea nemoralis
AGGTATTAGACGCAGAGGTTGACACAGGGAGAAAATGTTCAATAAGTTCGCAAAGTATGTGGAAGACGAACTTACGAAAACATATATTTGTAGATGAACATGCTCGTTTGAGCCACTGTGCATGCCACATGCTATTGATGAATTAAGTCATAAAACACATGCCCACTAAGCTACAGCGGCTCCTTAATCTCGTCCCTTGGTCGCCACTTACGGCATGCTTGACAGGTTGCCGTGTTGCTAGTCCTGTTTATTCCCTGTACATTTTCACAAGCACTGTTTCACGTGTCTTTGAAACTTCGGCACGAAACACACAGACATAGCTTGCCTTCTCACTGTTTTCATGACGTATTTTTCTTCTTCCTTTTTCCTTCTCTTCTTGCACTTCTTCTTCTTCTTGCATTTTCTCTTTAATTCCTCGTTCTCCTTCTTCCCCTTTCCCATTCATTCCTCTTTCTCTTTCATTCCTCTTTCCCCTTCAGTCCTCTTTCTCCTTCTTCCTATTCTTCATCGTCCCCTTTTCCCACGTCCTCGTTCTCCTTCTCCAAACCCTCTTGTTCTCCTTTTTCCTCTTCTCCTTATTCTCCGTCACCTCCACACACCTCAATCCCCTTTTTCCTCCAATTTCCCAAGGCAGCACAGACATTCAATCAATGCATACCCAGCCCTTTACATAAATTTTACGACTGCTCGAGTTCTGCAGCCAAAACTTTCCACGGGATGAAGTAGCCATCTTCACGCCAACCCTCCTTGGTCGCCTCATACGGCCTGCTTGCTATATAACAGTACTACTAACTTTTCTTCCCTTTTGGACCCGGGGTCATACGGGCGCACTTCCCGCACTTCATGGGATCTCCGTGGCGAAGTAGTTACGTCGCCTACCTCGCAACCCGAAGGTTGTGAGTTCAGTTCTGGACAACGTCGTTTGGTTCACGAGTGCAGTTTTCTCGGGATTTCCCAAAGGTCGACTCTGGAGCTAAAGAGTTTATGCTTTGTGCGAAGCTTTTGGTAGACAAACGTGTGTAAAGAAATCGAGCCATGTGGGATAACACCCGGTGCAATGAAGCCGATCCTCTGGCTTTTTAAACTCTTTTCTCCCGCAAATGATCAAACCACACAGAAAAGCCACGCACATTTTGTACTGAGTTTCTTTGAAATCAATATACATGAGGTTTCCCCCCCCCCCCCCCCCCCCCCCCCCCCCCGTGGCTATTTCCATTCAGTCCTATCCACTGTGAAAATCTCGCAGGGCCGAATGAGTTAATGGTCGTGTAATCTGAGCTTTATAAACATTCACAAATATGTTTTGAAGCTCTTTCAATTCGCCTCCATTGCGAAAAATAACCCTTGGTAGACAGATGTCATTGTGAATGTTTGGGAAATACATAACTATTGTCTGTGTTATATTTTGGTCCGTTCGTTTATTGTTAGATTCGCATGAAATGAATATACCGTTTTAGATATCGTATTTGAATGAAACTTCGCGAATCAACTACAGCTACAAATAAGAGTGAAAAAAAACAAAACACGCCCGCCCTCCATCCACTCCAATCCTATCATTCATTCAATCGAATCTTATCATTCAATCGAATCTTATCATTCAATCGAATCTTATCACTCAATCGAATCTTATCATTCAATCGTATCTTATCATTCCATCCATTTAATCTAATCCATCCATCCATCCAATCCATCCAATACAATCCAATCCATCCAATCAAATCCATCCAATCCATTAAATCTAATCCAATCCATCCATTCCAATCCAATCCAATCCATCCATCCAATCCAATCCATCCATCCACCCTCCCAAAACCCAACCAGCCACATAGCTACCTACCTACCCCTACCTACCTACCTTGTCTGTCTGTCTGTCCGTCTGTCCGTCTGTCCGTCCGTCCGTCTGTCCGTCCGTCCGTCTGTCCGTCCGTCCGTCTGTCCGTCTGTCCGTCCGTCCGTCCGTCCGCCCGCTCGCCCGACGCCGGCCGGTCGGTCGGTCGGCCGGCCGGCCGGGCGGGCGGGCGGGCGGGCGGGCGGGCGGGCGGGCGGGCGGGCGGGCGGGCGGGCGGGCGGGCGGGCGGGCGGGCGGGCGGGCGGGCGGGCGGGCGGGCGGGCGGGCGGGCGGGCGGGCGGGCGGGCGGGCGGGCGGGCGGGCGGGCGGGCGGGCGGGCGGTCGGTCGGTCGGTCGGTCGGTCGGTCGGTCGGTCGGTCGGTCGGTCGGTCGGTCGGTCGGTCGGTCGGTCGGTCGGTCGGTCGGTCGGTCGGTCGGTCGTCGGTCGGTCGGTCGGTCGGTCGGTCGGTCGGTCGGTCGGTCGGTCGGTCGGTCGGTCGGTCGGTCGGTCGGTCGGTCGGTCGGTCGGTCGGTCGGTCGGTCGGTCGGTCGGTCGGTCGGTCGGTCGGTCGGTCGGTCGGTCGGTCGGTCGGTCGGTCGGTCGGTCGGTCGGTCGGTCGGTCGGTCGGTCGGTCGGTCGGTCGGTCGGTCGGTCGGTCGGTCGGTCGGTCGGTCGGTCGGTCGGTCGGTCGGTCGGTCGGTCGGTCGGTCGGTCGGTCGGTCGGTCGGTCGGTCGGTCGGTCGGTCTGTCTGTCTGTCTGTCTGTCTGTCCACTGGACGACGAAGAAAACAAATGATATACAACATTAAGGATACACGCAGGTCAGCATGGCCGAATGGATAATTACGCGTGTTCTTAAACATCCGCTGTGCTGATGCCGAGGTTAGGGGTTCAACACCTACACCGGACAGCTGGACTAAAATGTTAACCTGTCGTCCTTGAATTTGGAACGTAAATTACAAGTACCTCTGAAGTCGGAGTGGGTTCACCTTATGGCGAGGGTCACTATTAATAGGGAAAGCTAATTCACACTCAAAATTCAGTCCAGCAATACTGGAAGTAGTGTGTTTGGACTACGCTTGAGTTCAAAGCGAGCGAGCGCAAAAAAAAAATAATTAAGGGCACACTAAACAAACAATGGTTAGGAGGACGAAGAAATCAAGGATATACAACATTAAGGATACACTAAACAAACAATAGTTCATAAAGCTTTCATTGCACCAGGTTTGACCCCAGCCAGCCAGATCTCTCCCCGTAGACCGGTTAATCACCTCTCGAAGGCGTCATTCGGGTGGTCTGTGTTCGAAATCCCCATCGAGGGAGAGTTGTATCAGGTCTACAAGCCTAAAATTAGTACCAGCAAATTTCGTGGGCAGTAAAACGGTTGTAATTTTACCACATCCCCATTGGAGAGATGATTGATCTATAAAATATATGGGCTTAAGTTTAGTTGTTATGAAAAGAAATACACTTCAACACTTTGTGACAAATGGCAAATATGTTACGAAATGAGTAAGGAGACAGAGGTAATACCTTATGGCTTGGCCATATGGCATAACCAGGGCACGAAGACAAACCTGTTAGGAAACTGGTGATAGTGTGCGATGATGAGCCATCATCGATAACGCTTCTCGGCATGACAGATGATGGTAATGATAATGATCTTCGCATGTAATTCACGAGAGCCAGTCAGTACGTTGTAATGTATTTCTCATTTAATCATTCGCGTATGATGCCGATGTAGCGGGTGTAGCCAGTTGTCCCTAGGGGGAAAGTGGAGTCAACAGGCACACTGTTTAAAATCCTTTTCCTTATTGTGGGCCTCTGCCGGACCTTTGTCTACATACCCCCTGTAAATCTTAGGTACCCTATCCCTCTCTTTCCTCTTCTTCTTCTTACCACTAAACAATACCCTTCATATTGTTGCAGAACATACCCACACAAGACTGTATTTTAACAATTGATAAAATAAAACATTTAATACAGAAATTGTCACGTGTGTATGTGTGGACTGTTTGCGTGTGGAAATATGTAGTATTTTCTATGGTGTATGCGAGAATAGATTAGTGAGCTCAGGATCGTTCTTCATCATGTTAGGAATCTCGGCACTTCTCTCACACGACTCCCCAAGAAACAAACTGATGATGTCTGTTCGAGTAAGTTCCTCCTGTATGTTTGTACAAGTTTACTGAACAGGTTTCCTCACCATTATGCCTTCTCTATATAATAATGTTATTGTCCTGAGAAGTAATCACCATTATACCTTCTCTATATAATAATGTTATTGTTCTGAGAATTCATCACTGTTAATATGAATCCGCCTTTTCAGTACCTCAGTCACTGCCAACCAGCCCTTTTTATGTTAACCACTCTGGGCTTTTATGAGGCCATGATTGGTGGAACGGTGTCCCATTGCCGACACCATTTAACATAACTTCACTCAGTGTGACTGCTATTTTTCCTCCTCTCCCAGCTGTCCTTAATTTCTCCGGTACAGTAAAATATCACTCAGTGTGACTGGCTTTGTCTACACCTCGTAGTAATACTTCCTTTCTTTTATACCGTTGAACCTGTAGAGAATAGAACATTCGGTGAGAGAAAAACCCTATTCCAATACACTATATGTGATTCTAGGCCAAAGGCCACTCAGACATGTATCCTAGTTAATCTAGAACTACCCTCTGGCATCAAGGCAGAGGCGTTCGTCATATTTGGGTGATAAGGGAAAGGAAAGACCAAACGGAAAAACACAGGAGCCCCAGTGGGCCTCACTACCGGAATATCCCACCATTTACATTTCCCCTATTCCCCCAGCCATCCCATTACACTGGTTTTACCCTGCCGAGTGAAATGATATATAACTCTACATTTTTTAAGCTAGGCATCAGCCAGCTGCGGCCGACGCTCTCAGATTACGTTCTAACAACTCACTATCACTAAGTTCCAGTCATAACTCTATTTATAAATAAACTACCTTATGCTAACGTTCCCGTTCGGAGTCGGAATTCACAATTCATCACAGTTTCCAAAACACAGGAGACTCCGTAAATCCTCTTCTCCATTAGAACAGGAATAACCGAACACTCCCTTCAAGAGTATTACATTCCACTGATCGCAAGTTTAGTTAACTTCACCCAGCCAAATGTTGCACGAGTGACGTCACTCACGTGACCGGACTTCAATCAAGAAAGCACCGCCTCCCCCTTCTCCATTCTGCTGAGATCTGGGCAAACAGAGTGCCGAATTCCTTTGATGCCGGGCAAATTAACCTGCCGCCAATTGTCTTTGTCCCCTGTGAGTTGGTCTGGGTGTACCAAGCTGGCATCAATCACAGCTTCCCCGTCCAAACCAGAATCATAGAGACAGGTAACCTGCTGGCCATTGAGTTCAATCAGTTCGACCACAGGTGGCCTCTCTTGGTCCAGAGTTCCTTCAACAACCTCGACCTTTTCAGTGGCAACCACCTTTGGAGCCACGCGGCAGGCTGCGAAGTGAGAGCTTTTTGATTTCGATTTGCAGTCTTTTGTGTTGTGAGAGGGTGACTTGCAGATCGAACACCACTTCTCAGACCACTGTCGTTTCGGTTGAGAGTTGGGTGGGCTCTGTCTCCCATCCTTTGTCTTCTCTGGACTCTTCTCTGAGTGTTCTGCATAAGGTTCAACTTTCTTTGTTTCTGAGCTCTTGAATTTCTTTCGGTCATGTTTCTCCTGACCTTTGGTGGTTGGTGTACAGGTTTCTTCCGCCTCCCCATGGACTTCAACGAATCTTTCCGCTAGCTTATTCACCATATCAAGCCGTTCCGCCCCTTGTTCTCCCAAGAATGTCTTCAGAGGATCTGACATTTGCTGTCGCATCTGGTCGACAATCATGAGCTCTTCCAGACTCTCATAGTCATGCTTGAACCCTGCCAAATCCATCCATTTTTGGAGGTAGGATTTCAGGCGCAAACTGTAGGCGGTGAATAGCTCTCCTGGCTCTCGTTTCGCTGCTCGAAACTTCTTCCTATATGTACTTGATGTGATCTCGTATTGTTTCAGCAAAGCGGCTTTCAATTCGTCGTAATTGTTCTCGTGTCCTGGCGGCAGACGAGAATAGACTTCGTAACCGGTTCCAAGCAATCCCTGGGATAGCTTAAGATTCCATTTGTCTCGGTCCAGACCCATAGCAACGGACATGGCCTCGAAGCGTTGAAGGTACTGGTCAATCTTCTCTTTTCCCTGATCATAGACCGCTAGAGGAAACTTCATAGCATGGTAACCATGTCCACCCGCTGGGGTTGAGCCTGGGATGGAGGAACCTCCAACTGCTCCCTCAGTTTCCCCATTAGATTGCCTCTTAAGCTCGAGTTCCCGCATCCGGTACTCGTGCTCCCTTTTCCGAGCTTCTTGTTCAGCTTCCCGATTCTTAGCTGCCTGCTCAACTTCAATTTCCAGCCTTCTCATGGCTTGCTCTGCTTCCAATTTCTTAGCAGCTTGTTCTAACTCCATCCTTCTCAATTCCAACTCCGCCTTTCGATCTTCCCTTTCTGCTTGACGATACTCTCTCTCAATTTCCTGTACGTAATCTGTTAGTGCAGATCCCGACAATCCCATTCCTTCCCCCTTTTCCCTTAGTTCTACAGTGGTTAATTTAGGGGTGGCCATATTTCAAAGAGGTAAGTCAGCAGGTTGAGTCTAAAACCCCAAAGCAATATAGATAATTAATATCTAAAATTAATCTATATATAAGACACCACAAAGTACACCACAACACAATCTCTCAACGACAAGAGTAGACTAGGACCAAGACCTATGTAGACTTGTAAAGTGTGAACAGGAAAGTTACGTGCCTTAACACCTATCCACATTCACTATAACTTGATCTTTAACTGTCCGGCCCTACCTCTATCACGGTAATGTCACCCACAATAATGTAATATCACCAACATTAAGGTAATGTCACCTTCCTGTGTGACGTGCCCATGTAAATGTCGCTATCCTTAATGTGATATCACCATCCCGGACGAGCCCCCATAAATGTAGCCAGTTGTCCCTAGGGGGAAAGTGGAGTCAACAGGCACACTGTTTAAAATCCTTTTCCTTATTGTGGGCCTCTGCCGGACCTTTGTCTACATACCCCCTGTAAATCTTAGGTACCCTATCCCTCTCTTTCCTCTTCTTCTTCTTACCACTAAACAATACCCTTCATATTGTTGCAGAACATACCCACACAAGACTGTATTTTAACAATTGATAAAATAAAACATTTAATACAGAAATTGTCACGTGTGTATGTGTGGACTGTTTGCGTGTGGAAATATGTAGTATTTTCTATGGTGTATGCGAGAATAGATTAGTGAGCTCAGGATCGTTCTTCATCATGTTAGGCCATGCCACATCACACCACAGTAAGTTCAGAACAGGTCTCACCGAATGAAGCCTCAATCCGGACAATGGTTGACTTCTTGGAGTTAATCATATATATATATATATATATATATATATATATATATATATATATATATATATATATATATATATATATATATATATATATATATATATATATATATATATAGTCTGGGTGACTGTTCTCCACTACTGAATATGGTATACCAAAGTCCACAAGTTCAGAACCCCCGATGTATTTAATGTGTCTATAACGATCCTGGAACCTAGGAATCTCGGCACTTCTCTCACACGACTCCCCAAGAAACAAACTGATGATGTCTGTTCGAGTAAGTTCCTCCTGTATGTTTGTACAAGTTTACTGAACAGGTTTCCTCACCATTATGCCTTCTCTATATAATAATGTTATTGTCCTGAGAAGTAATCACCATTATACCTTCTCTATATAATAATGTTATTGTTCTGAGAATTCATCACTGTTAATATGAATCCGCCTTTTCAGTACCTCAGTCACTGCCAACCAGCCCTTTTTATGTTAACCACTCTGGGCTTTTATGAGGCCATGATTGGTGGAACGGTGTCCCATTGCCGACACCATTTAACATAACTTCACTCAGTGTGACTGCTATTTTTCCTCCTCTCCCAGCTGTCCTTAATTTCTCCGGTACAGTAAAATATCACTCAGTGTGACTGGCTTTGTCTACACCTCGTAGTAATACTTCCTTTCTTTTATACCGTTGAACCTGTAGAGAATAGAACATTCGGTGAGAGAAAAACCCTATTCCAATCCACTATATGTGATTATAGGCCAAAGGCCACTCAGACATGTGTCCTAGTTAATCTAGAACTACCCTCTGACATCAAGGCAGAGGCGTTCGTCACATTTGGGTGATAAGGGAAAGGAAAGACCAAACGGAAAAACACAGGAGCCCCAGTAGGCCTCACTACCGGAATATCCCACCATTTACATTTCCCCTATTCCCCCAGCCATCCCATTACACTGGTCTTACCCTGCCGAGTGAAATGATATATAACTCTACATTTTTTAAGCTAGGCATCAGCCAGCTGCGGCCGACGCTCTCAGATTACGTTCTCACAACTCACTATCACTAAGTTCCAGTCATAACTCTATTTATAAATAAACTACCTTATGCTAACGTTCCCGTTCGGAGTCGGAATTCACAATTCATCACAGTTTCCAAAACACAGGAGACTCCGTAAATCCTCTTCTCCATTAGAACAGGAATAACCGAACACTCCCTTCAAGAGTATTACATTCCACTGATCGCAAGTTTAGTTAACTTCACCCAGCCAAATGTTGCACGAGTGACGTCACTCACGTGACCGGACTTCAATCAAGAAAGCACCGCCTCCCCCTTCTCCATTCTGCTGAGATCTGGGCAAACAGAGTGCCGAATTCCTTTGATGCCGGGCAAATTAACCTGCCGCCAATTGTCTTTGATTGGGGGACTTCTCAGGGAATCCCG
Organism: Cepaea nemoralis; assembly: GCA_014155875.1. Taxonomy (NCBI): domain Eukaryota; kingdom Metazoa; phylum Mollusca; class Gastropoda; order Stylommatophora; family Helicidae; genus Cepaea; species Cepaea nemoralis. Next base: position 26,204 of record JACEFZ010002029.1, read on the forward strand.
GTCGTGTTTGAAACTGGGAACATATTTCCCGACATCAAATAGTTGTGGCGCCTAGCAACGGCGGTTTTCAGGCCTTTCATCAATCTGGATCGAAATTCTTCAGTATTATGTGACAGCGGGTTCAACCCCTACACCGGTCAGTTGGACTAAAACTAAAAAAAAAAAAAAAAAATGTCTACCTCAGAATCAACGCAAACACACAACATCCACTGCACAGTAAAATTAAGAAGGTAAAGGACAGCAGGTTAAAAAGAGGAAAGTCGTGGATGGGTCAAGCCGAAGACATTCTTCAACAGGTGTGATCACTTGAGGACTTAGAACCTGGCGAAGAGTGGGTACAAGTGCCAACAGATTTCTGTACGTCTTTTTCAGTTTGCATCCAACTAGATAGAAAATGGAGACAAGAAAATCCGGCTGCTGTGGAGGTGGAAGTACAGGCTTTGTTCTTCGAGAATTCTTTGGAGGGTGATGCTTTCATTTACACAGATTGGAAGACACAGGTTGAGAAAAATCGAACAAGAGCAAGGCAAAGAATGGCAATCATGAAAAAGCTTGCTGGTACAACGTGGGGAGCAGATGAGAAAGTTCTCAAGAAGTTATATACTGGACGGGTGAGGCCAGCACTGGAATATGGCATTGCAGCTTGGGCAACAGCAGCTAAGTCAAACTTTAACAAAATAAGTAGAGTCCAAAACCAAGGAATGCGAATCATAACTGGAAGCCTGAAGACAACGCCTATTAATGAATTAGAAAAGATAACTTGTTTACAACCAATGCAGGATAGAAGAGATAGCAGAGCCCAGCAACAAGCTGAAAAATTTAGAAGATTGACAGACCACCCTATGTATAAAAGGTTTAGTGGTTTTGGAAAGGGAAGACTGAAGCGTAGCAACTTTGTAGAAACTGCAAAACGAAAGATTAGGGCAGATCCCATACTTAACATATCAACAGTCAAACCCATTTACAATGCAGACAAGTTCCCAGCTTGGAGACAGCAGCAACTGCCTGAGATGATAGAAAACATTCCTGGTATTGAGAAAAAGAACGCTCAGCATGAAACCGAAAGAAGAGAAATAACCCTAAACTACATACAAGAACATTACCCAAGCAGCAATTGGACCCATGCATATACAGATGGATCAGCCAAAAATTCAGTAGAGAATGGAGGAGGAGGAATTCTCCTAAATTTAAAAAATGGAGTGAAAAAAACACATTCAGTGGCAACTGGAAAGTTTTCAAGTAACTTCAAAGCGGAGGTAGAGGCTCTGAAAACTGCAGCAGAAATGCTTTTGATGGAGGAAAATAAAGACACACAAATAGCTATCTTTACAGATGCAAAGTCAGCTGTCTCAATACTGAAGAGCAAAAACAGCACAGAACTAGCTGACCTAAGAGCAGCACTCCATGGTCTATGCCAGAAATCCAAAAAAGTTGTAATACAGTGGATCCCATCACATTGCAGTATACCTGGAAATGAAGAGGCTGACAGACTGGCAAAAGAGGGTGGACGACTACCACAGCCTGACATAGACATAACCTATAATGAGGCAAAGAGGTTGATAAAAAGCACTTATAGAACCAAATGGGAATCAGAGCATCCAGGCCACCAGAAGGATGATGCATATTACAAACTCGACCGAAGAGAACAAGTAGCAATCTTCAGACTCCGCACAGGACATAACAGGCTGAAATACCACTTGTTCAACAAACTAAAGATAGGAGATACAGATGAATGTAATTGTGGAACTGGTAAAATGACAGCTAAACATTTGCTGCAAGAGTGCCCAATATATGCAGAACAGAGAAAGATATTTTGGCCCACACCTGCTTCATTCGAGGACAAGCTTTATGGAGATATCAACAAGCTCAAGTCGACTGCAGCTTACTTTAACTGTATTCAGGTTGACATTTAAATGTACATGAAGAAGTTTTTAGACTGCCACACTTCATACCACAGGCATGTCGGTTACACAAGCCTCCCAGAGGCATGAAATGGAATATTGCTTGGATAGCAAATCCATTACGTGGAAAGTCTGAATCGAAAGCTCACTGTGTGGGCTTCATAAAAGGTGGAAAAAGCGTCCTAGTGGCACAAAATGGAATATTGCTTGGATAGCAAATCCATTACGTGGAAAGTCCGAATCGAAAGCTCACTGTGTGGATGTCACCTGCAAACTGCATTCTTCTGGCTTCTGGAAGAACAGCCTATGGTGAACGGAAGGCCCAATATACGGAAGTAAGGCTAAGCAGCCATGTGCAGGACGTGACGATTCCTTGGGTGAGCCCAGTACCAGAGCGCTGTGTGATGGCTCTGCAATTATGGAAGCCTCCTTGGATGGCGGGGAATGCCCATGGTCTGCCCCTGCCTTCCCTTGAGGGCCGACCAGGATGCCTTTGGCTGTTCTATATGGGCCAGCTGGGATGGGAGATAACACCACAACAGTGAGAGTCTAACGTCCTAAGAAACCCCCCGGGAAGGTTAACCCGGTCAACAAATGCCCGCAGAAGTCGGATGTGTCGGCCTAACGGCGCAAGAACGCAGCTCTGCTGTAAACAGGCACAACGCAATCACGTCCGAAAAAAAAAACCCGGATGAACGAAGAAGAAGAAGAAGATTTACACAGATGGGTCGGTTGTTCGACGAGTGAGAAGTTCATGGGCTTTTACGGCTCGGGCCAGGGGAATTTTGTGAAGGAAGATTCTGGTGCTTTTGTAGCCTGACTATGGAAGTCATGGCTGTAAGTAAAGCATTACCATGGCTCGAGACATAGACATTCAGTAGGGCATGCTTCCTTAGTGACTCAATGAGCATTCTCAAGAAGATAGAGATGGGGTGGATCCGAAGAGAGTGGCTGCTGTCTCTGGAGCAGTCTCTGCTGGCAAAGATTAGTTCCATTTTCGTGCCAGGGTATGCGGTTGTACGAGGAAATGAGCGGGTTGACAAGCTTGCAGGTAAGGCTACTGTGGAAAGTAGACGAGCCATGGGCCAGGCTAACATTTTTAACGCTCTACGAGAAGTAAGACTTTTGCGAGTACCAAGTGATGACTGAATCTACAACCATGGTCAGACTGCGAGAACAGCAAATTAAAAAGGTGTGGCCAAACAAGAACACTACACGGGAAGCCAAGGAAGACTGATAAACCAACACAGAACTGGTGTCGTTAATTGCTACACGCTGCGGGATTTACTGAGGAGGGGATCCGAGCACTTATGGACTGAATGGTTTGATGTGCAATGAGGATGATCTGTCGACTAAATAACTAGTTGGGCTAAAATGACTAAAATGTTGACTTTTCGCCCATGACTTTGGACGTAAATTACAAGTACCCCAGAAGTCTGAGTGGCTTCTCCTTTTGGCAAGGGACACTGATAGCAGGAAAGCTAATCCACCCGTAAAAACTTTTCTAGTAGTCTAGAAGTAGTAGCACGTGTATGGACTAGACCTGAGTTAACAAGCGAGCGAAAGGGAAAAAATACCATACAACTGTGGCTCTGAGAAAAATATAGTATGAGAACCACTGGGACAAAGGGAGAGAAATCTCCAGGAGAGGAATGGGAGTTTACCGACATTGAGTTACATCCGAAGCTGTAGCTGTGTGCTTTGATTTCGGTCTGTTAACCTCTGCCAGTCGCAACAGAAGTCCTTTTGTTAGGAGGATTAGGGGACTGAACAAATCAATTAGGCGTTTATTAAAGAGAGAAAAGTGCGTGCGCCATTCGATAGAAGCAGTGAGCGAAAGGCTACTGTTCATTACTGCTAGCGTCAGGTTTTTGGTGAATAATGGAGGCTGCTTAATTAACTCTACACATTCGTGGACTTAGAAATGGCGGCAGACTTTCTAAGAAGTTGTTTCTTGGCATAAATGTAGAGTACCGTGTGAGGGGCTGAGTGGTCTCGAGGTATGGTGTCCGCCTCGAGTGCTGGAGGTCCCGGGTTCTGGCCCCGGTGGGGACCGGGATTTATTTAAAAAATCCACCTGGACTTCCAGTAATAAAATTTCCCCTGGTCTCTGGGTAGTGAGATCGGACGCCCGTGTGTATTGTTGCGCACGTAAAAAATCCCTTGGCAGTTAGAAATCGAAAAAGAGTAGACTAATGGCGCTGCCCGGGCAACATTTCGAGTTAAAAATCTACCCAAAGTATTTCAGGATCCTCGCCGATGCAACGGAGTTCGTGCATTGAGCTGAGTTTCTCCAGACTGAGGTTTGAGTTCGGAGAAAAACGGAGCACTTATGGGTTACACCCGTGTGCCGTGATGTTCCAACGACTAAATTAAACTAACTAAACTAAACCGTGTGAGAATGTGATTATTCTTTCTTCCTCCTCTCCCTTCCTCGCATTCTAATTTTGTCCCTCCTCTCCTTCTCTCTCATCCTCTCCTCTCCCCGCCTCCTCCTCCACTTCCTACTCCTTCTCCACTTCCTACTCCTTCTCCCCTCCTCCTTCTCCTCCTCATTCTCCTTCCCGCCTCCTCCTCATTCTTCTACTCATGTCTTGAATCTTCTGATTGTATGTGTGTGTGTGTGTGTCTTTGCTCACTATGAACTCAAGCTTATTTCATACTATATTCTAAATTCAACGCCAAAGACGTCTTAAGAGCCATCTTGAGCCAATCCTGACGTACAGAAGTACAGAAGCGAATCATGGACAGTTATCAGACACTAAATGAATTATGCGAAAGCTGTGGAGATGTGGTTTTATAGTTGTACCGATTCACTTGTTTAAAGATGTTCCCATTTATGTGGATATTGCTTTACGTGAATATAGCGAATCGTGACAATTTGTAGACAAGATAATGAGAAGTCTGCGAGGAGACACTAGAAAATACAACACTTGAAAACTGTAGTGACCATATTAGGATTCGAACGTGCCACCTCTGATTTATGACAGGGCTTAGCTGAAGGAACAACTGTGCCTTGACGTACGACCAAAATGATACTATTGAATATTTTTATTTGTTTCCGGTGCAGCGGAAATACTGCCTCAAGTTTTCCCTGCCTTAGAAAGCAAACAATTCAATGAAATTAGATGTAGGTCATCATGGTTGAATGGGTAAAAGCGCTTGTTCTTAAACTTCCGGTGTACTGATGCCGAGATTACATCCATTCACAGATCAGCTGGACTGAAATTCTGACTTCTCGTTCTTAATTTCGGAATGTAAATTACAAGTACCTTAGAATGGGAGTGGGTTTGCCTGATGGCGAGGGACACTGGTAATAGGAAAAGCTAATTCCCACGCAAAAATCAGTCCAGTGCACTAGAAGTAGTCGCTCGTGTATTGAATACGTTTGAGTTCAAAGCGAGCGAATGAAAAAAACAAACAAACAAACAAACAAAACAATGAAGTGAGATCCACCCTTGTAATTTACATACATATTTGATAACGAACCATGTAAATTCGAAAATACACGAGGGTAAACCTAGCCGATGAGCTTATCGCGCTCAAGGTTGAACTTCTTGTGCGTTAACGGCGGGGAAGTGGGACTCATTTCCTAAACGGTCAGGTGGACTTAAAGGTCGACTTCTCGCTCAGAAACAATGGCAAACTACTGAACGTAAAAAGGACAATAACATCAAAATGGGGTTGATGGCAACGTATGCAAAGGACATGCAACATTTGTAAAAGATGCAGCACATGTTTACATGCAATGTATCTCTTTCTGTTTCAAGTAGCAAACAATTTAATGATACTAGATGCACAACGCCAGTCTCCCTGGTCTAGGAGTTACACGACTTTCTCCGTAATCCCGTGTACTCTCGTGAGTAACATGACGTGCGCGAGAATCGGTAGCGGTTCTTTCCACGTCGGTAACTTACGGGGTATGTGAGCCGGTCGCTCAGAAAGCAATGGCTAAGAGTAATATTGCCAAGAAATCAACAAGCGACGTCCTGTAAAGGATATGCGAAAAAAAGATGCACTAAATATTTTCCACACAGAACGTGTACTTCTTTCTGTCTCTAGCAAGGAGTCACGTGTGAATGACCTCTTGCCGTGAATCTCAGCCATCACATAGTTTGTTCTTGTACATTTTACATTTGGTATGAACATATTAAGAACTCTGACTTTCCCTTGTATAATTTTCACTTTGTGTTTAGTCTCTTTGAAAGGGATATCATTGTGGTTTTTATTGCGGTTATTGCCCGCTTTGGATTCTGCTGAGAAATGGCCGGTAACCAGCTGGGGTAATTGAATCGTGGAAGACAATGGGAAACATGGATTTCTGTAGAGCCGGACAGTCTGCCGAAGACTTTTTGTCAGTTGTGAGTTTACTAATGCTTGAAATATTAATATAAAATATAAAACAGTTTTCTTCGGTCATGTGATGAAAAGAGAGTTACTGGAGAACATCGTGGCAACTGGAAAGATCGAGGGTAAGAGAGGCAGCGGCAGACCAAGAGAAATGATGCTGGATGGATTGAGACGGTGGCATGGAGGAATATCATCAGCAGAGTTTATCCAGAACACCAAAGATTAAGATCTGTGGAGAGCCATGAACGCCTACGCCAGCTGGCGGGGCACTTGATTGTCGTAAGTCTTCCTTACTTACTTTCGTGTTGTCCCTGGAGTGGGGGGAATCAACACTACATTTTTATTACCCCAATATTATTGTCCTAGAGAAACCACTAGACTCCGTCCACAAAACTCCGTCGGTCTGCAAACACCTTTTTCTTACTCTCACTCACCCTTGTATCATGCCCCCTCTCACTTTTCCCCAACATAACATACTCCACAACTCAAGCTTTAACAAATGAATACAAAATAATTTATTAAACCAAGAGTATAGGTGTGAGAAGTGTTTGTGTGTAAAGTGTAGAATGTGTGTCGAATATTTCTATTGGGTGCGGACATAGACCAGGTAGCTGAAGAGTCCAGCCCTATCATCCCAGAAAGGATCACACCATATCCTCATTCATTCCACGATGACCTCACCCAGGTATGTGTCCATCCTGCTAGATGTAGATTTCCACCGGTGGCTGTTTGATCACTCAAAAGAACTAGTCACAGTCCGACCCTAAATCCTGTCTGGATCACACAGTTAATATATGTCTAATTTGTTCTTATACTTATAACACTTTTGTCTAGTGAGGACACGAACATACTGTTCTTTGAAATAAATGTACTTCCTGTCTCAAGTGTCTACTGTTCACAAGACCATTGTTATACTAACTTCCTAATCTGTTTATACTGATTTATTCCCATGTGCTGGGGAATAACTGTATCTCTTTGTTTGTTCACCTGTCGTGTAAAACATACTGCCCACTGGTCTTTTCCCAGGTGGTGTAAAAGAAATTCACTTTCTACTATTCTGTTCCCAAGTGATGTTTGAAACATTAATTTGACGATTGGTCTTCCTCCAAAATGGTGTGGAGAAAACAATTTCTTGTATTCTGTTAATGTGTGACGTTTGATAATCCCTCTTATGCGTGTTCCCGTAAACCCTTTTTATCATGGGCTAAGTGCAAAAGATGTTGACCAACTGCCTGCACCAAGGTCTCCATTCTCAGTGACTTGAGTGACCTAAAGGAACCTGTCAACGAGAGAACAACACATTTGGTGATAGCAACTGTCCCTGACCTCCATTGGGGGGGGGGGGGGGGTGTCCGCCTCACTCAGATACATGACAGTGAACCAACTCTGTCATGGGCATAGGAGTTCTTCACTCCGGTCTGCAGTGGGTTAAGATCAGGACAGAGAAAAATGTAAAGTGTAGACCCCCAGCAGACCTCACTGGAGATCCCTTCTCCCCATCCCCAATCTTCCCCAATATCACCCCACTACACAATTCTCACTAGCAGAGCTAATTCTATTCATTACTCTAGCAAGTTTTACCGAGGCTACTGCTTATATTAACTAGGCTTAAATATACTCTCTACAATACCTTAAGCACAACACAGCAGTGTCTTCGAAATCACATCCACATTTTGCCATAACAGGCACGTGTACAATTAAATCTAATTAATTTCCGCACACGGTAGATATTTTTTAAATCCACTGCAGTGACAAACACGTCCGTGCAAGTCAATCCTCAGAGTTACACTACCTGCAAACAAAGCATGTTTTTACCCAACAGCCTTGAGTGGCCACGTGACGTTCTTTTGATGTTAACAAAAGTGGTTCAAGGGCAGATTATCCATGTCTGAATAAATTCTCTTCCTTGGGTTTCATCAATGTCACAATAGTAGATTATCTCTCCTTTTGGACAATCCATGCACAAGTCGCCTCCCCCTTTTTTCAACATATGCCTACAATTTCCCGTCTTGTGGGGATTGTCAAAGACGATTTTCCTGTTTGATGCTGGAGAGCGGTGTCTTTGATCTAACTGGTAAACAACTGCAGCTGTGCAGTCAGACTTTATTGGTTTTTCTGTCCTGGTTAAAACCAAATGTGGCTTTGCACACAGGCTATGAATATGACCGTCTGTATTGTCATTATCTGGTTGATACACAGTGAAATCATGACATTGATGACGATCATGATGAAATATTAAGGGTGTCTAGTTGACCATGTGTCTAAGTACACTTGTTCCGGCAACGAGGCGCTGTTGTGATTTGGGGCTGACAGGTTCAAATCGCGGTCGGTAACTATAGCTTTCAATTTTTATGTTGTCTAGTGATTACTCTAGTCTCTATTGATTTCTTCTACTTCTATGAGCGACATTAAAGTATAGAAATCCTAGACTTTCAACATTATAGTACCAAAAGTCCTGGACTGTTAAAATTAAAGTACTGAAATCCTAGATTGTTAACATTAAAGTATGTGTTGGTAACGGGACACTGATTATTTGCACTTTTTGCTGATGAAGGTGGAGGAGGAAAAGCAGAAGAAGAAGAAGAAGAAGAAGAAGAAGAAGAAGAAGAAGAAGAAGAAGAGGAGGAGGAGGAGCAGGAGGAGGAGAAACAGAAAAAAAGAAGCAGAAAAGAAGATGTAGAAGAGAAGAAGAAGAAGAGGAAGAAGAAGAAGAAGAAGAAGAAGAAGAAGAAGAAGAAGAAGAAGAAGAAGAACAACAACAACAACAACAACAACAACAACAACAACAACGCTGAACATGAAATGATGATGTTGTAACAATTGATTTTTGAGGGACATAGTGAAGATGAGACAACACGTAACATGAGTTATTACCACAAAGTGCCAACCAGGGGAATAGAAAACCCTATTAATACAACAAAGTGCCAATCAGGGGAATAGAAAACCCTATTAATACAACAAAGTGCCAATCAGGGGAATAGAAAAACTTATTAATACCACAAAGTGCCGACCAGGTGAATAGAAACAACTACTAATACCACAACAATTGCCCTAAATTTCAAACTAAGGGAAGCCAAGATCTGGCAACACCTCATGTATTTCCATGAAAAAAAATGGCTGTAGGGAAATTAATATAAAGCATATACTTACCTTCAGTGCTGCCGCTATGCAAACTGATATTAGACCGGGAGAAGCTGCTTATAGATTTCTACAGTTTAAATTTATCTGTCAATGTAACACTGGGAAGAGCGAGTGTCCTATAAGATATTATTGGTATGTCATGCGGAATATAACAAAATAGCAGAAAAAATAATCAATATTTTAATGAAATAATAATAATAATAATAATAATAATAATAATAATAATAATAATAATAATAATAATAATAATAATAATAATAATAATAATAATTTGTCCCCAGGTAGTTTCTTGATATGTGTCTGTGATGTGATATAGCCGTTACATTTTGTAGGTCTTGAGTGCTTGGAAGAAAATGTCAGTTTTCTCCTCACTACACTTTATATGTGGAACAAATTTGAAAAACGAAGTACATGATGTCATCGAAAAATTTCCCCCACAGTCTATCATGAAGCAATATGCAGTGAATGGCTGTCGTCTGCTGGAGTAATTCTCAGCACTCTAAACAGAGCGGTATTAATTATTATTTCTCTGAATATATCTTCATGCAGAGGGTGCTGCTCATCTGCACTTATTTTTAAGTATGCACGAGCTCTCCAGATCTTGATCCTGTAGTTCATGGTCGGGAAGTCAATGAGGTATCTCATTGCTACACAGCTGGTGTCTCTCGTGAAGCCCAAAATGATGCGCATGGCTTCGTTTTGTACCTTTTCAAGTCTTCCAATCTGTATAGGGCTGACAGTGAGGATGGCTAGGGCATACACGATTGGTGAAAGTACCAGTCCTTGGAATAGACGTATTAACAGTCTTTGCTCAATATTGGCAGTTGCCATGACTCTCATTGCTGACAAACCTTTTCGAGCTTTCGTTATGACATAATCGACATGATCTCTGAAAGACAGGCTACGATCAAGCCTCACGCCAAGATATGTCATCGACTGGGTTCTACTCAAAATGCTCCCATCCATTCTCACTGCCGGTAGGTCTGTTTTCACAATATGGTTGTTTAGGGAGAACCATGTAACCGATGCCTTTACAGGGTTGACAAGGGCATCGGCATCAGCACACCATGAGGAAATTCGATTTAGTTCGCCCTACATATCACTGACAACCGCCTGTCTATCTCGACCCTGTCGATACACAAGAATGTCGTCAGCAAATGACAGAGTCCCACCCCTCCCGCCCAACCTTTCATAAACGTCCAGAGCAAAGATCACCGCATTCAGCCATGACTCTTTGTTGCATCTGTATCCTCCAAGTGTGGGCGGGAAGCAGCCGAGTTGTTCCAAATCACGAGCAAGTTTGTGTGCTATTATTTTCTCCAGTAGCTTGCCAGCAGTGTTCTGCACCGTTATGATTCTGTAGCCGCATATCTTGGAATGGTCTTTCTTAGGTTTTGGCAGTGGTAACAAATAGCTGTGTAGCCATTGCTCTTTGACCATGTCCTTTTGGATACTGGTGTTAAATTCTCTGACCAGTTCTTCTATGTCATCATCTGGCATCTTCTGTAGGTCCCCATATCGGACGCCTCTGGGCCTGGTGCAGTGTTGGGTGATTTCTTGAGCATTGCGTGTAATGCCTCAGCATGGATTACATATTCTTCGCCCGTACCGGCCTCCTCGCACAGCTGAGAGAGTGTCGTTGTGGTCCTCTGTCTGGCGGGCTCGTCTTTCTGATCAGTCTGCTCTATGTAGCGTGCAAGGAGGGCCGTCCCTTTATCCGCGCCCGACTTTTTCCATGTGAGGTATGTGCCTTAAAAGTCTGGAATATCCCTCCGTTGTGTAGCACAGTTCATGCTCTTATGGAGGCGCCAAAATGTCGCGAGAGACCGCTCGGAGCACACCTTCATACAGAACTCATCCCATTTCTCGGCCTTGGCCTGTTTGGCGCAGGATTTGAATAAGGTCGTCGCCCTATAGACCTCAGTCTTCAGGTTCGCCAACTCTCCCTGTGGCATGTTAGCCTTTCTGGCTTTGTGCCAATCTCTGACAGCATGCCTCTTTCCCAGTCATGCGCTCTCGACCTCGCCGTTCCACCATGGTGGTTGCAACCTCTTTCTTGTCTCCTGCGGGAGGAGGTTAGTTTTCTTCTTCTGATCTTGCTTAAGGCGTCTTGAACAGTGTTGTCATACGGGAAGGCATTTGTCTTGTTTGTTTATTTGTCTTGAATATTCATAAAGCTGATCTCTCAGGTATCTAATATGAATGAGCAATGATAACTTCGATATGATTTCGTGTTCAAGTATGGAATATATTATTGCTACATCTCTGCCATGTGCTAGAATCTTCATGTCAATACTCAACAGTATTCCATTATGCGTTTAACGAGGTGGCTTTGAGATGATTAAATATTAATGTCCTTACAGTTGCCTGGAAATGCACTCAGTAAACGAGGTAAGGTAAAGAGTTACTCAAATTCTGACAACACTACAGTGGCGATAGTTGTTTGATTCAGTTATCGTTATGTTTGAAAGTTCCCCATTATTAAATACTATACGTTAAGGTTGAAAGGTCCCCCATGTTTAATACTATACGTTATGTGTCAAAGTCCCCCATTATTAAATACTATAAGTTATCTTGGAAATCCCCCCATTATTAAATATTATATGTTATGTTTCAAAGTCCCCCATTATTAAACAATATACGTTATGCTTCAAAGTTCCCCATTGATTAAATACTATACACCACCATCAAGACGTATCACAGAGATACAGAACAGAATAGAATAAGCAAAAAACGGCATTCTATCACCTTGTGAATTAAGTCCTTGTCCTTGAAAGTTAGAAAAAGAATTCATGCTTGTTACATAGAACGAATTTTAACATACTGTTGCAAATCCCGAACACTTAGTAAACAGCCGAAAAAAATCCCAAGACGCCTTGGAGATGTGGTTTTATAGAAGAATGCTGAAAATTAATTGGACAGCCAAAATGAGCAATCTGGACATTTTGAGGGAGGATAAGTCACAAAGATAATTTATCACAAACATCAGAAAGAAGCAGTCATTTTTTGGCCACATTATTAGAATACTAAAAACTGGAGCATCTTGTGACACCGGAAAGATTTGTCGAAAAAGAGAGAGATAGTGGAAGGCAGCGTGAGAAAATTCTTGACAATTTTGTGTCATGGCACAGAGTCAACACACGAATTAATCCATGGCGTCGGATATCACAATTTGTGGACAGGCATGATCGCTCACACCAACCTGCAAGGCACTGGATGATGATACGCAAACTGCGCTATAGTGTGGATAGAACACGTCATTTACATTGAAAATGATCAATTATTAAAGATGATGTTGTATTTTAAAGTTAAAAATTAATTGTTAAAGTTGATGTCATATCTTAAAGTCAAGTATCACTATGTCTCATGTGGTGTATCATTTATTAACGGACAACTCCCATAAATAATTGACTGCTGGGCAGCAGGGTCGGGACTCCACGGCTTGTCACATTTGGACCCCAGGTGTAAGTTAGGTCAAAATAATAGGGGTGGGAAAAGATAACTGTTGACAGGCACTGAACATGTTATTAATACAGATGAATATTTCCTATACCCGGTAAGGTTAGTTAATCAGTTGTCTCCAGTGATTTCCACCTCCACAAACAGCACGAAATGGAACACGTATAAACGTTATGTATAACATATAGACATGTACCAATTCTGAACGACAGATCTAAGTTGAGTTGAGTTAAGAACCGACATCACAGCACTCTGTACATTTCCATATGTGCCCCTTCCTCATCTTCAACATCAAGCACGACCACGTCTGCTCTATCATCACCAACACCCCATCCTAGGGCCGACAATATGTCCGTCTGCTCGTGTCCCAACACACCAGCATTTCCTGGGACAGAAATAACGGTTGAAATGGCATTAGTTGACAACTGTACTGGCACCTTGCCAGTCTTGAACAGGCGATAGTTATTGTGCATAAGACACAGCATACTAATCTTTTCATAGAACAAAGCCAGGGCTGAAATGTAGAGACCATGTGTTACCCAGTAGCATGATCTCTCTCTCTCTCTCTCTCTCTCTCTCTCTCTCTCTCTCTCTCTCTCTCTCTCTCTCTCTCTCTCTCTCTCTCTCTCTCCGGGGGTGTCTGTGAATGGGATATGTCTGTGTGGGTGGGAGTGTGTGAGTGTGGATGGGGTAAATGTGAGTGGGTGGAGGATGTATGTGTGGGTGGTGAGGATGTTTGTAGGTGGGGGATGTGTGGGTGGGTGGGAGGATGTGTGTTTGGGTGAGAGATGTGTATGAGGAATGCATGTGGGGGATGTGTGTGTGGGGGATGTGTTTATGGGTGGAGTTTTGTGTGGGAGGGGAGATGTGTGAGAGATGGGGGAGGTGTGGGATGTGCAGGTGGATTAAGGATGTATGTGAGGATGGGGAATGTGTGGTTGGCTGGGTGGTTGTGGTGTGTGTGGGTGGGAGGGTAGATGAGAGATGCATGTGTTGGTGGGCGGGTGGGTGATGTGTGGGTGTGAGTGGTTGATGGATGAGTACGTGAGTGAGTGGATGTGTGTGAGGGATGAGTGTATGGTTGGGGGATGTGCGTGTTTGTGGGAAGATGTTTGTGAGCGGCGGATGTGTGTGGGTGGGGTATATGTGGGTGGTGGGGTATGTGTGTGTGGGTGGGAGGTGTGTGTTTTTCGGTGTTTATGGGTGAAGGATATGTGTGGGCAGGTGGGGAGATGTGTTTGTGGATGGGGATGTGTGTATAGGTGGGGGATATGTAGTTGAGAGGTGGCGGATATTGGGTGGGTGAGTGGGTGTAGGTTGGCTGATGTGTGTGTGCGTGGGTGGTTAAAATTGTGAGGGTGCGGGATGTATGTGTGGATAGGTGCAGGATGTGTGGGTTGACGAGGGTATGTGTGTGTGGTGTTGTGATGTGTGTTTTGCTGGGTGGTTGCGGGTGTGTGGGTGGGTGGTGGATAATATGTGGGTGGGTGGTGGATAATATGTGGGTGGGTGTGTGTGTGTCGGTTATTGGATGGGTGGGAGATGCATGTGTGGGTGGGGGATCAGTGGGTGGGTGGCGGCATGTATGTTTGCCTGAGTCTGTGTAAGTGCGTAGAGGTATGTGTGGGTGGATGGGGTATGTGTGGGTGGATGGGGGATGTGTCTCACAACATTGCAATATGCACTGTTTATGTTTACAACTGTTATTTGACAATGTTTTTTTTTTAACCCCATGTGAATGTACCATGCGTAATATCATCATTTATGCTTACAAAATCCATTTGACACTGTTTTTTTCCCCCCTATATAAATGTAACATGCACATTTGATGAATGAAAGATGAGTGATTGAAAGGGCCGAATGTAAGACGGGCCTGCGTGCGTAATTTGTTACCCTTTTAAAATAAAGTCCGTTGGTTCGTTCGTTCTCTCTCTCTCTCTCTCTCTCTCTCTCTCTCTCTCTCTCTCTCTCTCTCTGTCTGTCTGTCTGTCTGTCTGTCTGTCTGTCTCTCTCTCTCTCTCTCTCTCTCTCTCTCTCTCTCTCTCTCTCTCTCTCTCTCTCTCTCTCGGCGTGCCTAGTTTACTCCAGAGAAAAGGTAACACCAATTCGCCGGAACAAGACAAGCTGCAGAAGCTGTCTGTATGTTGGAGCTTACATCCTAGACCTGTCGCCGACCAAAGCTTATGGCCTGATCTGCCCTGCCATGGTATTTAGTCATTAGGTTGCGTTTTCTCGCACGAGGATAAAGCTTGTTTGTATCCATCCAACTGTGCTCCTCCGCCCGAAGCCGTTGGCACAATGTGGGTATCGAGTTTGGTGAGCGCCGCCCAACAATCGGCGCGAACAGAAAGCAGGTAGTACCGTCTACAGTCACACGGTAGCTCCGCCACTTATCTGACAAATATAACTTACATACTGTTAAAAAAGGAACGCAACGTTTTTGGTGTTACTTTTATAAAAGATATTTGCTGATTGGACATCAGTCAACCTATCGACTGTACCCATCTGTCATTAGCTTCTCGTGGTTACCTGAATTATACTCACCTCATAATTCGTGAGGTCACGAAAGAGGTCAAGGTCAAAACAACATTTTTGACAATAACTCGTACAAGTTCATGATAATCCCGTGAAACTTACTGAATACAAAACTATCTAACCATATTATTGAAAGCCTATAAAAGGTTGACGCTCCATGAATAAATTCAGTTGAAAATTCAATGCGCAATTATGGCTCATCTCACTACAGAACAACGACTTATCATCATTCAACGTTTATAGGCTGGACAGTCTTCAAGTGTAGTAGCCAGAGAATTTCGCCTTTGGAGGCGATTTAAAGAAACTAGCTCAGTGGCAGACCGGCTGCGCAGTGAAAGACCCAGAATCACAACTGCTGCCGAAGATCGCTTCATACGGCTGTGCTACTTTAGGAATCGATTTGTATCTGCGTCCTCCACAGTCCAGTCAATGCCAGGAGCTCGTCGAATTTCAGATCAAACGGTCAGGAACTGGCTGCACGATACTGGTCTTTGGACTAGGAGATCCTACAGAAGTCCTGTTCTTACGGACCGGGCATCGTCAGAACCGACTGCAGTGGGCGAAGCAGCATCGTCAGTCAGTAAAATGTTAGTACTAGTTTACAACTGAAACTGCAATAATGCTGAGTTTCGTTTTTTATTTTTTTTAACAGTATAGAAATAAGTTGGTTGACAACTATAATTTATAGAAATGGGTTGATTGACAACTATAACGTATATAAATAAGTTGATTGACAACTACAGCATTTAGAAATTAGTTAGTTGACAACTATGAGGTTTAGAAATGCAGTGTAGAAGCATTCCACAACAGAGAAGGCCGTTACCTTAATGGGAGTTAGAGGTTGTCTTATTCTACTGTGAACATAGTTTAATTATTACAGCTTGGGCCAGGAACTTAATGCCCTACTTCTAATGAAGACAGAAATCAGTGAAGATAATTACTGAAGTTACTTGGGCCAGATACAGGAAATATCCCGAGGAAAATACGCGTTAATTAATTAGTTTTCTTTACAATGTGCGTCAATACGAGTGGGTATTATAGGGCGGGGGCGGTTTAGTTACCTTACCGAGGATCATAGTTCAGAGGCTGACTGGTAGTGCCGTGTAACGGTTCGCGTGGAATGAGATGGTAAGACAGGACATCTTCGTGTCGCAATGGTTATGATGCCTGCTTCACAACACGAGGATTATGGGTTCGATTCCGGATTATGCTGCTAGGTTCACGAATGCAATTTTCTAGGAGGCTGAAGGAGGTCGCCGCTGGATCTTCGGAGTTCATGCATTATGCGAAGCTTTCTACAGGCCGCAAGCGAACGAGCCGTATGGGATACGCCGGTGCAATGATGTCGATACTCTTGCTTTTTAAACCCCTCCCCCTTTTCCCACTTTGTTTATGCAGAAAATCGATTTGGGAACCAGTTGAGGCAACTGAAACAGTTACATAAATAAACACACATAGTATTCAAGAAGAAGAAGAAGAAGAAGAAGAAGAAGAAGAAGAAGAAGAAGAAGACCAACAAGAAGAAGTAGACCAAGAAGACCAAGAAGAAGAAGTAAAAGAAGCCTGATCTGCAATGTCCTGAAATGACCCATGGCTATTTCCAGTTTGGTCGATGACGGTTCTACAGTTCGCTACAGGATTGTCGATTGAGATTTCTCGAGGAATGCCTAAGGACGGGGATATTTCCTCACCGGTATTTCAGATCTCTGAGGAAATTACCGTGGTAGATAAGTGACATTACTGTGCGAATATGTGTATATTTCAACTTGAAGGATTAATCTAGTTAATTCACGTAAGTTGTGTGATTTCTGCAGTATGTACCTGACGAGATGCAGAGAA
Organism: Cepaea nemoralis; assembly: GCA_014155875.1. Lineage (NCBI taxonomy): Eukaryota > Metazoa > Mollusca > Gastropoda > Stylommatophora > Helicidae > Cepaea > Cepaea nemoralis. The sequence goes on from JACEFZ010002029.1 coordinate 43,429, forward strand.
ATATGCCAGGCAATAAATCGTGCAATCTATTGTTTGTGTCTTCGTTATTCAAAGATGACAGTTCTGTAAAAAGGAAAGTCATTGCATCTAGAGACATTCTTACCGCTGGAAGACGCCAGCTAACAGACCACTTCTAATGGGAATCCTAAATGAACTGTACTTCGTCTGAACTCACGGAACTTAAAGAATTGCAATATGAGGTGTACTATATCATCATCATCATGTGCCATGCCGATATACGTTTGCGGTCATGTTTCGTCATCTCACAAGATCATCAGAGTCGTGGATCAGCTCTGCATGTTTGTCTCGTCCATACAACGTGACCAAGCCATTCAGATATTTACTTCTCTGCATTCCTCTTATTATTTTACCCTTAATCTTCCCAGTTGTCTTCAGATTCTCTAGTTTATTTCTTCTCATAACGTGCAGCTTAGATGGATAACGAACATCACAGCTCATTCATTCATTCATTCATTCATTCATTCATTCATTCATTCATTCATTCAGTAGCATGTCCTTTGCAGAACCTCGCTCCCATAACAACCTTCCGGAAAACTTCTCGATCACAAGCAAGATGTCCCGCGTCCGATACACCCATCTGGAGATCATCCGCCACATCCTGCACCCATCTTCTCTTTGGCCTTCCTCTTCCTCTCTTCCCAGGCATATACCCCTCCATTATTGTTCTCTCCAAACTTTTATGACGTTTCAAGTGACCAAAATATATCAATTTTCTTTGTTTTATCGTCTTTAATAGCCAACCCTCTTCAATATTCAGCTCTTGAAGTATGGATGCATTTGTTCTTTTCTTTACCCAAGATATTCTTAGAACTCGTCTATAACATTTATATTCAAAAGCATTTATGCGCTGTTCAGCTTGTTTAGTAAGTGTCCAGGTCTCACAGGCGTTGTTGCAATGGGAAAGATGCATGCTCTTAAAAATCTAATTTTTGTAGTTCTATCTGTCCCACTCCATAATTCATTGAGTTGTTTTAGTCTTTGAAGAGCAATTGATAGTCGTCGTTTAATTTCTTTCATTGTGTCACCATTGTTGGTAATCAATGACCCAAGATATTCGAAATTTTCCACCACCTCCAATCTTTCCTCATTAACATATATTTCTTTCTCCATAGTAGTTTTATCTGTATGCATTATATTTGTTTTTGCTATGTTAAGATATAAGTTGTGATTTTCACTATTTCTTTGGGTTGAGGTTATTATGTTTTCTATACCGGTCTGTAATGTGGATAGTTATACTGTAACATCAGCATATCGAATCTCTGGTATTTCATGACCACCGATATTTAGGGCATCATATTGCTCCCTGGTTATATCATCTCTGACATTTCTCATTATATTTTCGGCATACAGGTTAAACAAATAGGGTGACAGCACACAGCCCTGACGGACTCCTTGCTTGATGTCAAACCAGTCTGATGTCTCGCCATCTATTCTAACCGTTGCTTGTTGGTCTAGATAGAGCATTTTTATGAGTTGTTCTAGATGTGATGGAAAGCCCATATTCCTCATGATTTCCCAAAGTTTCTGATGTTGTACAGTCAAATGTCTTTGAATAATCCACAAAACAGGAGAATAGGTTTACATTAAATTCTCTTCAGCTGATACTGATACAGCTTCACAGCTGATACTGAGGCTAAAAATTTCCCAAGATATGTAGTTTACGAGAGAGAGAGAGAGAGAGAGAGAGAGAGAGAGAGAGAGAGAGAGAGAGAGAGAGAGAGAGAGAGAGAGAGAGAGAGACCAATGAAGACACTAGTTATTTCCCCATCGTCATCATCATCATCATCATCATCATCATCATCATCATCATCATCATCATCATCATGTGATCTGCCAACTGCCACAAGCGTTCATGTCCCTCCACAGATCTCGGTACTTGGTGTTCTGGATCAACTCTGCTGATGATATTCCTCCATGCCACCGTCTCAGTTCATCCAGCATCATGTCTATCGGTCTGCCTCTGCTTCTTTCCCAACTGATCATCTGGTAGTCATATTTTACAAAGGTCCTCTTCTCATTGTATGACCAAAGAAACCTGTTTGTCTCTTTCTTCCACTTGAATATAATGTTCTAGTTTCATTAGATTCTTTTACGCAATCGCAGTTAGTTTTTCTGGCACTTCAAATATTCGCTACATTCGTCAAAGAAACCACACCCTCTTTGCTTCTAAGTGTGTCTTACTTTTTCATTCACGGTCCATGATCCACTACCATACAGCACAACAGATATTATGTAACACTTGATTTCCCTCTTTCTTAGACTCGTCGTGACTGAGAGGTATAACGCTCCTAAACTTTCTCTTCTGCCCACGGCGTAGTGGTTCAGTCCCACACGCCGTCAGTAGAACTTAAATGTTGACTTCCCGTTCAGTAAGCAATAATACATTTCTGAACACAAAAATTGCCTAGTAAATCCCCCCAAAAAAATCCAACGGAAACTGGGATTGATTATAATATCCCCCAAAGGGCATGAAATTAACTGATTCAGTGTCAAACTAAACATGGTACACAATCACATGAACAAGTATTATCATGGAAATTTCCGTTCACTGGAGCATTAAAATTACGGAAGATATCACGAACTAAAACAAATAACACGATAACCCTAGTATGGCGATATATCGTTCTTCTGACCTAATGGAAGGTTACATATGGCCAGGATGTTATCCTTCGTCACTAAGTCAGTTAAAACTCCTCCCAAAAATCTCTTTTTCTTACATTCTGTTGATGTGACTTTTTGCCTAAGATATTTGTCAATTTCTGAAAATAAAACGTGTATGGAAGAATTAAAAGTTGCTAGTTTATTTAGTTGCTTCTTTAGAAGCTCCTTGTTGCTCAAGAAACTACCGAGGAGCGTCACAAACAGTAGAGCTGGAATACCAATTAAACCTCCCCACGACGCTTAATGGCAAAAATGGAAAGGAAAATGAAAGAAAGAAGAAGAATGCAGACATTCGTTCGGGTCTGTTGACAATTAGTGAAACGTGATAAGAAAGTTGCTAGTTTATTACATCATAAAACATGCAGATATTTTTACCTAACAACACCTGATACTTTTCTAAAGTGTGCAACTCTGGGAAATAAAACCATAAAAACTGATAAAAGAGTGGCATATCAAACTGATAGGAGACGTAGGGAGAAAGTGGATACTCTTTTATGCTGTCAGTATCCGTATGCTTGGATGTTATTCAATGTTCTTCCATCTCTCTGTGCATCTCTTTCACTTTAGCTCTTTCTTTTTTTTTTTTTCTCTCTCTTCCTCGCTCTGTCTGCCTCTCTGTCTCTCTCAATATCTCTTCCTCTCGGTCTTTCTCTCTCTTGTTTTGTCTCTCTCTCTCTCTCTCTCTCTCTCTCTCTCTCTCTCTCTCTCTATCTCCCCCTCTCTCTCTGTCGCTGTCTGTCTCTCTGTGTCTCTCAATCTCTTTTGTTTGCCTCTCTTTCTCTATGTGTGTCACTTTCTGTCTGTCTGTCTCTCTCTTTCTCACTCTTTCTCTATCTCCCCCTCTCTCACTGCATTCTCAATGCACTATTGATAAGTGATTGGAAGGGCCGAATGTAAAACGGGCCTGCGTGCCCAATATGTTACCCTTTGAAAAAAAAGTTCGTTCGTTCATTCGTTGGATCGTTCGTTCGTTCACTTACGCTCTCTCTCTCTCTCTCTCTCTCTCTCTCTCTCTCTCTCTCTCTCTCTCTCTCTCTCTCTCTCTCTCTCTCTCTCTCTCTCTCTCTCTCTCTGTGTGTGTGTGTTTATTTTTTGATATTGTACATTTCCCTTTGCTAATCTTTACAAGTTAACGAAGAAAATGAGGAATAGGAACAAAGCAACACAATGAAAAGGATAAGAACAAGATGAAGAAGGAGGAGGAAAAGTGGAGAATAAGAAGAAGGAGAGGGGGAGGATGTGGATAAGAAGAAGAAGGAGGGGGAGAGGAGAAGAAGGAGGATGAGAAGAGTAAGTAGCAGGATTAATTGAAAATTAATATTCTTCTGTTAATTCTTCCTCTTCTTTCCCTACCCCCCCCCCCCCCCCCCGAACTACTTCTTATTCAGCTGCTGTTACTACTAACACTACTACAGTAACTACTGGTGTTGCCTTCCGTCGCCACCACCATAACTACTACTACTACTACTACTACTACTACTACTACTATTACTACTACTACTACTACTACTACTACTACTACTACTACCACTGCTACCACCACCACCACTACTACTACTACTACCACCACCACCACCACACCACGACAACGACCACCACCACCACTACCACGACCACCACCACCTCTACTACTACTACTACTACTACTACTACTACTACTACTCATACTACTACTACTACTACTACTACTACTACTACTACTACTACTACTACTACTACTACTACTACTACTATTACTACTATAAGGGGCGTTCATTTGAAATCCGTTCGTGCCGCACCGCGCGTAATTGCTTACGTGGAACATGATCATGTCGTAGTCATGTGATAAGTACTGACCAATGAATAAAAGAGCACGTGCTTATCGTCCCATGATGCATAGGTTCTGTTTCTGACCGTTGAGAAAATGGCCGGGTTGATAAAAAAACCGCCCAAAAAAGCTCAAAGAGCGGTGATTCAGTTTCTTTCATTTGAAGGATGTCGACTAGTGGACATTTATCGAAGAATGCAGACAGCGTACGGTAATAAATGTGTGGGCAAGAATGTTTCGGAAAGAATGTCAGTCAGTTCACGACAAATCTTCGACGGCCGGGTCAAGCGCATATTGTTGCAACAGAAAAAAAAAACCATCGCCAAAATCGATGCAGCAGTACAGATGAACCATTGTCGAAGCATACGTTCGCTTGCGAAAGAATTCGATGTGTCATTTGGAAAAATTCAAAAGGTCGTTCGTAAGAAACTGCAATATCGGAAGGTGTGTTAACAGTGGGTACCACAGATGTTGACCGACCACCAAAAAGAGGAACGCATGGGATGGTGTTTGAACCACTTGCTGCGTTACAGGCTGGAGGGTGATGCATTTCTCTTTCGCATAGTAGAAGGCGATGAATCATGGTGTCACCAGAGCCGAGCAGCAAAAGAGAGATCATGCAATAACCAAAAGCCAACAAATTCAAGTTACGGGTTTCTGCTGGTAAGGTTATGCTGCGCGCATTTTTTTTGTTTACCATGAAGGGCTATTGTTGGCCGACTTAAAATAACCTGTTGTCAACATCAACTCTACCCACTACTTGCAAACACTAGACAAGCTGCAAAATGGCATCAAGAATAAACGCATTGTTTATGTTTACAACATTCATTTGACAATGTGTTTTTCCTATGTGAGTGTGTCAAGCACTATTGATGAACGAAAGATGAGTGATTGGAAGGGCCGAATGTAAGACCGGCCCACGTGCACGATTTGTGACCTTTTGACAACAGATTTCAATCAATCAATCAATCAATCAATCAATCAATCAATCAATCAATCAAGACATGACTTAGAGAATGCGAAGAACTAATACTACCAATATCTTACAACATAATAGCGCCATTTCCTCAGTCGCGCGAAGCGAGCTACTTCCCCATTCATGACCACTTTCAGCCATTAATGACAACTTTAAAAAAAAAAAATTTTAAAAACTCAGCGGGAAACATATGTACAGTCTTGAGGAGTTAATACACGACAACTGTCTGAAAGAACGAGAAATGTGTATAAAAACAGAAGAAAGAAGAATGTCTACGCAAGTGTAACAGTTTTGCAACACATCAAATACAGCGTACGCTGCAGGAAGAGATTTAGAAAGGGACAATAGAAGTTGTGGAATATTGAAACAACAACTATGGAAGACATGTTGAAATCACGCAGCTTAAATGTGGTTAGCAAACACGGAATTTAAAAAGAAAACACGTGAACATATAAGAAGAGCGACAACAAATACAGAATGTAAAAAAAAAAGGGAGGGAGTTATGAAAAAGTATTTATAATAAATAAAAGTACAGACATGTCGAAACTGCATAAAATACATTATAACCTGAAGTGGGGCGTTAGTTGATGTTGTCATTGTTAACTATTATGATAATAATTAGTATTTGCAGTAACATTTTAGTTGTAGTAGTAGTAATGGTACAAGTGATTGTAGGGAGACAATGAGCATATAACAATTCCTTCGCTAGGATGGGTCGTGAGTTTGTCTTTGCACTGAACATTTCTCGTTTCATGAGGTTAATCACACTGAACCGCACCCAGGTGAAAAAAAGTTAGTTGCATATCCTTTACAGAACATCATCATCAAGTGCCGTGCCGACTGGCGTAGGCGTTCATGGCTCTCCACGGATCTCGGTCTTTGGTGTTCTGGATCAACTCTGCTAATGGTATTCCTCCTTGCCACCGTCTCAATCCGTCCAGCATCATTTCTCTTGGTCTGCCTCTGCCTCTCTTCCCCTCGATCTTTCCAGTTGTCACAATGTTCTCCAATGCCTCTCTTCTCATCACATGACCAAAGAAAGCTGTTTGTCTCTTTCTTATTGTTGTATATAGTGTTCTAGTTTCATTAGCCTCTTTCAGGCAATCGTTGTTAGTTACTCTGGCAGTCCAAGGAATTCGCAACATTCGTCTTAAAAACCACATTTCTGTTGCTTCTAAGTTCTTCCTAATTTGTTCATTTACATTCCAGGATTCGCTGCCATACAGCAAAACTGGTTCTATATAGCATTTTATCACTCTATTTCATACATTCAGAGTGCTAAAATGTGCAAGTATGCCATTTGTACATTCTTCCATTGACTTTGCAGTTTCTCAGTTTCTTCATCAGACCTTCTATCCAGACTTTGTCAAAGGCTTTCTTCAGATCTATCCATGCCGCAAGCACCAGCTTCTTCTCTTGGAATGCATCCTCAATTTCTTGAGAGAGGTAGGTTGTCTGATCTTCCGTAGAGTAGCACTGCCTAAAGCCAGCCTGCTGTGGAATAAGGATGTTTTTACTTTCAATGTACCACTGCAGTCTGTGATTGATGATGCGTTCCAGTGTTTGGCAGAGACAGCTGGTGAGGCTAATTGGTCTGTAGCTAGAGGCAATGGAACTATCTTTCCCTGATTTTAGTAGGGGTATCATGATTGCTTCTCTTCAAGCTTGTGGAACACTGCCTAAGGTCCAAATGTTATTTATGATCTGCAACAGCTTTGCTTTGCCTTCTATTCCTAGGTTCCTGATAATTTCATTGGAGATACCATCAGCTCCTGGTGACTTTCTCATTTTCAGTTTTGATATGGCTAGCTCCAGTTCGCTGATTGTGATGGGTGCCTCCAGAACCTCATGTACTATTTCCTTCTGTCCTGTATGTTGCCGTTTCTCTCGAATCTCTTGTTGTTTCTCTGGACTAATTTTGATATTGGTATCTTGTGCGAATGGGTCCGCAAAATGGTCAGCTGCTTGCTTTATTGTTAAGATGTTTCCATCTTTATGTAGTCTAATTTTTGAGTTTCTCTCTGTGCCCTCATCGTTGTTTTATAAGCTTCCACAATTTCCTTGTATCTCTTTCAAAGTTTAGAGACTCCGTTTTCTCCTGCCAGCTTTTCCGTCTAGCCTGCAGCTTCGTCCTTTGAAATTTGGCTTTTGCGTGTTGGAATTTATTGTCGTGCTCTTGGCTGGGTGTGGCCTCTGCTTGCTTTCTACATACTTCCACATCCTTATGCAACTGTTCCAGTTCACTACTCCAGTAGGGTTTATATTGTTTACGGGCTCCTCTTGGAACTGTTTCTCGAGCTGCCTGTAGTATGCATTTCCCAAACTCTTCAACTACTTTATTTATGTCTTTCTCAGTGTTCAGGTTTCTAACCAGTATGCTGGTGCGATTCTTGTACATTGCCCAGTCTGCTTTCTTGTAGTTCCACCTCGAGAGGGTGCTGCTTTCACTTACAAGCTCATTTTCTACAGTTAAAAAGACTGGCCGATAGTCACTGCCACCAAGTTGTTTCCCAACAATTCGTGTAATGTTCCACTCCGGGTCTGGTGAATGAAAAGCCAGGTCACGTGTAGTTGTAGTGTGCCATGATCTCGAGTAGAAAGTATGTGGGTCAGACGGCTTGTTAATCAAGATGAATCTGTTCTCATCCTGCCAGTCTTCCAGTCTCTCTTCTCTCTGGTCCATGTGATCATAGCCCCAAATCTGCTAGTGGCTGTTGAAATCGCCAGACACAATAATTTTGTCTGTTAATGGTAGTGTGGCCACTGTGGTGATTTGGATATACGCTTGCCTACCGCCAGGTGGTCATTGGTGATACATACCACATAACCAACCGATCGATCTTCATAAATATCGAACTAGCACCATATACCCACATAATGAAAAGGGTCCTATATTATGAGCCCTCTGTGTGGCAAAGGGATTACGATTGCAATACGCAATCCCACATACCGCTCTCTAAACACATCTGCGAACGATTTGTCAGCAGACCACCTTGTGTTGCTTTCTCATACAATGGTACGAGTGCAGGTCATTCAGAAAACAATGGCAAACTAACGAACGTAAACTTGCCAAGAAATCACAAACAAGCAACAAATATACTGGGGTTGACTGCGACGTCCTGTAAAGGATATGCAACTAACATTTTACTATAAGTTGTGTCTAGTTGGCCTGACGTCACAGCACACCTGTTCTTACAGCGAGGCTTCCTCGTCACTTGAAAGCGATAGTTCCGAATCCCGGTGTTTCAGAATAGCTTTCAGTTTGTATATTTTCCAGCATGCTGTCTAGTTTCTCCTCTGTTCCTCTACGTATATGAGTGCCGTTCAATACCTGTAAAATACGTTTCAAAGCACTCAACTATTAAAAGAAACCGACCGATACAAGCCACAATCATATCACGAACTCCAGGTTTTAAATATCAATCTAATAAGACGCAATTGTACATATATCTTTTTTTCCCCATCCGTTCCGTGGAAAAATATCTGTTTAACTGTTTAAACCTTACATAACCACAAATTGCCAACCGGCAACTCTGTTATTAAACGGTACACGGCAGGTAAATTTGATAATGGTGGTTTGGCTGTTTTCGATTTTCGATTATCTCAGGTTGTTCTCTAGTATATTTCTTCAGTCATGACAGTTTTATTCCAGCGCGTGCGTCAGTGAAATGTTTTGTTAATTGAAATAATTGAAACAAGGGACATGTATTTTATTTTGTGTTTTAAAACAGGAATATTCTATCTACAAGACTGGAAAAATCAATACGGCATGTTGCCAGATACAAGTTGTGTACGTTAGCATTTGTAAAATAAGAGTGCGCGATGATAATGAACAGACTTAAATAACATTAGGATTATCAATTTGGTTTATGGCCGAATGGATACGAGGACTCGTTCTTAAACATCCGGTGTGCCGATGCCAGGGTAGTGGGTTCAACCTCTAAACCGGTTAATTGGTTTAAAGAGTTGATTTCTAGTCCTTGACTTGAAGACGTAAATTACAAGTATTTCAGAAGTCGGAGTGGGCTCGCCTGATGGCGAGAGACACTGGTAATAGGGAAAGCTAATCCAGATGTAAAAATCAGTCCAGTGCACTAGAAGTAGTAGCAAGTGTATAGACTTAGCTTGAGTTCAATGAGAGCGAAAAACAAACCATAACAAACAACACTTTTTGCCGCCTTCAAATAAACAACAACATTGTCCCGAAGGAATTTCCCGCTAAAGAACATTGTCTGGAAGGAATTTCCTATGATGGATCTGTGGTGTGATAGGGCTATCACCATGTGTAGGCCTGAATTCACGAAGGAAAAGGTGACTTATCTTTACTTCATTTAGCAGGCGAAGAACCTCGGCGTCGAACCTCTCGGATCGTGCTCATTACATTATCAGAGCAGTTCCCGATCAATGCCATTAACGCGTCCACTGTCGCCTTCCTCATCTTCTTTCGTTCGCTTGAAATATGTCTGTAACTGCAATGTTGTCTCTTTTATGAATGTGACTATCTTTTTTCAGTTCACTCAGTGGTCCATAGAGTTTATCTTCCACTGTCGTCTCTCTAGGCCAGAAGGTTTGCCTAGATATGTTATATTTTGGGCATTCTTGGAGTATGTGCTCTGCTGTCTGCGACGCCAATCCACATGTGCACATGGCTGATTCACCAATATTGAATTTTTTATAGATGTGGCTGCGTAATCTATTATATATGCTGCCTTCTTGTGTTTTTTAAAATAATATTCTACATTCATTGTCCTGTTCCGGGCATTTGTTGTCAGTTACCCTGGCAGTCCAGGGTATTCGCAACAAACACCGCAGAAACCACATCTCAATTTCCCCAAAGCTCTTCCCAGTTTCTTGTTAGACTGATGAACATGTTAGCAACTTTCTGTTTGATCGACTGTCAAATGTGTGCGCATCACGTTCTGCACCTCACTTTTAGGATACCTCAACATTGTAAACCACTACTCGGTGCATTTTTACAGAGCAGGTTATACATTTTTCCTGGTTTACTTTTGGTACATATGCAACATTAACAATGACTACTACTGATATCTTTTCATATGCTATATCTAGTTAACTATGAGAATAACCACACCTTTATATATGTAATATCTAATCAACTAGACAAACCATACATTTATAAATGCTATATCTAGTCAACTATGAGACTAACCATACATTTATATATGTTATATCTAATCAACTATGAGACTAACCATACATTTATATATCATATATCTAGTCAACTATGAAACTAACCCAAAATTTATATATGCTATACCTAGTCAACTATGAGACTAACCATATATTTATATATGTTATATCTAGTCAACTATGAGACTAACCCTACATTTATATATGCTATACCTAGTCAACTATGAGACTAACCATATATTTATATATGTTATATCTAGTCAACTATGAGACTAACCCTACATTTATATATGCTATACCTAGTCAACTATGAGACTAACCATATATTTATATATGTTATATCTAATGAACTATGAGACAAACCATACATTTATATATGCTATACCTAGTCAACTATGAGACTAACCAAACATTTATATATCCTACTTCTAATCAACTATGAGACTAACCCTACATTTATGTATGCTATATCCAGTCAATTATGAGATATAACACTACCGATATCTTTACATATGCTATATCTAGTCAACTAAGCGACTACCGATACATTTACAAATCTACATCTAGTCAACTATGAGACTACCCTTATGTTTATACATGCACACCGATATCTCTGTAAGTGCACCAGTCTCCCATATACAAGTGTTTGTGTTTAAATTGTCCCGAAGCAGTTGTCTGCTATGATTCTGTGATGCGATGACGTCATCACATTTTATAGGCCTGAGAGGAAGGAGGATTAGACGGCTAATCTTTCATTCACTTTTGCAAGCGAAAAGACGTGCCCAGGCGTCGAAACCACACACCAGAGCTTGCTCATGACATTACCACAGCAGTTCGCTATCCACTTCGCTAGCGCGCGCGCTCTCTCTCTCTCCCCGCCTATAGACTACACAACAGTAGAAGCTCAGTACAGTGCACGAACTCCCTATCAGCTGCTGGGACCGAAATCTGAGCACACCTGAATAAAAAAATGTTTGTTGCGTACCCCTTACGGGACGTTGCAGTCAACACCAGCATTTTTTCAGTTGCTGTTGATGTACTAGGCAAGTGTTACGTTCAGTAGTTTGCCACTGCTTTCTGAACGACCTGAATATAACACACGCTATAAATATTGTGTTATTTGTTGATCGGTATTACAATTTTCAAATTTAGCTTGGATAGCTTCCTATTCATATTAAAGTTGTTGCAGTTAAATATCTTTTCGTTGCTTGCTTTTCTGTAAAGAAAAGCTCGCAGCTGGATCTCGTGTGCCGGTTGAGCAGCCACTTCACTGTTAACTGTTGAGACCCAGCCCCAGACGGGGATGTTTTCGCAACATAGACCAGCAGCATCTCCTGAGGGCGGATGATCGAAGTTCATATGTGTGTGTGTCCGTTCTACCCGTCCGTAATTGTGGCATGGTGGCAGTAGCAAATATAACTAGGTTAAGTAAGTAATGAACCTACGACAGATCCAGCAAACCGGTATGGAATTTACTTGACCTAGAAACATATTGCCCATGAAGCTATGGACGGGATGGGAAAGGTGCTAATCACAGACTCTGGAACTCCATTTTCCCCTCGCCTAACAGCAAAAGTGGGAGAATAAAAAACAAAACACAAAGCTTCGTATTCGCTTTCGTATAGGGATAGCGAGATTGCGTTTCATATCTTCCCGACGAGGAACGTCGGCCGTTCAGAAAGCATGACCAAACTACAGAACCAACACTGCCAAATAAGTCACAAACAGTCAATACATGCTGGGGTTGATTACCACGTCACGTGAAGGACATGCAGCCAACTAGCTTCCTATTCGGAACTCTGTTAGATTTGCTACTGAAGGCTATTCGCCGGAACGTCCTGTATTTTTCCTAATTCTGTTTCGTAATTATGTTCTGTGAAGCTGCATTACTTTGTGTTATTTTATATTGGTGTGGATGTGCAGCTCGCAATCGATTTTTCATGTACGTAACCTGTACACGGGGCCGGGGCGAAGGGGTTGCCAACGAAATTCGTAATCTAGCACATCGGGCGATTTGACAGCACACCGCCTTGCGTTAGTTCTCATACAATGGTATGAGTGCCGGTCGTTCAGAGATGCAATAACAAACTTCAGAACGTAAACTTGCCAAGAAATCACAAACAGCCACAAAATGATGGAGTTGACTGCAACGTCCTGTAAAGGATATGCAACTAACTTTACATGCGCACACTAGTCTCGCTCTTTTTACTCTTTCGAGAATAGATAGTTACCGACCACTACCACAGCAACATGAGCCATAGTAGTGTAGGGGTTTGTGTGCATGCATGCCACTACAATGGTCAGGGTTCAATCTTCAACAAAGACAGGATCAGTGTTTCCGTTCAGTACGCCTCTAGGGCTAACAACAAAAAATTGTTGTACATACTTTACAGGGCGTTGCAGTCAACCCCAGCATGTTTGTTGGCTATGTGTGATTTCTTGGCTAGTTTATATAATCAGTAGTTTGCCACTGCTTTCTGAACAACCAGCACTTATACCATTGTATGAAAACCAGAGCAAGGCGGTCTGCTGCCAAATCGCCCGCAGCTGTGTTTTGAACGCGGTATGCGGGATTTCGAATACCGTTCGTAAACCCTTCGCGAGATAAAAATGGGTGCGAGGTAATATTCTGAATGTTCTGGAAATTACCTGGGAAGGACAATAGAGAAGGACATGAACTGAAAATCTCACTTCATACAGTGTAGATATGTGACAGAATAACAATTTATACTCCAAACATAGTCTCTATTCTGGGACTACCTTTACCGTTGTGCCCTACCACCCGAGGGAAGCACACTAGGTTGTCTTGTCTTGTACAAATCCATACTGCGCCAGAAGCCACCTGAATGCCAGCCATACATACGTAGAGGTGATCAATAGATATCACCGCCCATGTCACCGTGGCCCTGGAGGGGAGCAAAGAATAATAACACTACAACTACCATGTAACAACTTTCTCCTATCTTGGACGTGTAATAACAGATGAAGGCAGAAGTGAAACAGAACATCAAAAAGAAAATAGGAATGGCCAACAATGCTTTCACCATCATAAAATCTGTATCAACATCTAAAGAGGTTAACAACGCATTAAAAATGAGAATTGTCAAATGTTACGTATATTCAACACTACTATATGGCGAGGAACCCCAGGCATTGAACAAGGAATTAGAGAGTCGGATTGAGGCCCTGCAGGTGCGGATATACAGAAGAATATGCCGTATTTCATGGAAACAAAAACAATCAAATACAGAGGTTCTGGAAAAACTGGTAATGAAAAGAGAGTTGATGAAAGAAATAAAAAAAATCAAACAAAGAGGCAAGTAAAATATTTCGGCCACGTTATAAGACATAGTACTCTCATAAAGACCATACTGGAATGCAAGGTTTAAGGCAAGCGAACATGAGGCAGACGACGATACAAGTGGGAAGATAACATTAATAGATGGCCGAACATCAATCTGACAGAGTGTGCGGTCAGGGCCAAAGACAAACGTGTTGGGGATTCATTGCAGCCAACTCTCATTGTGGCACCTGGTTGATTTAATCTACCGAGCGTGTCGTAACAGACGTTTACGGAGGGTTGACATGGAGTCATTACATTGTCCCGTAGTAAATTTAGTTGCAAAATCCAACTATAAAATTGATAATTGCCATGACCCGATTTAAACAGTGCCATAGGTAATGGCATTGTTCAGAAGGAAAATCTAGTTTGTACACTAGACCGTGAAAAGTGACTCGCCTGTGAGCGTGTACATGGCGTGGAAAACGCCTGGATTCGCTCAGCAGTATGCAGAACGTCTCTTTGAACGACAGTCTGCGTTGGGCCATGTTCAAGTGTGGACCTGGTCCTGTTCAAGTAGCCATGACCATAGATTACGCCGCTACTATAGTTTTAGAGCAATGGTGTTGTGTTTATACATTGTTGGACAATTCCTTGTGTAAATGAAGTGTATTTCGTTCATAGAATAGACTGTAGAGAAACGTCATCTGAGTTGAGTTATTAATAGTTGTATTCTACCAATTTATAGTTCGAGTGGGTATACAGCTGAATGAGTAACATGTAAATTTATCCAGCCATAATGGCGAGATGTCGATAGCGTTACGTCACGGCACTCAATGAGTAACATTTAAATGTATCCAGCCATAATGGCGAGATGTCGATAGCTGTATGTCACGGCACTCAATGAGTAACATTTAAATGTATCCAGCCATAATGGCGAGATGTCGATAGCTGTATGTCACGGCACTCAATGAGTAACATTTAAATGTATCCAGCCATAATGGCGAGATGTCGATAGCTGTATGTCACGGCACTCAATGAGTAACATTTAAATGTATCCAGCCATAATGGCGACATGTCGATAGCTGTATGTCACGGCACTCAATGAGTAACATTTAAATGTATCCAGCCATAATGGCGAGATGTCGATAACGTTACGTCACGGCACTCAATGAGTAACATTTAAATGTATCCAGCCATAATGGCGAGATGTCGATAGCTGTATGTCACGGCACTCAATGAGTAACATTTAAATGTATCCAGCCATAATGGCGAGATGTCGATAGCTGTATGTCACGGCACTCAATGAGTAACATTTAAATGTATCCAGCCATAATGGCGAGATGTCGATAGCGTTACGTCACGGCACTCAATGAGTAACATTTAAATGTATCCAGCCATAATGGTGAGATGTCGATAGCTGTATGTCACGGCACTCAATGAGTAACATTTAAATGTATCCAGCCATAATGGTGAGATGTCGATAGCTGTATGTCACGGCACTCAATGAGTAACATTTAAATGTATCCAGCCATAATGGTGAGATGTCGATAGCTGTATGTCACGGCACTCAATGAGTAACATTTAAATGTATCCAGCCATAATGGTGAGATGTCGATAGCTGTATGTCACGGCACTCAATGAGTAACATTTAAATGTATCCAGCCATAATGGCGAGATGTCGATAGCTGTATGTCACGGCACTCAATGAGTAACATTTAAATGTATCCAGCCATAATGGCGACATGTCGATAGCTGTATGTCACGGCACTCAATCATATGAATTCGCCAATGTAAAGCCTGAGGAAGTGAGCGAGCTATGGAGAAAAAGAAAGAAAACAACCACGGTGTCGAACAGAGAGAAGTTCAGGCAACATAAACAGTATTCTTATATCAGCGCTGCGATAACAATTGTTATTCCCACTATGGTAACAAACAACATGTATATAATCAACCCGTGGCAAGCAATAATTGTATAACTAGACAGTCCTTTGCATCTTTCCCAATGCAACATATGCCTGTGAGACTTGGACACTTACTAAACAAGCTGAACAGCTCATAAATGCCTTTGAATACAAATGTTATAGACGGGTTCTAAGATTATCTTGGGTAAAGAAAAGAACAAATAAATACTTACTTCAAGAGCTAAATATTGAAGAGAGTTGGCTATTAAAGACAATAAACCAAAGAAAATTGAAATATTTTGGTCATTTGAAACGTCATGAAAGTTTGGAGAGAACAGTAATGGAGGGGTTTATGCCTGGGAAGAGAGGAAAAGGAAGGTCAAAGAGAAGTGGGTGCAGGGTGTGGCGGATGATCTCCAGATGGATGTATCGGACGCGGGACATCTTGCTTGTGATCGAGAAGTTTTCTGGAAGGTTGTCACGGTAGCGAGGTTCTGTAAAGGACATGCTACTGAATGAATGGGACAGTTCTTTGTCTATAACCAACAAGGTCAAGGAAATAGAGGAAGACTTGGTATGAGTAGGTTGAGGGGCTAAACCCTAATATACCATCCCGGGCATCAAAAGAGGAAGGATATAAGAACTTCAGAAAGGGAAAATTTTTTTTACAAGAACATGACCAGAAATAAAGTATGTAGTGGGGACACAACTTTAATCAACAATAGGACATCGTCGGTTGGTTTATTTGTGGTCGTGTTCTTGTCAAATCGACCCTCTTAGCTTAGTTCTTCGTTTTTTACGTTTCTGTTGACTTTTCTCGCTTACTGTTTGGTTATTTTCATCCCAATTTCACGAATGTACCGCTGTGAACCAAACTTTATTTTTGTATTCTACTTTATAAGATAGCCGCGAACACATAGTTGTTTACGTATAATATAACTTATCAACTATGGAACTACAATTATGGTTACATATGCTATATCTAGTCAACTATGGAACTACCGATATCTTTATATATCTTATATCTAGTCAACTACTGGACTGCTTTTACCCTTACATATGATATATCTAGTTAACTATGGGATTACTTTTACTTGTATATGGTCAATTGTACGCTGTATCTGGTCAACTGTGGATGTACCGTTATGTTTACATATGATATATCTAGTTAACTATGGGATTACTTTTACCTGTATATGGTCAACTGTATGCTGTATCTGGTCAACTGTGGATGTACCGTTATGTTTACATATGATATATCTAGTTAACTATGGGATTACTTTTACCTGTATATGGTCAATTGTACGCTGTATCTGGTCAACTGTGGATGTACCGTTATGTTTACATATGATATATCTAGTTAACTATGGGATTACTTTTACCTGTATATGGTCAACTGTGGATGTACCGTTATGTTTACATATGATAGCCAAGCAAATATGGGACTACGTTTACCTTTACATATGTTATATCTAGTCAATTTTAATAATATCGATACCTTTACATGTGCTATATCTGATCAACTATGGGTCCATCGATACCTTTATAAATCCTATATTTAGTCAACTATATGCTGAAGAGGCAGTGATGTGTTAGGTTCGAACTTCATAATCTCTAGAAACTTCCTGAGTTTTTTTTTTTTTCGCTCGCTCGCTTTGAACCAAGCGTAGTCCATACACACTATATTTAGTAGTGCTGGACTGCATTTTACGTGTGATTAGCTTTCCCTATTAACAGTGTCCCTCGCCATCAGGCGAACCCACTCCGACTTCAGAGGTACTTGTAATTTACGTTTCCAAGTCAAGGACGATAGTGTAATATACTTCGCTGGCTTCCCATTTGGCGCTCTAATATAGCTTCACTCCGCTTGACTTGAAGTCTGATGACCACAGTTGCAGAGCCACATCGATGTGCTGGAGTCGTTTACACGTCCCGCCTAACCTGGCCCATTGCTCGTAAGCAACCACAAGCAACAGCAACAAGAAGAACAACAACCTAATCGACTATAACCAACCAAGCACCCACACACGCTAGTGCTTGTTAGTAGAACTAATCGGTTCTCTTAAAAACAGTTTGTGCGAACAGGTAGAATGTGCCCAGGTGTGACAGTACACCTGACACTTAACTATGCTATCACCATGTTGTCAACCTTATCACAAGATATGAAGTTAGACAGACAGAAAGACAAGCAGACAGACAGTCAATCAGACAGACACATAGGAGAATGGAAGAACGGATCGACAGACAGACAGACGGTAAGAAAGGCCAACAGAACGACGGATGGAGGGACAGACAGACATACAATAAAGACCGACAGATAGACGGAGGAGGAGAAAGGAAAAGACACAGAGATGGGCAGACATGTGGATTAAAGGATGCATTTATTGACGGGCAGAGAGAGAGAGAGAGAGAGAGAGAGAGAGAGAGAGAGAGAGAGAGAGAGAGAGAGAGAGAGAGAGAGAGAGAGAGAGAGAGACAGACAGACAGGAAACCCCCCCCCCCCCCCCTAGCCTTCAAACGACCTGCATGACAAAAGAGCAAACCTAATCTTTGACACAATGACAGACTCGAACATAAGCCTGTCATTCTATTCAGCTTCTGCATGTCATTGTTGCCTAAAGCCCGCTATTATACCCCGAGGAATGGCACCATTATTGTTTACCAACTGTACCGTCGTATTGACTCGATCCAGGAATGATCGCTGGCAGCACTAAAAGAGGAAGCTCAATGAGAATTTCACGAAATTGTTTTATTGAGAATAAAAGCATGCCTTTGGGGACTCGTATTTTGCACTGCATACACTAGGGACAATGGTAAATTTAAGTCTCTGCCAACGCTGCATGTCAGACAATGAACAGTCTCTCAGGAAATAAGTCACTTTAATTGAATATTAGACAGTGAGTTATCATCATTATCATGTGCATACATACAGGCATGAGCGGTCATAGTTCGCAATCTCACACAATCAACGTAGCCTTGGATCAGCTCTGTGTTCTTATCTCGCCTATGCCTCGCCTCCAAGCTATTCGGATATTTATCTCCCAGCATTCCCCTTGCTCTCTTCCCATGAGCTTTGTCAGCTGTGTGAAATAACGAAATATAATTTTTTTTTTTTAAACACACAGGTTGTATCCCTTATGGTTCAGTTTTTTTTTCCGCAGAAGGCCTTTAGAAAGCGTGGTGCAGAGTACAAACTCCGTAACTCCAGCGACGAGACCCAGGAGTCTCCGAGAAAATTACACTCGTCAACCGAACGACGGAGTCCGGAATCGAACCCATGATCTTCGGAGCGCAAGGCAGGAAGCGTAATCACTTGGCCACGGAGACTCACTAATGAAACAGTCTGGGCATCGGTGTGTGTGTGCATGCACGCACGCGCGCACTCACGCACTCACGCACACACACTATATAAACACGGAAAAAACACTACAGTGACTACATTAAGGCATACGAACGGGACGAGGAGAATGGAAAGGTGAAAAAAATGAGAACAATGACAAGAAAATGAACAAAAATGCTACTTTTCCAAGAATCCAAGGATGTGATAGTCACGTGAATCTGGCCGTTGATATTCTTATATAGAAAGCCGTTTGAGTCTGTGGCGATAGGGGGACCGGGGTATGGGAAGGGAACGGCTCAGTGAAGATTCCAGGTAAATGAGTGGAAGCGGTACATGAAGACAGGGAGGAAACTATGGAAACAATGGAGATATGATGGTGGGCCGAGAGAGAAAACTAAGAATGGGTGTCCCTTATATTGTTTACACCTACAGCAAGAGAGTAATGAGTTGAGTTGAGTTGATGTGAGTTGAGCTAAGAACCGACATCACTGTATTCAGAGCATTTCCACACGCGCTCCACCCCCTCGTTCAACAGCCAGCAAAGAGTCATGCTATTAATCGTTCCAACCGCTATCGGACTGAAAATTTCTCCTGGTCTTCCCTCTCAGTTTTGAGATTCTACCAGAACCCCTGCCGATCCTCCTCAATATTATTCTGCCCACACACGGGTTCTCAATCTATTCCCTCGCTTTCTCCACCTGGTGTCACAGGCTCTCGGCCACCTCTCCCCTGTCCATACATAAGAGAGTAATGAATAATATAGAAGTTGATTTGCTGTATGGCAGAGACTTGTGAAACGTGGATGGACTTGTTATGAGAGCTTGCAAGCAACGGAGATATCTTTGCTGAGACGAATGTTGCGAATACCTAGGACTGCCAAACTAACAATGATTACTTGGAAGAGGCTAATGAAAGCATAGCAGTTTATACAATTATAATAAAGCGTAAAACAGCATTCTTTAGCCACGCAAAGAGACGAGAGTCACTGGAAAACATCGTGGACACTGGAAAGATCAATGGGAAATGCGACATAGGCGGACAGAGAGAAATGATGCAGGATGTTAGTTAGCTAGTGGCGGTTCCAGCTTCACGGAAAAGGGTGGCCCCGTTATTCTCCGTTCCTGTGCCAGTAAATATCACACAAAATGCCCCTCACTGCTCCATGTGAAAAGTGGAACAGACAGGAGTCTCGACAAACCAACTGCCCGCCAAGTATACTATGCGTAATGTCGCTGCCAGAATGCCAACACACAATCCGCCACAAAAAATACAGTTCATCGTCGATGGAAGTGGGGCAGTCACTAGAAAACCAGCAGCCACACAGGAGATGGATGTACAGATGGTGTCATGGAGGAATATCATCAGCAGACTTGATATTGAACGCCTAGGACAGAGATCTGTGGGATGACATGGACGCCTACGCCAACAGACAGGGTATATAGTGATGCAAACATCATTAATATCGTCATCATATGACCACCCTTTGTATGTCTCTCTCATCACGGTCATTCAGAAAGACCCGATCTATTGTCAAGTTCCTGACGTCATGCATTTCCCGCCGAGGGTGTCTGTAATGTTATGCGTCCACAATCGTGTTGATCGGCCTCGCCTCTTTTCCCAGGAACCTTGAACTGGGTTGAGTCAAAAACAACATCGTTGCACTCAGGGCACTCCCACAAGACCTCAGTTATCATCTTCAACAGCCAGCGAAGAGTCCCAATACTAATGGTGCCCGTTGCAATCTAATTACATGTCTGTCTTGCTTTACCTCTAAGTGACGACTGTCGACCAGATCCTCTGATCACCTCTTGCTGCTATATCCTCTCTAGACCATGATAGGCTTTCTGTTATCTCAGAACCACATCTGCCTTACCATGAATGAAATCACCCCTTTAACGATGCTCTACTAGCCAATCTGTCTGCCAGTTCATTTCCAACCACACCAGAGTGTGCTGGAACCATGCCACACATTACCGCTCTTTCCAACCCAGTGTGACGATAATCCGGCCAAAGTATTTCAATTTCCGAGACATTAGACTTTTTATTAGCCACATTTCTTGGATTTTCTCATTTTGCAGAATGCCAGCAGTTGTCTTCTTTTTCGTCCATGGTATTCTAAGAATTTGTCTGCAACATTTAAATTCAAAAGGTTGTATTTTCTTCTTTGGTGATTGAAAAATGGTCCATAATTCAATAATCTTATAAATCGCATCTCTACTTCCCTGAGCTTCTTCGCCATTTATTTATTTCTTATTCAACGTTTAAAAGATTATATTCTAACACAAGGTGATAATCGTTTTAAGATTTAGCTACAACACTTAGTGATATTGCTGGCGTCAGCAGGACAGGGTTTAGCGAGGCCTGAGTAAATAAATGTCAACATGTAGTATCCAAACATAAATCTATGTTTAACTGGTCGGTGGATAGAATCCCAGATAAAACATGGGAGTGGAACCAGGAACCCTAGATGCATGAGACACATATTCTATCCTTTAGCCATTTCGTCGTCGTCGTCGTCGTCGTCGTCCTTCTTCTTCTTCTTCTTCTTCTTCTTCTTCTTCTTCTTCTTCTTCTTCTTCTTCTTCTTCTTCTTCTTCTTCTTCTTCTTCTTCTTCTTCTTCTTCTTCTTCTTCGTCACCTTCTTCTTCGCCATCATCTTATTCTTCTACCATAAGAACTCCAACTGCAGTAGAATCCCACAACCACTCATGTCAAACTTCCTGTAGTTCAGTCATAATTGCTTGGATATTGGATGACCTTTTCTAATGTACGAAGTAGCCAGACTCAGACCAACCCTCTCTGGCCACTTTGTACGACATGTGCAGAAGAGTCCACATTGCTACCATCCTCTGCTTTCCCCTTGGCGCCCAATGTCACACACGGGAGTCTATAGATATACCCTACATTATTTAATTCCCATTTCCTGATGATTTTCATACATGCATACATCAACTAATTCGGCGATCTTTTTCGACTCCTTTGATAACAACATTCAGCTCAGAAACCACATCTCCACTTTCCCCAGCGTCTTCACCATTTCATTATTTCTTCTTCCATGTTAAACAGATTATATTGTAACACAAGTTGATAATCGTATTAAATCTGGCCACAGCACTATGTAATATTGCTGGCGTCAGCAGGAGACGTTTTACTATGGTAGGAGCACATTAAGGTCGCCAGGCTTACATTTATATTTAACCGCCCGGTAGATAAAATCCCCGACTTTCCTGGGGATTAGAACCAGGGAAATGTCATGATTGAGACACTCTATTCCTGAAAGAATACCCCCTTATTTTTACGTACTAATGTAACCACAATTTTGATAGGGTTCCTTCTATTTCTTCCTCTTTTTTCTTCCTCATTCTCCCTGTTCACAGCCCTCTTTTTCATCATTCTTCTCCCTCCTTATTTTCTATCCTTTCTTCCTTTTTAATTCTCCTAAACTATTTTCTCCCTACTTTTGTATATATTCCTCTTTTCCATCATTTTCCTCCATCCTCTTCTTCATTCCCCCCCCCAACCTCTTCTCTTTCCTCTCCCCTTTTTCTTCCCCTCCTCCTCTTCTTCCTCGTCCTATAATTATTACTCTTTGCCCTCTTCCCATTTATTCTCTTTCTTCTCTTCTTCTTCTACCTATGGGAAAGGGGGAGGGGGTGGCCGTGCGCCTGTGGGACCAGGTGGAGAAGGCGGGGGAACAGATTGAGAACCCTTATGTGGAAAGAATGATATTGCGGGGGATCGGCAGGGGTTCTGGAAGAATCTCAAAACTGAGAGGGAAGACCCGGAGAACTTTCAATCAGATAGCGGTGGGAACGATTAGTAGTATGACTCTTCACTGACTGTTGAACGATGGGACGGAGCGCGTATGGAATTGTCTAGAGTGCAGTGATGTAAGTTCTTAGCTCAACTCAACTCAACAACTCGTCTTCTTCTTCCTTTTTTCCCTTCTTGTTCCTATTTTTCTTCTTCTTTCCTTCTTATTCCTCCTCCTCCTCATCTTCCTCCTCTTCTCCCTTCTCCTTCTGCCTTACATCTCTCAATGGAACTTAGGCCAATCACCAACGGATACCAGGCTCTCTGCTGAGTTATGCTTGATCGCTCTGATCGTGCAGATAATTACGGGATGAGGTAGTCAGCCTGGCACCAGTCCTCCTTGGTCGCATCATACTACACGCATGATAGCTTTTATTTAAAAGTTGCATATCCTTTACAGGACGTTGCAGTCAACACCAGTATTTTACTGCCGTTGTTGATGTCTTGGCAAGTTGTTATGTTCAGTAGCTAGGTTACGTTCAGTATGCTAGGTTACAGTATTGCTATTCTTGGCCTCCCTGATAGGCCAAGGTAACTAACGGGCGACAGTCAGGCCAAATATTTTGTAGTATTAACGTGGGAGGGGAGAGAGGGAGAGAGAGAGAGAGAGAGAGAGAGAGAGAGAGAGAGAGAGAGAGAGAGAGAGAGAGAGAGAGAGAGAGAGAGAGAGCAACAGAGAAAAGAAGGTTGTGACAACTGTTGAGGTCAAAGGTGTTAGAGACAGAGCATAGTGAACTGTGTGATAGAACGGCAAGGCAGACAATCGGCTCTCGAACGTTCCAAGAACACACAGGTTAGATGTTTATACAGCAACATGATCGCTTGATTCGCTTGACATGAAACGATGATATTGCTGACTCTAACTTCTTGTATGCACAGCACAACAACATAAAACTTTCCGCTTGGAAACAACACATGATGATAATGATTATTCTCATAACTTGATGTATGCACAGTAAAGCAACACAAAAATCATCAGTCCCTCCAGTGCCAAAAATACATGCCAGGAACAATTAGTTTGCGGCTGAACCAGGCATGAAAATATTTGTTTGGTAACGCCGACACGAATCTGTGTTCATGTGCCGTGACAATCAGCGGCACGAAACGATCGGGGAAAGAAAAACAAAGAGGATTCAGCGGGTACATGGGAACCGATCGATTTACTTGGAAAAGCTGCCAGCGGTGACTCCGTGACATGCAATCAGTGATCTATAAATATCGATTATTGGATTTTGGTGTCAATGTATACATGGAATCGCAGTGAATTGTGGGCGGCGGCACATCGCTGGAATGTGTGGTGTGCACAATGCCAGATGTCCTATCTTCACTAGCTGCTGTTCCGATTTCCTCTACCGCTGTCTCTTGTGCGTCGGATGCTGATTGGTTTTGTTTTCATCATAGTCTTCGTCTTTTTTGTTGTCTTTGTGTTCTTTGTGGTCTTCGTGTTCTTTGTGGTCTTCGTGTTCTTTGTCGTCTTCGTGTTCTTTGTCGTCTTCGTGTTCTTTGTCGTCTTCATCTGTTTTTGTCGTCTTCGTCTTCTTTGTCGTCCTCGTGTTCTTTGTCCTCTTCATCTTCTTTGTCGTCTCCGTGTTCTTTGTCCTCTTCATCTTCTTTGTCGTCTCCGTGTTCTATGTCCTCTTCATCTTCTTTGTCGTCCTCCTGTTCTTTGTCCTCTTCATCTTCTTTGTCGTCCTCCTGTTCTTTGTCCTCTTCATCTTCTTTGTCGTCTCCGTGTTCTTTGTCCTCTTCATCTTCTTTGCCGTCATCGTGTTCTTTGTCCTCTTCATCTTCTTTGTCCTCTTCATCTTCTTTGTTGTCCTCTTTTCTTTGTCAATTAAAAAAAATAATTTGCAGTTGCTTTGTGAACGAATAGTCAACGCAAAATCGAACTGTCAGCGCATAGGAAGTTAAACCCTCTCAGCCATGCTGATCTCTCTCTGTCTGTCTGTCTGTCTGTCTGTCTGTCTGTCTGTCTGTCTGTCTGTCTGTCTGTCTGTCTGTCTCTCTCTCTCTCTCTCTCTCTCTCTCTCTCTATTCTTTTTTCGCGTTTACATCATGTTTCAGGATATTGCGGTCAACATCAGCATCATTCAGCTGTATGTTGATTCCTAGGCTAGATTACGCTCATCAGTACGCCACGACTTTCTGAACGACAGGCTCCATACTCTCATAGGTCACTGGCATGACTCGAACCGCTTCCAATTCTCGTGCACTCACGTCAACCGCGAGAGTATTCGACCGAGTCTAGACATGCGTGTCTAACACCATACACCGAATCTTACGACATGTGCGTCTAACGCCACACACCGAGTCTAGACATGTGCGTCTAACGCCACACATCGAGTCTAGACATGTGCGTCTAACGCCACACATCGAGTCTAGACATGTGCGTCTAACGCCATACACCGAGTCTAGACATGTGCGTCTAACACCATACACCGAGTCTAGACATGTGCGCCTACACCATACACCGAGTCTAGACATGAGCGTCTAACACCATACACCGAGTCTAGACATGTGCGCCTACACCATACATCGAGTCTAGACATGTGCGTCTAACACCATACACCGAGTCTAGACATGTGCGCCTACACCATACACCGAGTCTAGACATGTGCGTCTAACACCATACACCGAGTCTAGACATGTGCGTCTAACACCATACACCGAGTCTAGACATGTGCGTCTAACGCCATACACCGAGTCTAGATATGTGCGTCTAACACCATACACCGAGTCTAGACATGTGCGCCTACACCATACATCGAGTCTAGACATGTGCGTCTAACACCATACACCGAGTCTAGACATGTGCGTCTAACACCATACACATGTACAGTTTTTCACGTAGTTGTATCGGTGTGTTTGTTGTTTGTATGCTGACAAAGGCTTTGACCGCAACGTTAATTTCGTGACTTGTGACTATGTTCTTGTAAGGCTTATCGATTCTACTTCTGGTATTTGCATGATGCATTCATTATAGACCAACCAGCACTATTGTCTAAACTTCAGTCTGAAACATGTACAACCGATGACGTCTGACTGACAATAGTTGTCGTCCCCCCCCCCCCCCCCCTCCCTCTCTCTGTGTCTTTAACTCTTCTGTCTGCCTCCCATTCTGTCTCTGGTGCTTACAGTCTGTCTGTCTCGCCTTTTCTCATCTTCACTGCCGTACTCCCAATATCTCTCTCTCTCTCTCTCTCTCTCTCTCTCTCTCTCTCTCTCTCTCTCTCTCTCTCTCTCTCTCTCTCTCTCTCTCTCTCTCTTTGTCTTTATCTCTGTTTATGTTTCTCTCATTTCATCTCACCGTTTCTCCCAGATTCTCTGTATCTGACTCCCCTCTCTCTGTCTCTGGTCCTCCCTCTTTTTGCCTGTCTCTCTGCGTCTCTTTTTCTGCCTTTCTCCTTTTAAAACTGTCTCTCACATTCTGTGTTTGGATCCCTCCTCTGCTTGCATGCTTTCCTTTCTGTCTGTCTATCCATCTGCCTGCCTGCCAGTCTCTCTCCTCCTCTCTCTCACTCTTTCTCTCTCCTTCTGTCTCCTTCAGCTCTTCTCCGCGAATATATCGACCTTCTCATCTTCAGCACCCTGTATACACCCGTGGAGTGGCATCCCTTGCGTGGTCTGCACTACTTAGAGCGCCGTCCCTGGTGACCGACTGACATTCAACAGCAAGCAGCGTAGGTGTGCGGTTTTAGAACTCATATTTAAACATCGAACACAAACATGAAGCACACCAGTCGAGCAGTTCCATAGAACAAACAATAACAACAACACACGGACACGCAACAGCAAAATTAATGAAAAGCACACAATCAATAGCCACTTGTTGATGTATAGAAATAATACGCTTCGGCAGTGAGGGGGGCTAGTCAGCTCATTATGAGGAATGAGTTGACTCATGGACCATCACTGTCGGAGTACTTGAAGCACTTGTGCACTGTAATTCTGACGAGGGGGCGGGAAAATCAACCACGCTGATTTCCTGATGTGTGGTGGGGGAAAAGGGGAGGGGGGGGGGGGTGTAAATCGAATGGATTTTCACATATGGAAATGACGCGGAGACAACCGAACTGATTTTTATAATTTTGGAGGGAGGAGAAGAAAACCATATTGGTTTCCTAATTTGAGAGGAAGTGGGAGAGAACCGAACAGATTCCCCAATTAGAGAGGGAAATGGGAGACAACCGAAATGATTTCCTAATTTGGGAGGGAAGGAGAAAGACAACCGAGCTGATTTCATAATTAGGGAGGAAAGGGGAGACAACAGAGCTGATCCCCTAATTAGGGAGGTAAAGGGGAGACAACCGAGCTGATTTCATAATTAGTGAAGGAAAGGGGAGACAACCGAGCTGATTTCATAATTAGGGCGGGAAAGGGGAGACAACCGAGCTGATTTCCTAGTTAGGGAGGGAAGGGGAGACAACCGAACAAATTTCCTAATTTGGTAGGAAATGAAAAGACAACCGAACCGATTTCCTAATCTGAATGGAAGATGGAGAAAACCACACTGATTTCATAATTTTGTGAAAGGGGAGAGAACCGAGCTGATTTCCTAATTTGGGAGAGACGAGGAAACAATCAAATTGACGTACCAATGTGAGAGGGAGGGGGAGACAACCGAACTAATTTCTGAGAGGGAGAGGTAGACAATCGAACTGATTTACTGAAGTAAAGGAGAAAGAAAAACTGCAACCATTTCCTAAAATTACTGCCACAATTGAGGAGCTGGAGATAACCACACTGATTTTATTATTATTATTATTATTGATTATGTGGTTGTTTCGGGATTTGAAATTTAAATATTGAGCACAACCCACTACTGGCAACGCCGATCGCACTCTGGTATGAACCTAAGGCCTATCCACGTCAATATGGAAGCACTAGACTCGAGTTTCGCCCTCATTTGAGCTCGTCAGTAGTGCATATCCCTGACCGGATCCGGAAACAGTCCCGGATCACGCGTGTGAAGTAAAATTATTATTATTATTATTATTATTATTATTATTATTATTATTATTATTATTATTATTATTATGTAAATGTGAAAGACAACCACACTAATATCCCGTCAAAATATATGTGAATCACAACCACACATTTTTATTTAAAACCACTTTTGCTCCCCCGTTGTGTCTCCACCTTGATGTGGTGGGGGAGCTTGCGTGTCCCATCGACCCCATTTGCTTGCCGATGGATGAAAAACTACATATCGGACAGCTTATGGGATAGGGACCAGACTAAGAGAGACACAACCTGCTGCTCTGCAGGTATAGACTGAGGATAACGGTCAAAAGTTTAAAAGGTGCACGAAGGCAGACGTTTTTGGTCCGGACAAAACTCTTAAGGCTCCCTGTCGAGGGCTGTGGTTGAACGCCTCTAAGCCACAAACCCTCGGATCTGAGAGCCAGGCCGACACCCGTCTACCGGAAAATAGAAACGTGATACTGAGCAAGCTACATGCTCAGGTCTGATACATGTTCGAAGGCTCTCAGCTGGGGGATATGAGGGATTCCCGGATGAGAGGGCCTGGCCGTTTCTCGTTCACTGCTGCACGAAGGTAAGGTGCTGAGCCGGCAGCACATGTAGCCTACCTCGTGAGCTGAGTACAAAAAAGTCAGAAAAGTGCCCCAGTCGAAGGACATGGTTACGGAAACTGTCTGTATCTAACTCATAGAGAGTGTAGAAAAAAGTGGAAGAACGTCTCAACAACGTGAAATGGAACGCACGGCGAGCGAACCTATTGCATGGTCTGAAGTCACAAGCAAAAGCTTACCGAGTGGATGTCGCTCGCAGTCTGACCGCTCCTGGTGTGTGCTTGAGCGATCAGTGGCAATCGGGATGCCCAACACATGGAAGTGAGGAACTAAAGCAGCCATGAGCAGGACGTGGCAACTCCTCGGGTGTGCCCAGTCTCAGAGCAATATGTGCCGGCTCTGCAATTATGGAAGCCTCCTTGGATAGCGAGGGAATGCCCATGATCTGCCCCTGCCTTCTCTTGAGGGCCGACCGCGATGTCGTTGATCGTTCTATCTTGACCAGCTGAGATGTTGGCGACATCACAACAGTCTAACGTGCCTCGAAACCAGAGGAAGGCTAACCTCATTAAAAAATGCCCGCCGGAAGTCGGAAGTGTCGTCCTACGGGTGGCAAATTAAAAATTGACACTACGCAATTACGTCCGAGTGAAATGTCTCGTCTGAATGTCTCTCGTGCTAGGAACAGCTCTGACTACCTAGTTTCCGAATGCCCCTCTTGTTCGGAACAGCTCTGACTAGGTAGTTTTCCGAATGTCTGTTGTGCCTGGAACAGCTCTGACGGGCGCAACGACAAGCACATGTCCGAAAACTCGCTGAGTGGATACCGTCTGCAAACTTGTCTGGTTTGTGCGGGAATAGCCCGGGGCAAACGAAATGACCAATATATTGAAGTGAGGAGTTAAAGCAGCCATGAGCAGGACGTGACGATTTCCCTCGGTGAGCCCAGAATCAGGGCGCTATGTGTCGGCCCTGCAATTATGGAAGCAACCTTGGATGGCGGAAAATGCTATGGACTGTCCCTGCCTTCCTTTGAGGGATGACCGTTGTCTTCGACCGTTCAAACTTGGCCAGCTGGGCTGTAGATGGGACCACAAAAGTGAGAGTCTCCCAGGAATACTACCTGGTTAAAAAAGCACGCTGTAGCCGGATGTGTTGGCCTACGGGTTTCGGCCCAAGGGCGCATAACTGACACACCGCAATCACATCTGAAAAAACACTCCGGATGAACGAAAAGAAGAAGAAGAAGAAACCACTTTTGTTGGTATCAGAGGAAACAGTAAACAATCACACGAACAATTATTACAATTTAAGTTTCCCTTCATTAAGCATTTAAATTGCGGAAGATGCAACGAAACAAAACAAATACCACGTTACCCCTAAAGCCGATATATCGTCCTTCTGTCAAAATGGGACGCCACATTTGGCGATATATTATTATTCGGTTACTTATAGCCTATTTGGGTCCAAGGGGTGGGGGGAGAGGGGTAAGGAGGGTATATCACTGTTGAGTCACATAAGGAAACTTTTTACGTACGCAAAACTATTGGGAGAAAGAACTAAACCCATAGTCGGACAACAGTTAAGCAAAGTGCAGTTTGATTTTAGGAAAGGTAAAAACTGCACTTATATACTAAGACAGATAATTGGAGAAAAAACCCCATCGAGTACAATGACCAGCAGAATATAGTGTTTATAGATCAGGAAAAAGGCATTCGATAGAGCAGATAGATATAAATTACGGACCATCCTTGAAGACTAAAGGATACAAGAACAATTACTAAAAATGATCATAGCCAAAGAGCAATAAGAAAGCAAGAAGGTATATCAGATAGGTTCACAGTCAATGCAGGACTGAGACAGGGATGTGTAACCCCCCCCCCCCTCCCCCTCCCCCCCACCACCACTTTCCAGGAACCATTATTTAATACCTACATAGACGAAATATTCAAACAAGCCAGCCCTGACAGATAGTTAATTAGTTAGTTAGTCGCGGTTCCAACATCAGAGCAACGGGTCGTCCCCATTTTGCTATGTTCCTGTGCCAATGAATATCACATAAAATGTTCCTCACTGCCCCATGTGATAAGTGGAAAAGACAGGAGTTTCGACAAACAACAGCCCGCTCAGGCACATGCATAATGCCGCCGCCAGAATGTCTCCACGAAAGTCCTCTACAAAACATACAGTTCATCCTTGATGGAAGTGGCAGTCACTTTAACAACCAGATGTTCACCTACAGTCTCGATGTTTCTAGATGTTGTTGTTCCGTTTCTAGATGTTTTATAGCCAGCCACGCCACTTTTTCTCCGAAATGTAGTTCACGCAACAAAACAACCTCGAACAGATGTAAAAACATTTCACTGTACATAAAGCCGTCGCCAGAATGCCAACAAAAAAGTCCTCTACGAAACATACAGTTCACCATTGATATAAGCGGCAGTCACTTTCACAACGAGATGTTCGCCTACAAAGTATCGATATTCTCATGAGCCCAAACAGAACCGATTAATAACATTTCCAACGTTTTACTATACGAAACAATAGATCCATCCGCCATACGTAAGCTTTTTTTGCAGACGATCAAGGCCTGTTTTACAGCGATGAAGACAGACTACAAAGTCATATTAACAAGCTGAGTTTCAACATGTAGCAGACACACACACACACACACACACACACACACACACACACACGCACACACGCACGCACGCACGCACGCACACACACACACACACCACTCACACACCACACACACACCACACACACACACCACACACACACACACACACACACACACACACACACACACACACACCCCTACCCCTTGCCGTTTTGACAGAAGATAGTTTGTGCTTTAAAAAGGCATAATAACTTTTACGGAGTTATTGCCTCTCCATAGCACAAAGCCTGGGCTAAAATATAGAGATCATGTGTTGCTCATGCAGCATGATCCCTCTCTCGGCCTGCCTAGTTCACTCCAGAGGAAAGGTAACACCCCTACATCTGGAATAAGACAAGCTGCAGAAGCTTCCGGATCAGCAAAGCAATGCTCTAACTGTCCGCCTGTCGGAGCTTCGATCCTAGACCAGCCGCCAACCAAGGCTTAGGGCCTGGTCTGCCCTGCCATGACATTTTGTCTTTAGCTTGCATTTCCTCGCACCAAGGTAAGGCTTGTACCCTCCCTATTGCACTCTTTCGCCCGAAGCCGTTGGCAAAATGTGGGGTGTCGGGTTTGATAAGCGCCGCCCAACATTCGGCGCTAACAGAAAGCATGTAGTACCGGTCTCTGTGGCTAAAGGGCTTGCGAACGCGGTTTGTGAGAATGCATTTCGTTAGAATGCATTGTCACAAAACAGCCAGTAGCCCTAGCCTCACGTCTTTTCTCGTACTGGGAATCACCGTGCTATTTTCAGCAGGCAGAACTCCGAGGGAATCTCCCCCCTTCTGTAACCTTCTCCAAGCTTCCAGAAATTCTGTTTTTGGGAGTTCTTTTTTATTTTTTTATTGGGAAAGATGGAACTTACGGAACCCGTTTTCCACGGGATTGGGGGGGGGGGGGGGGGGGGTGGGGGGGGCTTGAAAACTCTAAGAAAGTAAGTTTCCTGAGAAGTTGAACTTCTCCATCCTCCCCCGAGAAATATACGAGAATGAAGTGCCTAGATTCAGCCGGCCACAGATCAGTTCACGTTTGCCAGTGGAAACGACGCCTTTGAGAACAGCCAGTCTGTCTGCATATAAATTAGAGATTCTCGACAGTTAACTATGGCCAAGTGTTAAAGGTGAATTCTTTTATTAAGGATCGATCTTCTGGATGTGAGGTTTGACGAAGCCGATGACGAAAATGAGAAGGTGGAGCGGGGTTAACAACTGCAGCATTTCCTGTGTTGGATCAGAGCACTGGACTCCAGCCCGTGAAGTCCCCTTCAGTAATACTATCGCCCGCCCTGAAAATCCATCCATCGAATCACGATGCAATAACCCACCATCCGAATAAGACTGAATACCTCTATGTCAAGGTAGACTTTATTCTAGCAGGCCATGATGAGGCCGATATAGACATTTTCTTATATTCTACGAGCGGCCAAGCTCCAAAGTGCAGGTTGCGCTTCAAGGGGTTGTGAGGCGACACTGAGAAATTGTGGTTAGTCCAAAGACAGGACTTTGTTTTAGCAGGTTAGCTACAGCTGACGGGGTGTTAGTCCACGGGGCCTACACCACATCCTCTGAAACTTTTTACCGTGGAAAGTCCACCAACTCCAGTCAGTTTCCGATGTTTACCACTGAAGCCTGAACGTTTGTCTGACAGAAGGTTATCCTACCCCGGCAGTCTACCAAGTCTACACTACCGGAAGGAGGATCCAAGAGAATCCGGTGAGATAACTGAAATAACCCGACGTATAGACTTTATCTGGAAACTGCCCTGTGATGAGACCATCACCCTTCATCGGTTGATCCTTCTTTTCCTTTGTATATACCTATTTCTCTAACTCCTATATCTACTTCCCCCATCTAAAGCTGTCCTCTCCTACACTATTAGGTATAATACATTGAATGCTCTTTATGATGACAATACTAGAGTTGAGTTGTGTCTGCGGGACTGAGCCCCCTAGAGGTGAAAGCCCCTAGGTTGAGTGTGTGAGATAAAAGCAGAATCCAGGGGCCTGATGGGTTGGGGGACCAACTACACCCGTGCCTTGACCAGAACGCATCTTGTAGCATACAGTGTAACTATAGCTCAGCCCCCCCCCCCCCCACTGATATTGTTACATGCATCACCTTCAACTACCAGCACTGGAGCTACATCAAATATAATATGATACGATATCAAGTGGACGCCCGACAAGAAAATGAGTTAACATTTACGACATCAAAGACACTGTACAATCACACGAAATGACACTTTCCAGTGCCACCCATCGGGCGCTGGAGCGCCAACTAATCCTCCCCACGACGCTTACCGACAAAAGTGGAAAATGATGATGATGCTGATGATGATGATGATAGTGTGTATTATTTTCTCCAGAACTTTGCTATCAATGTCAACTACGTAACCCAAGCAGAGTAAACTCGCCGCGTGTGACACATAATACTTGAGAAAGGCTCCTGGCATTTCATAATTCGTAAAGGGGCAGAACGCGAAACAATATCAATAGTACAATAGGTGAAACGTCTAGCGTCGATTTCATTGAGCGGGGACAAAAACATTGATTTGCGCATGTTATGTGCAAAATCACGGCAAACTAGCACAAGCCCGGCGGTACTGTCAACAGAGTGAGGAGTTGTTACGAGATGACACACATTGGCTACCTGGAAGATGTGCAAGCACGACTGACCAGCTGGCTTCAAGAGATTCCTCTCTCATTATCTCAAGGAGCTGGAAATGCTTTCAGGATTTAAGGACGACAGCATCAACTTCATTGCACTAGGTTTGAATCCCATATGACTCGGTCTCTTTCCTGCCGATGAGTCGCACAAAACACTAGATCCGTAGTTTCAGCGACGACCCCGAGGAGTTTCCGAGAAAACTGTATTCGTGAACAGAATGACGGAGTATGAAATCGAACCTACAACATTGGGAACACGAGCAGGCGGTTTAATCACTTCGTCACAGAGATCCCGATCGAAGTGCTACTGATGCAGAACCGCACACTCTCAGCTGAGGTTGCACACGGTGCCTCTAGCAGGAAGAGATGGACATTGGCGAGCGTGCCCAGCAGCTGTCCATCAGTGGACTAACCTCAATGCTCTCCTCCACCCAACGAATGATAGTAAATTGACAATTTCTTTACATAAAGACAACTTAGGTGCATAACCTTTGAGGACGTGGCAGTCAACCTCAGAGTGTTTTGGCTGTGTGTAATTTCTTGGAAAGTTTACATATAGTAAACATCAATTGGGGAACTCTTTTAAGCCATCAAGACAGTTCATAAATAAATACACATGTAATGTTTGGCGCTCATGGAAGTAGTGTCTTCAAGCTATGTGAAAAGTGATATTACGAACATTTAATTAAGAGACATGGTTGGTCGGTTTCTTTGTGGTAGAAGTCCCCGTGGCCAAGTGGGTAGGTCGCCAGCCTTGTGCTCCGAAGGTTGGGGTTTGATTCCCGACTAAGTCATTCTGTTCACGAGCGCCATTTTCTCGAAGACTCTTTGGGAGGGGTGCGTGCTGGGGTCGTAACTGGAGCTAGGGACTTCGTGCTTTGTGCGACGCTTTCGGCAGACCGCCCTATGGACAGAGACCAAGCCATATAGAATGTATATTTTTGTATCATAAAAATAAAAAGAAAATAAGACATCCCTAGAAAATAACATCACCAATCCCTAAACATATAATCGCAAATTATTCGAACACTATCCCAGTACGGATTGCCTCCCCCTTATTAATAGAAATAACAATAATAATAATAATAATAATAATAATAATAATAATAATAATAATAATAATAATAATACCCTAGTAGCCGGTCTCTCTGGCCGAGGGGTTACACCACTTTCTCCGTAATCCCGTTTATCACGCAGAGTCTCGTAGGGGGCGAGAACTGGAAGCGGTTCTACCCCCGCTGGTGACTTGCGGGATAACTGAGCCGGCCGCTCAGAAAGCAATGGCAAACTACTGAGCGTAATCTTGCCAAGAAATCAACAGACAG
This sequence comes from Cepaea nemoralis, assembly GCA_014155875.1. NCBI lineage: Eukaryota > Metazoa > Mollusca > Gastropoda > Stylommatophora > Helicidae > Cepaea > Cepaea nemoralis. The sequence goes on from JACEFZ010002029.1 coordinate 78,571, forward strand.
CTGAAAGATGCTGCTGTTGACAGCGATGTCCTGTAAAGGATATGCGAATTTAAAAAAAATACCCTAGTATAAAAGCCAGTCCCCTTTTGGTAGAGCAGTATATTCCACATAGCTCATAATAAGTGCCACAACATTCATTGATATCAGTGAGTCGTGTAGTATTGATTTTTGCATTTTCCCCTTGCCTTTATAATGCATATCTGTTATATTGTTGCTGTTATAAGTTAGCCTTGAATGATATGTACATGAAATAATGTATGGAAGAGAGTGATAGAAGGGCAGAATGTTAGACCGGCCTGCGTGCCCATTCTTAACCCTTTGAAAATAAAGTTTATTTGTTCATTCGTTCGTTCCCTGGTGCATTGTTTGAAGAAAAAAGTAATAAAAGATCCGGTCTTATTTTCGGAGAAACACAGTAGATATATTGGTTGTAGAAAGTGAAAAACATGGACCTTAGCTTGAATAATAGAAAAACAGAAGTCACGGTGATATAAAAGAAACCGATTGTGCCCACATAAGCAGTTATAATAAATAGCGTTATTGTGGGACAAGTGCAGTAATTCACATATCTAGGCACATGAATAACATGCTTTGTTTAGTTTAGTTTAGCCGATGGATCAACATCAAGGCACACGGGTGTAACCCATAAGTACTCCGTACTCCAACTAACTCAAACCTGAGTCTGGAGAAACTCAGCTCAGTGCACGAACTCCGTAGCACCGGCGAGGATCCTTAAATACTTTGGGTAGATTTTTAACTCGACATTTTGCCCGGGCAGCGCCGTTAGGCTACTCTTTTTCGATTTCCAACTGCCAAGGGATTTGTTACGTGCGCAACAATACACATGGACGTCCGATCTCACTACCCAGAGACCAGGGGACATTTTGTTACTAGAAGTCCACTTGAAAAAGTCCCGATCCTCACCGGGGCTTGAACCCGGGACCTCCAGCACTCGAGGCGGACACCATACCTCGAGACCACGCAGCCCTCCAATGAATAACATCAGGTGGAAGACGCAACATCGAGACAAAGAGCAGACTAGGACAAGCAAGAACTGAATTCTATCAAATGTAGAACGTTGTGTGCAATAAGTCCCTGACTTTGAAAGTCAAAAAGAATATTCGTGCATGTTACATAAACACAATTTTAACATACGGCTGCGAATCCTGGACAATTATTAAACAGGCGAAAAAATCCATGGAAGCCTTGGAGGTGTGGTTTATAGAATAATGCTGACAATTAGTTGGACAGGCAAAATGAGCAATCAGGTAATTTTGAGGGAAGCTGAGTCACAAAGACAACTAATCACAAATATAAGAAAGAAGCAATCATCATTGTTTGGCCACGTTATGAGAAGACAAAGACTGGAACATGTGACAACCGGAACAATTTGTGGAAAGAGAGAAAGAGGAAGACAGTGTGAGAAAATTCTTGACGTTCTTATGCTATGCCATGGAAGGGCGTCAACACACGAATTGATCCATGCCATCGGAGATCGCAGTTTGTGGAGAAGCATGATCGCCCATGCCAGCCGGTACGACACTGGATTATGATAATGTCTCTACTTACTAGATATGACCAGCTATACAGCCGCTAAAAAGGTGTCCCCATTATCCAGGTCGATCATGCACCCGAATCCACAACAATGGAATATAGACAAGATTTATAACTTTTTAAATAGCATCAGAATGTATATTAACCAATCATTGGTCACATAACACACTGAGAGAAGAAATATTCAGTTTCTGTAACCGCGGATCCCATTTATGAGAATGGGTCGATCCCAGAACCATTCAGATCGGAACTAAGTCAGCATTGGGACACACTCACGGCCACTCAGCTGGAAGACGAATATTCCATAAGGAATCAGCAACAATGAATGATGGAGGTTGTAGTGGTGATAGGCGATATTGATAAATAATCATATTAGCTCAAATTTATAAAATAATTTTATAAGAAGTTAATATTGCAAGGTTGGTGACGATGATCACGAAAATAGCAACGATAATGACGAAAATATTGCATACATACTACTGTCAGCGACGCATGAGTAGAACAGAAGAACTAACGATGTTATGACTGATCCATTAATCATGAGTTAGAAAGACAGAGATACACGCCAGCGAATCAACAGATAAAAAAAAAAAGAAGACCCTTGCGCTGGACAGGACACACACTGACAAAACCGGATACAAATATAACAAGAAAGTCTCTGTTTTCTGTAACTGACAGGGCAAAAGAAATCAGGAAGACTGGAAACAGGAAACGACAGGAAGAAAAGAATTAGACAAGGAAATTTATGCTCTATCTGGGATAAAGAATAGAAGCTGAAGAAGAAATGCAATAAGTGAGCTGCGATATCGCAGTGGCTAGAACGTTTGCCGATCTGCTCGGTAAGCATCTGTTCGAAACCCCATCGAGGAGGGTATTGTTTAACTGGCCTAGCTTTCCAAGTCGACCCAGGCTAAAATGTGTACCAACAAATAACATGGGAAACTAAAGCCTACCACGGGATATTGACTACATCACCCGTCGAGTTCCGATTAATTTAAAATTATCCCAGCACCTTAAATCCAGAATGCCTCATGACGTGAACAGCGACCCTTTCCTTAACTTGTATTTTACATTCAATAAGTTAACTGTCAAAGAACTTTAACCTACATAGTTAGCAGCGACTGCACTAGCCAGGCGGCGGTAAATCATCATGCTCACCCCCCCCCCCCCCCCCCGCCCCACACCTCAAGGTACTATAGGCAGTAGATGAAAGACAGATGACAATACGATATGTGGATGAATTTATCTGTAGAAAAGGGTGAAAAAAGAGAAGTAATGGGATAAAATTCGATTCAACGAAGTCGATCCTCTTATCCTTTACATTCTGATGGTATACTTAATACACATAAATATTAATTGTTTGGAAACTCTTACAAAACAAAATTACTAACCTGTTTTGTTTTCATTGAAAGCCGACGAAAGTGAACATGGCAAATTGAGAAACGATCCCTTGTGAAAACAACAATATAGAATCCTTGCGAAAGACAGATATGTAAGTAGTCAGGCAACACACGAACACTCACAAATGCAGTAGCAACATTTATCTGTAGCTATCTACCGTAGCCACTCACAATTTTGGGTACACTGTGAGCAATCCAACACCGCACGACAACGCCACAAACACTAGGCAAGTAGTACTCACGCCGGGTGGGTGATACAAGCGCAGGCCAGGGCTGTCTACAAGCTACTCGTTCTCTCGCTTTCTCCCGGTGTCCTCAAACATTGAGTGACTTCTTAGATTGCGCCTGTGGCGGGCAGCTGGGTGCTGAGAGCTGGCGTCCGGGTGAGTGTCGGCGTGGTTATTTGTAGAAGATAGCTGGTGACGTGGAGGACGAGAGAGGGTGGATGCAGGTGGAAAAGTGGTGTCAGCTGTGTACCTTGAGAAATGAATATGGAACATGGGACAATATATTAGATATCGGTCAATCAATCAATCAATCAATCAATCAATCAATCAATCAATCAATCAATCAATCAATCAATCAATCATTCAATCAATCAATCAATTAATCAATCAACAAGTCAATAAAACAATCGATAAAATAAATAACCAATCTATATGAGTTCTAATCCTCCTCTTTCTTGTGTCTTCTTCCTTCTTCCTTTCTTCTTCTTCTTCTTCTTCTTCTTCTTCTTCTTCTTCTTCTTCTTCTTCTTCTTCTTCTTCTTCTTCTTCTTCTTCTTCTTCTTCTTCTTCTTATTCTTCTTCTTCTTCTTCTTCGTCTTCCTCTTCTTCTTTCAAGGAAGAATGAAGAAGGAAGCATGAAGAAGGAAGAGTGAAGAAGGAAGAATGAAGAAGGACGAAGGAAGAATGAAGAAGGACAAATGAAGAAGGAAGAAAGAAGAAGAAAGAATGAAGAAGGAAGAATAAGGAAGAAGGGAGAAGGAAGACGAAAACGAAGAAGAAAGGGAAGGGGAAGAAAATGAAGAATAGGAAAAAGAGGCAGAGGCAGAAGGAAGAAGAGGGTTGGAGAAAAAAGAAGTAAGAAGAAGAAAGAAGAAGTAGGACGAAGAAGAAGAAAGAAGAAGCAGGAAGAAGCAGCAGCAGCAGCAGCAGCAGCAGCAGCAGCAGCAGCAGAAGAAGAAGAAGAAGAAGAAGAAGAAGAAGAAGAAGAAGAAGAAGAAGAAGAAGAAGAAGAAGAAGAAGAAGAAGAAGAAGGAAGCAGAAGGTGGAAGAAGAAAGAAGAAGGAAGATGAAGGAAGAAGAAGAAGGAAGCAGAAGGAGGAAGAAGAAAGAAGAAGGAAGATGAAGGAAGAAGAAGGAAGAAGAAACAGAAAGAAGAAGAAGGAAGAAGCGGGAAGAAGGAGGAAGAAGAAAGAATAAGAAGGAAGAAAAAAGAAGAAGAAGGTAAAAGACGGAAGAAGAAGAAGGAAGAAGAAAGGTAGAAAGATGACTGAAGGAAGAAGGAAAAAGAAGAAAGAAAGAAAGAAAGAAGAAGGAAAGAAAGAACGAATAAAAGAAAGAAATAAAGAAAGAAAGAAGAGGAAGACCTCCAGAACTGCCATAGTTTCCTAACATAGATCACACAAGGAGAATTTCATCACAGCACACGAACAAACTACACCATCAAGGATCCATGTATAATATGTACATGACACCTGAGAATCACAAACGTTACTAACATACTTCTATATGCAAGTTGTCCAATTAAACATTTAGCTCTGGAGTCTGGGCCATTCGACCTTGTGCTTTCAATGTCCACCTGCTCACGCATTCTCACAGTCCTTCGTTGTCCACAACGTCCCATCCGCTACCCGGGGACCAGGAATGCAGTAAAGAAGTTACATGTTAGTTGTAAATCCTTTACAGAACGTCACAGTCAACCTCAGCATTTTTGACTGTGATTTCTTGACAAGTTTACGTTCAGTAGTTTGTCATTGCTTTCTAAACCACAGGAACTCATACCTTTGTATGAAAACCAGCGCAATGAAGTAAATAAATACCTCAGAAGTCGGAGTGGGCTAGCCTGATGGCGAGGGACACCGTTATAAGGAAAAGCTCGTACACATATAAAAATAAGTTCAATACGTGTGTAGACTACGCTTAAATTCAAAGCGAGCGAAAAATGAAAAATATCCCCTATACTTTCTGGGAAGGTATAAGCTTCAACGTGGGTTTAAAACTGCCAACGACACATGACAACCCTACCGATATAAGTGCCACAACATCCAACTTACGAGAGCATCAGATCAGTTTTCCAGACAGCACAAAGACTTGACATACATGTCATAAAGTAAACGTAAAACGATTATCATATTAACCCTGCCTTTTATTTTTATCTTTAAGAATGCTTTACCAATCTTTGCACGACAGCGACATTACATTTGACTTCTGCTACGAACAAATATCTGGCAATGGCTTTAGCCAAAAGTCAAGGTCAATATTCAAACCAAAAGCCAGGTAGGGAGAATCAGTGGGGAAGCGGTTACACATCCTGCCATGCGCTCCGAATGTTGTGGGTTCGATTCCAGAGTACATTCAGTTCACGAGTGCAGTTTTATCGAATATTTCTAGGGGTCGTCGCTGGATTTACGGAGTTCGTGCTCTGTGCGATGCTTTCGGCAGGTCGCCCTGTGGAAAGAGACTGAGCCATACGGGATGAAACCCGGCGCAAAAAAGTCGATCATATTGACGTAAAAACCCTTTAACCGATAAAGTGCCATGGGGTGATTAACCGTTTTAAGCGTCTTTCTTTGTCTGCCATGGGATTATATATCACTGAAATGTTGTCACTGCGCTGTAATACAGCATGTCTGCTACCAAATTAACAACGCGTAAGTCATAGCTGTGACGCGCCTCTACTTCTCATTTCCGCCACCATTTTTGTTTCGTCCGAACCTACTTTTCATTTGACCCTGAATATGTTAAATTAAAAGCCAGATAATGTTTTGACCATCGGTTATCATCTAAATCTGGGTTTGTGTAGAATCTGCAAATAACATCCGTCGGCACAAGGTCCAGGAGTGTTGTGAATTACCTAGAAGATTATCAAGGTTGGTTTGAGGAGTGGACCTGCGGTAAAGCTGTGGAAATGTAAACACTAAAAGAACACGAAGTAATGCAGCTTTGCGGAACACAGTTATGGAAAACAATAGACCCCGCGGCGACTAGTCTTCACCAGCTCGCTTATCGACATGACACGTGATGATGATGATGGTTGATACTGAAAAAACTCTATTTTTGCTGAGAAAATCGATGCCTCGTTTTGTACCAAGAACATCAGACTAACACCAGAGACGTCAATATACCGTTATCGAAATCCAAGAAGACAGTTTCCATTTTATCACAAATCAATGTCGTTATACCTGAACATTATCAGAGACCAAGTATGGTGTGGGGAATTGATCTGGCTACGTGTACAGATTGAGACAGTTGTTCAAACCAGAACGATTAGCTATTGTGAGTGAGAAAGTTGCCCCTCAGGAAGAACTGCGAACACAGAAACAGAATCAAAATTACCCAGGTCAAGTTTCTGGATATAAAATAGAAGAAGTAGAAGTACTGGGAGAATTTGGAGTAGAAATATTAACCAAAATGTTGAATCATATTCACAACAGTGGATATTTATCCAGTGATATGCTGAAATCTGTATTTATAGCTATACTGAAAACACTAAGAGAATCTGAATGCGATGACTTTCGTAAAATTAAACTCATAAACCATGTCATAAGTTTCTACTAAGAATTATAATGAAAAGAACAAGAAAGAAAATAAAAATGGAAATTGGTGTAGAACAGTATGTATATGTGGAGGGAAAGGTACAAACAATGCAATATACATATTAAGCTATATAACACTGTAGTATGCACCTGACGAGATGCAGCGAAATATACCAGGCAATAAATCGTGCAAAGTATTGTATGTGGCTTCTGTGTTGAAATTCATTAAGGGAATACATTACTGTAAGTTGGGATATTATTGTAAGTTGGGATAATACTGTGGGTTGGGATATTACTGTAAGTTGGGATATTACTGTAAGTTGGGATATTACTATGAGTTGAGATATTACTGTAAGTTGGGATGTTACTGTAAGTTGGGAGATTACTGTAAGTTGGGATGTTACTGTAAGTTGGGATATTACTGTGAGTTGGGATATTACTGTAAGTTAGGGTATTACTATGAGTTGGGATATTACTGTGAGTTGGGATATTACTGCAAGTTGGGATATTACTGTAAGTTGGGATATTACTGTGGGTTGGGGTATTACTGTAACTTCGGGTATTACTATGAATTGGGATATTAATGTGAGTTGGGATATTAATGGGAGTTGGGATATTACTGGGAGTTGGGATATTACTGTGAGCTGGTATATTACTGTGAGTTGGGATATTACTTTGAGTTTGGATATTACTGTGAGTTGGGGTATTACTGTAAGTTAGGGGATGAGTATGAGATGGGATATTACTTTGAGTTTGGATATTACTGTGAGTTGGGGTATTACTGTAGGTTAGGGGATGAGTATGAGATGGGATATTACTGTGAGCTGGTATATTACTGTGTAATAAAGTTTTTTTTTTTTTTGGAAATTGTAAACCGTAGCACACTTTGAATGATTTACATTTTCGTTCTTTGCCAGTGTTTCTCTCATACATTCTATATCCATTAAAATTATTATTGAACTTTCACAATTAGTTTTCTAATGGTATACTGAACCATTTCCTGATTACTGGCTCCTTGGACAGTTGGTTAATTTTTCTTTTATTAATTATACACATTATATCATGATCTTATCTTCGATTTGCTAGTCAGGTGTTTGCCAGACATGACCAAGCTACCGCATGACGGTAGACGGTACTACCTGCTTTCTGTTAGCGCAGCATGTTGGGCGACGCTCACCAAACCCGACGCCCTACATCGTGCCAACTGCTTCAGGCGGAGAAGGGTCGAAGCTCCCAGAAACAGACAGTTAAAGCATTGCTTTGCCGAATCTGCAGCCCGTGATTTCCAGCGGGAATCAATCTTGCTGTAGATGCCACTGTATAACTCTGCTGACTCCCCTCTATATATGCACATCTAACTGCTTACACACTGTCGGCTACACATTTTCTTATTTGGCACCTTTGACAACTGAACTTCTGCGCCGCCTTCCTAACAACGAAAGATTTGTGTTATAATGTTTTTAAATGTTTTAAATTTAATGGTTTTCTTTAGATCTGTTAATTTTGTTCCTGATAAATATTAATATTATCAAAACCTCGCTCGCTGTGTCGTGGTATATTTATTTTCTATTATTATTCCCCCCCCCCCCCCCAGATCAATGGCAAGAGAGGCAGAGGCAGACCAAGAAAAATGATGCTGGATGGACTGAGACGGTGGAGTGGGGGAATATCATCAGCAGAGTTGATCCAGAACTCCAAAGACCGCGATCTGTGCAGAGACGTGAACGCATACGCCATCTGACAGGGCACTTGATGATGATGATGATTTAGTGGATTTCAAATGTTGATTCAGACTATTTGCGATTTCTTTATTGCACACGTCGAAAGAAATTCCATGTCGTGTAGCCGTTAGCAGGTTAGGATTCCGCGACTACCGCCAGTCTTTTGAAATAAGAAGATGACGTCACGTTGACGCACTCGGTCTCAAAATAATTAATTTTCCGACTCTGGTGAGGCAGGATGGGGTGGGTGGTTTTGTGCTGTGGTAGGGAGATAATTTATGGAACAATACCTTTACAGAGGGGAATAGAGAGAAGGACTGGGGAGAAGAAACGGGTAGGAGGAGGCAAAGAGAGAGAGAGAACGAAAGAAAGAAAGAAAGAAAGAAAGCAAGGGAATTAGAAGAGAGAGAGAGAGAGAGAGAGAGAGAGAGAGAGAGACAGACAGACAGACAGAGAGAGAGAGAGAGAGAGAGAGAGAGAGAGAGAGAGAGAGAGAGAGAAAAGGGGGGGGGGGAGCGAATGGGTGTAAGAGAGAAAACAATGAATGGGCGTGCCTGAAATATTATTACTGTTAGAGAGAACACATTGAGCGCTACTCATTGAGAGATAGTTTGATCGAAAGAGATACTTTGACCGAAAGAGTCTAAATAGCAAAAAATGTACAATCTCTCTCAGCGAAATTGTGAAATGAGAGAGAAAAAGAGAGAAAGAATTATGACATAAGGTAGCGTGTGATATAAATAAGTCCAGGAAAATAAGGCACAGAAAGATAGAGGAAGAAAATTAAGTAGTAGGTAACAGGAAAGAGACAAACATTACAGCAGAGACATAAGTATGTCAGTTCATCCAATACGATCATCTCCTGTGTGATTACATTTCCCTAAACATACAAGATATCTATCTATCCATGCCATCAACTCTGCCAGAGTCTAACAGAGATGTAGGTACAAGGAAGAGTTAGACAGAAACAGAGAAACAAAGGTAACAATGTTGTGCTATCAAAATATCAAGAAAGAATGAGCGAGAAAGACAGAGAGACGTAAACATCAAATCGCCCACGAAAAGATTGCATTGTAGACGTTTAAAAAAAGAGTTTAAAAGACGAAATGATCGACTTTATTGCACCGGGTTTTATGCCATATGGCTCGGTCTCTTTCTGTAGAGCGGTCTGTAGAAAGCGTCGCACAAAGCACGAACTCAGTAGCTCCAGCGACGACTCCTATGAGTGTCCAAGAAAACTGCACCCGTGTATCGAATGTCGTAGCCCAGATTCGAACCATAACTTTCGAAGTGGTGGACGGGCGGTGTAACCACTTCACCACGGTAACTTCCTGTATTTAAGATAGGCGGTGTAACCACTTCACCACGGTGACTTCCTGTATTTAAGATAGACGGTGTAATCACCTCACCACGGTGACTTCCTGTATTTAAGATAGGCGGTGTAACCACTTCACCACGGTAACTTCCTGTATTTAAGATAGGCGGTGTAATCACCTCACCACGGTGACTTCCTGTATTTAAGAAGCAAGCAAAATCCTACCCATGTTCTACTTTCCATAGTCTGTTCAAGGCACTCCAGGTTGTTAGTGGCTCTGGAAGTCCGAGATATTCGCAGTCCACTACATAACATTACTGGAGGCACCTTGCCGTTGTGACAGACGATAGTTATTGTAATCCTGAGGACAGGTGACACCAATACGTCTGGAACAGGACCTGCTGCAGAAGTTGCCGAACCAACAAAGCAATAATCTAATTGTCCGCCTGTCGGAGTTTACATAACAATAAACTCAGTATTTCTAGAGGAGATGGAGCAGTGGGTATTAACACAAACATATAGCCGTCAGGAGTGGTGGTAACAAAGTGACTAGTTCTAGAGGAGATGGAGCAGTGTGCATTAACACAAACATATAGCCGTCAGGAGTGGTGGTAACAAAGTGACTAGTTCTAGAGGAGATGGAGCAGTGTGCATTAACACAAACATATAGCCCTCAGGAGTGGTGGTAACAAAGTGACTAGTTCTAGAGGAGATGGAGCAGTGTGTATTAACACAAACATATAGCCCTCAGGAGTGATGGTAACAAAGTGACTAGTTCTAGAGGAGATGGAGCAGTGTGTATTAACACAAACATATAGCCCTCAGGAGTGGTGGTAACAAAGTGACTAGTTCTAGAGGAGATGGAGCAGTGTGTATTAACACAAACATATAGCCCTCAGGAGTGGTGGTAACAAAGTGACTAGTTCTAGAGGAGATGGAGCAGTGTGTATTAACACAAACATATAGCCGTCAGGAGTGGTGGTAACAAAGTGACTAGTTCTAGAGGAGATGGAGCAGTGTGTATTAACACAAACATATAGCCCTCAGGAGTGGTGGTAACAAAGTGACTAGTTCTAGAGGGGATGGAGCAGTGTGTATTAACACAAACATATAGCCCTCAGGAGTGGTGGTAACAAAGTGACTAGTTCTAGAGGGGATGGAGCAGTGTGTATTAACACAAACATATAGCCCTCAGGAGTGGTGGTAACAAAGTGACTAGCTCGCTTGCCTGCCGCCCGGTGGGTAAGTGTTTGAATCCACATAGAGCTGGGTGTTATAATCGTACCTGGTCTCCCAGTATGTCTCAGCCTAAATTGGGAACTAGCAAATGTGATGGGGAGTTAAGGCGGCAGGCCTGATGTGGACCACATCACAGATCAATTACCCATTAGACTATTAACATATGGGCAGAGCATTACATACCCATTATGTCTCAAGACCCGTCAAAGGATCCTGTACTTTTGGTTTTTTTTTTTTTACTATATAGACTTTCTCTTTTGGTGAAAGTATCTCTTTTGGTCAAAGCATATCTTTCAGTCAAATATATCTATCGGCCAAAGTATCTCTTTCGGTCAAAGTATCTCTTTCGGTCAAAGTATCTCTTTCAGTTAAAGCATATCTTTTGGTCAATGTATCTCTTTCGGTCAAACCATATATTTCGGTCAACATATATCTTTTTGTCAAAGAATATCTTTCGGTTAAAGCATATCTTTCGGTCAAATTATCTTTTTCGGTCAAAGCATATCTTTCGGTCAAAGCATGCATTTGGTCAAAGTATCTCTTTCGATCAAAGCATATCTTCCTGTCAAAGTATGTTTTTCGACCAAAGCATATCTTTTGGTCAATGTATCTCTTTCGGTCAAAGCATATCTTTCTGTCAAAGTATCTCTTTCGGTCAAAGCATATCTTTCTGTCAAAGTATCTCTTCCGGTCAAAGCATATCTTTAAGTCAAATCATATCTTTCCGTCAAAGCATATATTTCTGTCAAAGTTTCTCTTTCGGTCAAAGTATATCTTTTGGTCAAAGCATATCTTTCGGTCAAAGCATATCTTTTGGTCAAAGTATCTCTTTCAGTCAATGCATATCTTTCTATCAAAGTATCTCTTTCGGCCAAAGCATATCTTCCAGTCAAAGTATCTCTTCCGGTCAAAGCATATCTTTCGGTCAAAACATATCTTTCTGTCAAAGCATATCTTTCTGTCAAAGTTTGTCTTCCATAAAAGCATATCTTTCATTCAATGCTTATCTTTCGGTCAAAGCATATGTTTTTCTGTCGAAGTATCTCTTTCGGTCAAAGCATATATTTCGGTCAAAGCATATCTTTCTGTCAAAGTATCTCTTCTGGTCCAAGCATATCTTTCGGTCAACATATATCTTTCTGTCAAAGTATCTCTTTCGGTCAAAGCATATCTTTTGGTCAAAGGATATCTTTCTATCAAAGTATCTCTTTCAGTTAAAGCATATTTTTCGGTCAAAGCATATCTTTCAGTCAAAGTATCACTTTCGGTCAAAGCATATATTTCGGTCAAAGCATATCTTTTGGTCAAAGCATATCTTTCTGTCAAAGTATCTCTTTCGGTTAAAGCATATCTTTTGGCTAAAGCATTTATTTCTGTCATAGCATCTCTTTCGCTCAAAGCATTTCGTTCTGTCAAAATCCTTCCGTTGTGTCTGAAATTTCTGGAGCAAATGCTAATTTTCATTGACACATTCCCCCCTTTAAAAAATCCACAACAGACGTCTTTGTGTCTGCTGCCATGTCTGTGAACTCCTCACTTCTCCATCAACGGTCCATCAACTATATCCATCATCCTTCCAGCATAGACAACAATGCCGTTATTGACAAATCCCTTAACATATCATTGTCTGTTTTCTCATGCAAGGAGAACAAATGATGGCATGCATTAGTTTGTGTACATCCCGAGTACACGAATGCGTACGGGAAATAGTTAACCAATAAAACATTAATGGGCTGATTAAACAGTTAAACAGCGGAATGCCAGTATTTCAGAATTCGATTTAAAGCGTTCCTGACGGGATAAATTCTATAATATGCTTCTGGTGTCTTTGTATCCAGATAATACATTTGAAATATTCAATAATATTGTTACAACAAACTTGCCAGCAATGAGAATGGACGATAACCTTATGATTAGAACCCATTCGATGATATACCTGGTTGTGAAGTTTGATCGCAATCTGTCCTTAAGAAATCATGTCGATTAGTTGTAACAAAAGCTCGGAAAGGTCTGTCAGCAAAGAGTCACAGGAACCGCCATTATCTAGCAAAGACTTAACACTGTCAAGGTCTGATACCTTCACGCATCGAATATGCCCTGGCCATTCTCACTGTCAATCCCACACATATTGGAAGACTTGAAAAGATCCAGATTGAATCCATGTTCATTATTTTGGGATGTACGAGAGAAACATGTTGTTCAACTAGGAGATACCTCCTTGACTTTCCGATTATGTAATATAGGATCAAGATCTCGAGGGCTCGTGCATTCTTGAAAATAAGTGCAGATGGACAACACCCTATGTACCAAGCTCTATCCAGAGAAAATGGTGACAAGCTAAAGATGGGCAAAGCATGGATGGGTAGGGCGGAAAATGTCCGTGTTAAAATGGCTGTAATCACAGAACGATACCAACGTGTGTGTACTAAGCGATTCAATGAGCATGATCCGAAAGGCCGAGGCGGGTTCTGTACGTAGACAGTGGATTGAATCGCTGCGGAGGTCTGTTGTCTGTAGAGTCACCTTCTTCTTCCTTCCAGGACATGTGGAAGTTGACGGAAATGAACGAGCTGATAAACTGGCTGGCACTACACCCCTGCAGATGGCAAGCCAATGATTCGTGCCGATATTATTAATGTCCTTAGAGAGATGTCGAGAGCGGAGGACTTTAACATCAGTAAATCCACAACGTTGTCCTGAATAAGAGACTCGGGATTAAGAACTGGCACGGCCAGACACGTGAGGCATAACGAGAGAATGAGGGGCCTCGTTAACCAACACAGAACTGGCGCTATTAGCCGTCGGACACTGATGCATATGTTGGGGGGGGGGGAGGGGGGGGGGGGGGAGGGTGGAGGATCTGAGCATCAATTGGCTTGTGCGGAGTGCAAGGATGATACCCCAACAGATAACAGATATCGCTTTCATTCCTTGTTTTAATATTAATATTTATGTCTACAGCCAGACCACGTTAAAGATACCTGTTCTCTAAAGTCAAGCAACGTCGGGCGTGGTTAGTACTTATTTAGGTGACCAGGTGTTGTAGACATTATTTGAACTTCTGGTTCAATATGGTGGACAGACAAACTATCCCTTAAGGCTTTGGATTGTTGTTTGCTTCTGGCCACGGTTTAATGATCCATTTTCCTCAACTGGGATTCCGTCGCCCAGCTAGTAAGTTGAATATTTGGTGCGACACTGTGAGCTGTGGATTTCTTGTAGAATGCTTTTCCGCTGTGGTTTGTGTTGTCAACTGCATGGTCATGTGTCCATTTTTCGCTGTGGTATGTGTTTTGAACTGCATGTTCATGTGGCCAAAGTTGGAGAAGACAAGTTTCTCCCAACCGAGTTCCAAACTAGTAACTCTACGAGGACGATGCTTCAAACCTCTTCTTTCCCTCTCCACGTTCAGAAAGATTCGAGATGTGCAGGCTCGGAACCAGAACTTTCCCTCTCCACGTTCAGAAAGATTCGAGATGTGCAGGCTCGGGACCAGAACTTTCCCTCTCCACGTTCAGAAAGATTCGAGATGTGCAGGCTCGGGACCAGAACTTTCCCTCTCCACGTTCAGAAAGATTCGAGATGTGCAGGCTCGGGACCAGAACTTTCCCTCTCCACGTTCAGAAAGATTCGAGATGTGCAGGCTCGGGACCAGAACTTTCCCTCTCCACGTTCAGAAAGATTCGAGATGTGCAGGCTCGGGACCAGAACTTTCCCTCTCCACGTTCAGAAAGATTCGAGATGTGCAGGCTCGGGACCAGAACTTTCCCTCTCCACGTTCAGACAGATTCGAGATGTGCAGGCTCGGGACCAGAACTTTCCCTCTCCACGTTCAGACAGATTCGAGATGTGCAGGCTCGGGACCAGAACTTCCCCTCTCCACGTTCAGAAAGATTCGAGATGTGTAGGATCGGGACCAGAACTTTCCCTCTCCACGTTCAGAAAGATTCGAGATGTGCAGGCTCGGGACCAGAACTTTCCCTCTCCACGTTCAGACAGATTCGAGATGTGCAGGCTCGGGACCAGAACTTTCCCTCTCCACGTTCAGAAAGATTCGAGATGTGCAGGCTCGGGACCAGAACTTCCCATCTACAAGAAAAGATACCACGGGTGTGCAAGACCAGTGCTGGGACTTCACATCTATTGATAGGTATATTAGGATGCAACCTGTCGTGTTTTAGCATAGCATATATGGACTCGCTGCAGTTAGGCCTGGGTTGGTAATGTTTGATGTAGAGAAGCTGAAAATCGCAGTTGGTAGTTTTAAAAGGCGTCATTCAGTGGCAGATGTATCCCGTTTTATGATTAGTATACAAAGCCGATTGCTGTATGTCAACCGCGCAGAGCGGATAAATGGCGTCGATGCTAAGGGAGTGTGCAAAAGAAGAAAAGTGCACTATTGTGTGGTATGTGGGGGTAAACAGAACTCCTTAAAAAGGATCTTAATAAGGATATGTCTGTCTTTGCAACACATCCACCCATCTACTCATCCATCCATGCATATTGTTCTTTTGTTGTCGAAGAATTGCTTCATAAGAGATGTTGAATGAAAGAATGTATGAGAGGAAATAGAGAAGAAGGGCAGAATGTCAGACGGGCCTGCGTGCCCAATTCGTAACCCTTTGAAAATAAAGATTTTCGTTCGTTCATTTGTTCGTTCCATCAGTTTCTCTCTCTATCTTCAGCTTTAATGATTAGTTTTCTAATTTGAGCAAATGGTATTATTTCTGGAGAGAGAGAGAGAGAGAGAGAGAGAGAGAGAGAGAGAGAGAGAGAGAGAGAGAGAGAGAGAGAGAGAGAGAGAGAGAGAGAGAGAGAGAGAGAGAGAGAGAGAGAGAGAGAGAGGTGTCATTTGATTTGATTTAACTTTATTTTAAAAGAGTTACGAATTGGGCACGCATGCCCCTCTTACATTCGGCCCTTCCAATCACTCATCTTTCATTCATCAATACTGCATGATACATTCACATAGAAAAAACAACAACATTGTCAAATAAATGTTGTAGACATAAACAATGCATATTACTATGTTATGCGACACATTACCCACCCATCCACACATCCCCAACAACCCACAATTCCCCCTCCCCACACACCCCCACCCACACATACATCCCCCACCCACACACACATCCCACATAGTAAGAGAAGATTTGATAGGCAGACAGACAGTCCGGCATTCAATCAGGTAGATAGACTCAGAGAAAAGTAGACAAAAAGCATAACATTAGAAAAGTGACCACTTAGGTAATCAAACATAAAACAAGATACAGAACTATATCACAGACTAAAACCTGAGACCTAAAACAATACATGCATATCTTATAACCAACAGCCAAGTCAAATTGCCTGTGCGCTGCGGTGTGGTGGTTGTGCAACTAGATTGGATTAATTCATCAAGTTTAGAAATACCAGCAAACTCTGACGTACATGGACACTTCTCTCCGTCTGCTCTTCCTCCGTCTCCTCCACCTCTTTCCACTTTCCACCCTCCTTCTCCTTCCCTCTGTTTCTCCTCTTCCCTCTCTTCCTCCTCCTCCTTTTATCCTCTCTCTCTCTCTCTCTCTCTCTCTCTCTCTCTCTCTCTCTCTCTCTCTCTCTCTCTCTCTCTCTCTCTCTCTCTCTCTCTCTCTATAACCAACTACAACAATATAAAAAAAAGAAAAGGACGATCACGAAGAAGATAGTAACACGCATAAAATCCACAGTCACAATATTATTTTAAAAAAACATAAACGACGCACACACGCACACACACAGACAAAAACACACGCATACAGGCGCAATTTCTTGCCAGGCGGAAGTGGCTATAATGATTAGTGTTTCTAGTTTGAGAAAATGGCCATACTTCCATTTCCGGCCAGGCCTCTATCAACACGGAATCGGCAACGCTCTCAGTTATTCAGTGTTGTGTATTGTAAAGATGGCGGATGAAATGAGATACTTTTGCTGGAAGACGTTCGCGCCAATGGGTTCATTAATTTATGAGAAAACAGAATTCAGTAGAGACCTGAATGTTCGACCATAAGAGAATAGACCGCTGAGGACCGTCGTAACTGGTCCAGAATAGAGCAATATCATGTGAGTCATGTATTGGTCAGATATGACTGAGCTACCGTATGATGGTAGACGGTACTACCTGCTTTCTGTTAGCTCCGAATGTTGGGCAGTGCTCACCAAACCCGAAACCCCACATTGTGCCAACGGCTTTGGGCGGAGGAGCGCAATAGGGAGGTTACAAACCTTATCCTGTTACGAGAAAATACAACCTAAAGACTAAATGTCATTGCAGGGCAGAACAGTCCCTAGGCCTTGGTCGACAGCTCGTCTAGGATCGAAGCTCCGACAGGCGGACAGTCACAGCATTGCTTTGCTGATCCGGTAGCTTCTGCAGCTTGTCTTGTTCCAGACGTACTGGTATTACCTTTCCGCAGAAGTAAACTAGGCAGACAGAGAGAGGGTTCATGCTGGATGGGCAACACATGATCTCTACAGTTCAGCCCAGGCTTTGTGTTATGGAAAGGTAATTATGTCTTTTATTGTTTGAAGCACAATAACTATCGTCTGTCAAAGAGCTCGTAGTAAAACCTTATCGTTAGAGGAAGCAGTGGATGATGAGTAATTATGTCCGCCACAAGTTCGGAAGTTATAGGTCTCAAATCTCAGCATAGCGCTGGAAATATTTACATGAACCTTTGGTTTCTAATGTCACACGCCTCCTTTTACATTGTGGGCCGTTAGATTGGATTCATAACCTTCTCGGATAAATAAAAATGTGCACGAAGATCTGACTAGCAAAAGTAAAGATTGAACCGTCTCCCACGCCAACAGTGAGCTGAAGTTTAAGAGCGAACGCGCCAATCCTTTCGACCAGGTCGATGTCTTCTCGACTGAAATACTTATATTTAAAGGTGTTTATTTGCTTCGCATTAGATTGTATATTGGAAATGGAAGTTTTAAAACCGAATCTGGGGGGTCATCATAGCTGAATAAATAAGAGCGTTTGCTTTTACAATTCCGGTGTCCTGATGCCGAGGTAGCGGGTTCAACCTCTACACCGGTTAGTTTATTTAAATGTTGGCTTCTCGTCCTTGACTCGAAGACGTAAATTATAAGTACCTCAGAAGTCAGAGTGGGTTCGCCCGGTGACGAGGGTTCACGAGTAGCAAGCAAATAAACTACGCTTACGTTAAAATAATAATAATACAAGGTACGTTCATTTGAAACCCCTTCCAATGGCTTTATTACAAAAGCATGAAAAAAAACATTAACAGGTGTGGTAGAATTAAACAAAATATTCATTTTGAATGAATTATGCACCATGGGTTGGTCAGAAGAAGTCGCCGTAGGCATTCAGGCAAGCATCCCATTGCTTAGGTAGGCGGCGAATGCCGTCCGCAATAAAGGATTGTGGTTGCTCACTGAACCAAGTGTTTACCGCGTTCATTACGTCTGCATCTATGTGAAATCGTTGCCCCTTGAGAGCGTTTTTAGAGGTCCAGACTATGGGCTGGATGTTGCTGAATTTTCCACTTCTTGGTTTGCTAATGCAATCTTTGCAACATGCGGACGAGCATTATCGTCCAACAAAATCACACCACGAGAAAGCATGCCGGGTCGTTTATTCTTGATGGCTTTTTGCAGCTTGTCTAGTGTTTGCAAGTAGTGGGTAGAGTTGATGTTGACACCAGGTTCTTTAAAGTCGGCCAACAATAGCCCTTCATAGTAAAAAAAAAAATGCGCTCAGCATAACCTTACCAGCGGAAACCCGTAACTTGAATATTTTGGCTTTTGGTGATCCAGCATGCTTCCGTTGCACGCTCTCTCTTTTGCTGCTCGGCTCAAAGTGGTGACACCATGATTCATCGCCTGCTACTATGCGAAAGAGAAATGAATCACCATCACTCTGTAAGGAAGAAAGTGGTTTAAACACCATCCCATGCATTCCTCTTTTTGATGGTCGGTCAACATCCGTGGTACCCACTGTGAACACACCTTCCGATATTGCAGTTTCTTACGAACGACCTTTTGAATTGTCCCTATTGACACATCAAATTCTTTCGCTAGCGAACGTATGCTTCGACAACGGTTCATCTGTACTGCTGCATCAATTTTGGCGATGGTTTTTTTCTGTTGCAACAATATGCGCTTGACCCAGTCGTCGAAGATCTGTCGTGAACTGACGTCCTTTCCGAAACATTCGTGCCCAGCCTGTCACTGTTGTCTTCGACACACATTTGTTACCGTACGCTGCCTGCATTCTTTGATGAATGTCCACTGGTCGACATCCTTCAAATGAAAGAAACTGAATCACCTTTCTTTGAGTTTCTTTGGACGGATTTTGGATCAACCCGGCCATTTTCTCAACGGTCAGAAACATAACCTATGCATCATGGGACGATAAGCACGTGCTCTTTTATTCATTGGTCAGTACTTATCACATGACTATGACATGATCATGTTCAGCGTACGCAATTACGCGCGGTGCGGCACAACGGATTTCAAATGAACGCCTCTTTTAATAATTTAAAAAAAACAAAAAACTACCCGAAACTTGCATTAAGCAATGTGCTTACGCTAGGTAATTTGACACTGATTGTTTACTGATGAGATCTAGGTAATTTGACAATTTTTTTATACGATCTAGTTAATTTGACATCGGTTGTTTATTAACGAGATCTAGGTAATTTGATATGTATTATTTTTAAAAAAAATATGAGATCTGTATAATCTCTTCCTCCTCCTCCTCCCCCTTCTTCTTCTTCTTCTTCTTCTTCTTCTTCTTCTTCTTCTTCTTCTTCTTCTTCTTCTTCTTCTTCTTCTTCTTCTTCTTCTTCTTCTTCTTCTTCTTCTTCTTCTTCTTCGTTCATGCTGAGTATTTTTTCAGACGTAATTGCTTTGTGTCAATTTTATTTGCACCTTGGGACGGCACATCCGACTTATGCGCGAGTTTGTTGACCGGGTTAGCCTTCCCAGGTGATCTAGGTAATTTGACATGTATTATTTAGAAAAAAAAAATGAGATCTGCGTAATTTTACATGTATTATTTTTTATGAGATCTAGATAATTTGACATTGACTATTTATTGATGCGATCTAGATAATTTGGCATTGATTGTTTTTTGATGAGATCTTGATAATTTGACATTGATTGTTTATTGATGAGATCTTGATAATTTGACATTGATTGTTTATTGATGAGATCTAGATAATTTGACATTGATTGTTTATTGATGAGATCTAGATAATTTGACATTGATTGTTTATTGATGAGATCTAGATAATTTGACATTGATTGTTTATTAATGAGATCTAGATAATTTGACATTGATAGTTTATTGATGAGATCTAGATAATTTGACATTGATTGTTTATTGATGAGATCTAGATAATTTGACATTGATTATTTATTGATGAGATCTAGATAATTTGACATTGATTGTGTATTGATGAGATCTAAGTATGATAATTACGACACTCCGGGTATGTGAAGAGTTCTAGCACCATGTATCAAGGAGTTGTTGAGGATAGACTTGAGAACGAGAGAAGAAGTGGGAGACATCGTTACTAGTGTGAGTGCATGTTTTAATCCAGTGTGTGAATGTATGTGGTAGTCCAGTGTGTGAGTGTATGTGTTAGTCCAGTATGTGAGTGTATATGTTAGTCCAGTGTGTGAGTGTATATGTTAGTCCAGTGTGTGAGTGTATATGTTAGTCCAGTGTGTGAGTGTATATGTTAGTCCAGTGTGTGAGTGTATGTGTTAGCTCAGTGTGTGAGTGTATATGTTAGCCCAGTGTGTGAGTGTATATGTTAGTCCATTGTGTGAGTGTATATGTTAGTCCAGTGTGTGAGTGTATATGTTAGTCCAGTGTGTGAGTGTATATGTTAGTCCAGTGTGTGAGTGTACATGTTAGTCCAGTGTGTGAGTGTACATGTTAGTCCATTGTGTGAGTGTATATGTTACTCCAGTGTGTGAGTGTATGTGTTAGTCCAGTATGTGAGTGTATTTGTTAGTCCAGTATGTGAGTGTATGTGTTAGTCCAGTATGTGAGTGTATATGTTAGTCCAGTGTGTGAGTGTATATGTTAGCCCAGTGTGTGAGTGTATATGTTAGTCCATTGTGTGAGTGTATATGTTAGTCCAGTGTGTGAGTGTATGTGTTAGCCCAGTGTGTGAGTGTATATGTTAGCCCAGTGTGTGAGTGTATATGTTAGTCCAGTGTGTGAGTGTATATGTTAGCCCAGTGTGTGAGTGTATATGTTAGCCCAGTGTGTGAGTGTATATGTTAGTCCAGTGTGTGAATGTATGTGTTAGTCCAGTGTGTGAGTGTATGTGTTAGCCCAGTGCGTGAGTGTATATGTTAGTCCAGTGTGTGAGTGTATATGTTAGTCCATTGTGTGAGTGTATATGTTAGTCCAGTGTGTGAATGTATGTGCTAGTCCAGTGTGTGAATGTATGTGTTAGTCCAGTATGGGAGTGTATGTGTTAGTCCAGTGCGTGAGTGTATGTGTTAGTCCAGTATGTGAGTGTTTGTGTTAGAATGTCGGTTTGTGCGTGAGTGTTTGTATGAGAATTAATGTTTTTGCGTTGTAGTTTAAGGATTTGAGAACGTATGTGTGTGCCTGTGAATGTTTGTGTGAATGTATGTGAATATATGAGAAGTGTGTGCGTGTGCAAGATTATGAGTGTGCAAGATTATGAGTGTGCATGCGTATATTAGTGTGCGTGAGTGTGTGCAAGTAAATATCGTATGTGAGTGAGCGAGAGTGTATATGTGTGGTGATGTTTGTTGATGTGCAAAATTGAAACAACCTCCCCGTGTCTATCAAGCATTAAAGAAGAGTGACAGAGAAAGCAGCAAAGAAAACGCGAACGTCAACCACAGCCAAGAGGTATCCATTACTACCCTTACACGCCCTCACGAGGCAAGTCCGCGAAAACCCATCTACTAACTTCTCCCAGCTTAGATTGATTGCGTTGACAGCTGCATTGTCCTCATATGCGTTTCTATATTGTTGGAATGAATGAAATTGGACATAAATAACTATCGAAGGATATAATAGACAACACAAAGACGTGAAAGCCCAAGGTATTTGAAAAAGTAACAGCTAAACAGTTTGATTTCTTCCGCTGTTGTTTCTCGGATTTCCAATTCTTACTTCAGACATAAGTTGCATTGTTGAATTCTTTCTTTCCTGTTTATCGTGATTTATATTATAGTGTTAAGTTATAAATTATTGTCAGGAGAAAGCGTTTTTGCAGGCTGTATAAAACGTCAGTTATATGTGGCTGTTCTGTGTGGGTGTGAGTTTTGGACTATGAGTGCATACAGACATGGTGTAAAAGATGGTGTTTGAGAATATCGTGGATAGAGAAGAATGTTGAGAAAATGGTGAACAGAGAAGAATGTTGAGAATATGGTGAACAGAGAAGAATGTTGAGAATATCGTTGACAGAGAAGAATATTGAGAATATGGTGAACAGAGAAAAATGTTGAGAATATCGTGGACAGAGAAGAATGTTGAGAATATGGTGAACAGAGAAGAATGTTGAGAATATGGTGAACAGAGAAGAATGTTGAGAATATCGTTGACAGAGAAGAATGTTGAGAATATGGTGAACAGAGAAAAATGTTGAGAATATGGTCAACAGAGAAGAATGTTGAGAATATGGTGAACAGAGAAGAATGTTGAGAATATGGTGGACAGAGAATAATGTTGAGAATATGGTGAACAGAGAAGAATGTTGAGAATATGGTGAACAGAGAAGAATGTTGAGAATATGGTGGACAGAGAATAATGTTGAGAATATGGTGAACAGAGAAGAATGTTGAGAATATGGTGAACAGAGAAGAATGTTGAGAATATTGTGGATAGAGAAGAATGTTGAGAATATGGTGGACAGAGAATAATGTTGAGAATATGGTGAACAGTGAAGAATGTTGAGAATATGGTGAACAGAGAAGAATGTTGAGAATATGGTGAACAGAGAAGAATGTTGAGAATATGGTGAACAGAGAAGAATGTTGAGAATATGGTGAACAGAGAAGAATGTTGAGAATATGGTGAACAGAGAAGAATGTTGAGAATATGGTGAACAGAGAAGAATGTTGAGAATATGGAGAACAGAGAAGAATGTTGAGAATATTGTGGATGGAGAAGTGTGTTGAGAATATCATGAACAGATAAGTATGTTGAGAATATTGTGGACATTGAAGAACGTTGAGAAAAGCATGGATAGAGAAGAATGTTGAGAATATCGCGGATAGAGAATAAAATAAATGCAGGAATAACTCACCATAACCACAATAAAACAGAAGTAAAGAAATAATCAGAAGAAATTAACGAGACGAATCAACAGAATAGATATATTAGTCTTATGTAAGAAAATACTGGGCAAGAGAGACAGAGAAAAATGTATTTGTGTATAACTTAAAATAGCTGTGCAATAAATAATAAAATAACTAACAACAACTTAGTTTATACAGCAGTAAACCGACAGGACTGCAGTGTCGCCATCGCCGATGTCTGGACCAGGACAGGCACAGCAAGAAGAATATACAAGACTATTTAATGTCTCTACTATCTGCTAATTCCTCGTTTGTTATGTTTGCCTCTTACACTGTTTTCGCTGCATCTAATTTTCAGTGCAGTTTTGGGTAGGCTGTTCGGGGTAATGTTCTTATATGACCAAGCCATCTGCATCGAACTCTTTAAATATAATTCACTGCTGACATTTGGGGTCAGCATGGCCGACTGGATAATAAAAGCGCTAGCTCTTACTTTCGGTGTGCTGATGCTGAGCTTCTGGTTCAACCCCTAAACCGATCAGTTGGACTCATGTGTTGACTTCTCGTTCTTGACTTGGGAAGTAAATTACAACTACCTCAGAAGTCGGAGTGGATTCGCCTGATGGCGAGGGCTAATGCTAAAAACGAGTGAACGAAAAACTGCTGGCATTGTGTCAACTTGTGTTATTATCTTATCTCTATTTGCTGTACAGAAAATTGTGCTGTTTAATTACACTTTTTGGTTATTTGTTAACAAAAGTTACGTTGCTGTACTCGGGACAGAAAAATACACGATCTGTCTCTCCCAACAAATATCATGTGTTGAATATACATCTAACACATACAGCAATCCACATATAGCACTAGTTCCAGTTTCACGTACAGCAATCCACATATAGCACTAGTTGCAGTTTTCATTTCATATTCTTTTAGTCTATTCATTGTCGTCTCAGTTCTCGCTGTGCATCTCCATCACCAGCACACAGAAGTCTTTCCCTGATTGCTTTCACAATTGAAGATTTGTTCATGTGAAAACTGCCCAGCAAAGCCGCTCTACAAGCCATCTCATATTTATTTTCTCTAAGATACAAACGGCGGCTCTTGCTACATGTTACTCTAATTATTACCTACATGATACATTCGACTATTACTTGCTACGTGCTACCCAACTTTTACTTCCTACATTATACTCTACTATTGCTTGCTGCATGCTACTCGACAATTACTTGCTACTTCTCAAATACTCTACTATTATTTACAACAAGCTACTTTACTATTACTTCCTACATGCTACAATACTTATACTTGCTACATACTATTCTACTATTACTTACTATATGCTACTCTACTATTACTTGCTACATGCTACTCTAATAATACTTGTTACACGTCACTCTAATATTACTTGCTAAATGCTACTCAAATATTACTTGCTACATGCTACTCTAATAATACTTGCTACACGCCATTCTAATATTACTTGCTACATGCTACTTTACTACTACTTGCTATATGCTAATCTATTAGTACTTGCTACACGCTACTGTACTATTACTTGCTACATACTATTTTATTATTATATGCTACATGAAGTAAATGACATTTACACGCACTAAACGCATTGGGCATATGGTTCTAAAGGTAATTCCCTCTCCTTTACAGGACATCACAGTCAACCCCAACATTTTCTCGCTGGTATGATATTTTGGCAAGTATACGTTCAGTAATTTGCCATTGCTGTCTGAACGACTGGCGCTCATGCCACTGTATGAAAACAACGCAAGGCGGTCTGCTGCCAAGTCGCCCGCAGCTGTGTTTCTAACACGGCGCGCGGGAGTACGAATTGCGTTGGTAACCCCTTCGACACAGAGCATATGGTTCTACACCCATGGGACCAACATGCGAGCGTCTAGAACTTATGCTACAGCGACCCCCACTTGCTACATACTGTACTAGTATTCGAATAAACGCCACGACCGTCATTAAATACATATTAAACCATGCAGCCATTACATATTACAAAGTGGTTATGTTCCGCTGACGCAGTCCAGGAAATTTAGGAACACAAAGAGGAAGAAATACAAATCAATAATGATATTATAACAGTTTCTGGTTCACATGAAAACTCACTCTGTGAGGTAATCGATAAATCAATGAAAGTATAGAATAATTAGCCATCAATCAATTGGCATAATACTGGCAACAGGTACAGACAGAAAAGTCTACAAATGCATATATGGCAGTTAACTGCGCATGTTAAGATAACAGGTAATTATCATATACCTGATAAGACCATATCACCCATTTCTTGTCCGTTGGTCTATATAAATATGGGTCTAGCACCATGTGCAAGTAATAGTAGAGTAGC
The DNA here is from genome assembly GCA_014155875.1 of Cepaea nemoralis. Lineage (NCBI taxonomy): Eukaryota > Metazoa > Mollusca > Gastropoda > Stylommatophora > Helicidae > Cepaea > Cepaea nemoralis. The sequence continues at coordinate 104,216 of JACEFZ010002029.1, forward strand.
ATGTAGCAAGTAATAGTAGAGTAGCATGTAGCAAGTAATAGTTGAGGAGTATGTAGCAAGTAATAGTTGAGTAGCATGTAGCAAGTAGCATGCGCCTTTAGGGGTGTAAAAGGGCCCCTTACATGACTTTAATAAAAAAAATATAAAGTCTACCGCTTTGAACTCAAGCATAGTCCATACTCGTGCTACTACTATTATAGTCAGTCCAGAAATAAATGCCTTCATTCACGATCAATTAATTTGAAACTTGTCTGCTGCATCGTTATGAAATTTTTCCTGCCGTCCTATATTTACCCCCACCCAAGGAATATGTCTTTGATAGGTCCAAAAGCAACGTAAATAATGGAAAACGGCGACATTTCTTTGATGTTTTGGTGAAAAACTAGTGATTTCTTGCTAACAAACAGTAATGCTCCGTTCCACTACGCGAGGCTCTTTTCATAAGGCCAATCCCATGTCCCACGAGAAAATTAACTATTCAACGCTAATGTTTCTGTGTGAAGACGTAATAATTTAATAATGTGCACTTAATCTCTGTCTCGTAAATTATATACCGCATATAAACATACATTGAAATCTGCTGCACAATCTCCAGAATAAAAATGTTGTTGTTGGGTTGACATAATGATACGGTTATATGCTAAATGTCATCATTTTCCCTCATTTGGTTACTGAGATATGGAATTTTATATTGGGGCAGACAATAGTAAACAGACTATAGCAACTGTTCCTTATAATTAGTGCACTGGACTGATTTTTGCGTGTGGGTTAGATTTCCCTGTTACCGTTGTCCAGTCCCCCGCCACCAGGCGAACCCACTCCGACTTCAGAGGTACTTGTGTTTTAATCCCAAATCGAGGTCGAGAAGTCAGATTACTAATTAACTGTGAAAGAGCAGAAGTCGTGACAATGTCAAGAAGAGAAATAATCTCACAGATGTACATTGAACAGAAGCAACTAAAGGACTTCACATACACACCAAGCATATTTTTAATCGAAACAAATCAATGCTCAGACTGCGCATTCGATTGTTAATGTGAACGAAGGAACAAACAAACGAACAAATGAACGAACGAACGAACAAATGAACGAACGAACTTTATTTTAAAAGAGTTAAGAATTTGGGACGCACAACCGTCTCATGAAAAGAATGACCACTTATTTATCCATGCTCCCAGGCCTATCCCATGTGATGGCGCTGTCATATCACAGGCCATCAGAAGGTATTCTTTGGGACACATAAAGAAAATAAATTAAGCCAGGTCATTGGGCGTACGTCACTAATAATAAAGAACGTCTTCTTCAGTGATCAACGATTGCTAAGCCCTTATTTGGGCACGGGTCTATGGAATGGCTGTTTGGTTGTAAATTCCGTAGAAGAATTTGTGTTTCCAGTCTTAGTCCGATGCATTTGCGTTATGGTCGTTTCAAGCCTGAATGTCGCTTGTAGCTATCGAAGTGACGGTGATGTAGACATTTTCCTTAAGTGTCCGAACCAAAGTACGAAGGAGCTTCAAATGAAAACCTTAAATATGTGTGTGTGTGAGTGAGTGTGTGTGTGTTTGTGTGTGTACGTGTGTGTATGTGTGTGTTTGTATGTGTGTGCGCGCGTGCGTGCGCGCGCGTGTGTGTGTATATGTGTATGTATGTGTGTGTATGTGTGTGTATGTGTGTGTGCGTGCGTGCTCGCGCGCGCGCGCGTGTGTGTGTGTGTGTGTGTGTGTGTGAGAGAGAGAGAGAGTGAGAGAGAGACAGAATATTTTCTGAAGAAAAATAAAGAATAAATATATCATGTTTCGATGTAGTACGTCTTCATCGTACCGAAAAGTAATGAAACTTTCTACTCCACTCATACACTTGCTGGACTGACAGGCATGCATCACTATGCTGGACCTTTATTCACTGATAAATTTCGACAGGTTTCACTCCTTCACTGCTCAAAATATGGATAACAGAACACTATTACTGTTTGGGCATGTCAAAAGTGGGGTGGCCATCGTTAAAAAGTCTTTATGATATTAGTCCTAGATTGATACTGTTCCCTCCTCGGGTTTTAGATATGTCGTTCCCAATAGGCGCCCCCCCCCCCCCCCCAATGTCCAGAAAGAGTTTAATATTGGTCATTAACAGCACCATGCTCCCGACATCCTCACAGGTCCCTCACTGTGTCTCTTTTATGGTGACTTCTGAGAACCCGATTTTCATTCTCTGGCAAATTCTTGAGGATGTATCTGAGCTGGTGCTTCACAACCGACAAAGGAAAACCCTCTCAGACTCAGTCAGTGTAAATGAAGGTATACTATTCTTCTTCTTCTTCTTCTTCTTCTTCTTCTTCTTCTTCTTCTTCTTCTTCTTCTTCTTCTTCTTCTTCTTCTTCTTCTTCTTCTTCTTCTTCTTCTTCTTGCGTTCGCTTGAAATACATCTATAACTGCAATGATGTATGAATCTAACAGTCTTTTTTAGTTCACTCAGCGGTCCATAGAGTTTATCTTCCACTGTTGTCTCTCTAGGCCAGAAGGTATGCCTGGGTATGTTGTAGTTTGGGCAGTCTTGGAGTATGTGCTCTGCTATCTGCGACGCCAATCCACATGTGCACATAGCTGAATCACCAATCTTGAATTTTGTATACATGTGGTTGCGTAATCTATTGTGTCTTGTTCTGAGGCGCAGAATAATGACTTGTTCTGGTCTGTCCGTAACGTAGTAGTCGTATTGAGCAGGTTTTGGTGGCCTTCTGACTGATTTGATCATTCTTTTCTTTTGGTGGTATGTAATGGGCACATCAGGCTGTTCTTCTTTTGCTCCTTCCTTAGCCAATTGATCAGATGTGTCGTTTCCGGGTACTCCACAGTGGGATGGTATCCACTGCATAGTGACCTTATGCTGACTGCTAAGTTCAGAAAGTAGTGTCCTTAGTACTGGCAAGTTCCCAGACAGGAGCGCCTCGAGTACTGATTTTGCATCTGTCAACAGCACCACAGGTTGTGTACCATGGTTGGTATTTAGTAATTTCACTGTTGCTATCTTGATTGCCTCAATTTCAACATCATAGTTATGGCAGTTCTTTCCTGTTGGAATTCTGGCCGTGTCCCTAGTATTATTTGGGTATTCTATGTACACTCACGCTCCTCTATTTCGGACAGCTTTTTGTACTGACCCATCTGTATAGACTCGGATCCAGAGGTCCTGTGGGTATTCGTCATCAGGGAAGCTGAGAGTGGCTGTTCTGCGCTGTACACTGTTCTGTTCTTCCTTGTCAAATATTCCTCCCACTTTAGTCTGGATTTGTAGTGATAGTCTGTGTGCATCTTTCCATGGAGTTCGCTCTGGAATAGTTGCCAGGGGGATACCAGCTGTGGGCAGATCTGTGGTTTCTCCGCACAGTCGTTTCGCCTGGTGGATAAAACTACTTCTGTTCAATCGCCCCATAGCTAAGTTTTCAAATCGGTTCTTCAAAGGGTGGCCTGGCAAGCTGAGGAACTTTTCTGCTTGTATTAGTGTTTTAGTAACTCTGCGCTCTCTCAGTGCTAGGATTCTCCTCATTTTCTCCATTGTTACTATAGGGGTTGATTTCATCCCTCCTGTGGTGACTCTAAGAGCTTGATTCTGCACCCTGTCCAGCTCTTGTAGTGTGGTTTTTGATGCTAAACACCACGCAGTTGACCCGTATTCCAGGTGTGGTCGTATGCTCTGTTTTTTATTTCTCTATGTCATCTTCATAACTTGTTTTACGGTTGTCCTTACCTTTTTAAAGTTCTGAGATGGATGAGACAGTAGGGAATGGATTAGCGGAATAGGAGAGATAAGAACACCATCTTGTGAGAAGACCACAAGAAGGTATAAAGAAAGATAGCGAACACCACCCTGTGAGCAACACACACACACACACACACACACACACACACACACACACACACGCACGCACGCACGCACGCACGCACACACACACACACACACACACAGACGAGTCTTGTCGAGAAAGAAATTAGGAGAAAAAGCGAACACCACCCTGTAAGCAGCACACACAATCATCATGCGTAGAAAGCACTTTCTAACCTGACTCCAAAAGTCATTACAAGGACAGCAGAAAGAAGAAAGAAGACAGAAGAAAATATACACGCACAAACAGAAGTAAACAATTTAGTTCACTCGCTTTTCAGCCATAAACAATGGCCAACTCAAGGAAGAATATGCTGCATTGTAGGGTCACTTGAAACTACGAGGCTGACAGATGCATTTTCCAAAGGACAGATCGATAAGCCGCAGTCGGTATCTAATTGCTTTTATCATCAATTCCCTTCTGCGGTGATGGATAACACGCGAGAGATAACCAATTATTCCTTTAATGGACTTTTAGATAGTCGCGTTTTCTTGCATGGGATCCGCGGTAAAACAGTGGCTAATGCACTTGCGTGCCGGCATGAGTTAGATTCCCCTTTCTTGTGCCGATTTTTAAATTAATTTAACTGATTTAGTGCCAATCAAAAAAGTAGGTTTTTAGCTAATCATAGGAACAATAAAATGAACGAGTATAATGTAAAAGTTCATTAACTGAGCATTACAATTGCATAAGATAATGCGAAACGAAACAAACAACACGATCACCCTAGAACGACGATATATCACTCTTCTATCCTAATGGGAGGTCACATCTGGCGATATACTATCCCTTGGCACTGAATAAGTTAAGCTTCTAGTTTTAAAAAAAAAATAGAAAGGTTAATGGACTCTTTTTCATGTCGTGAGGAGTATAGGATATATGGTGCCAACCCCGTATATTAATACGCCAATCGGCACTCGGTGGATAATTGGGTCCGTATCACGGTGGTAGTATTTACTTCCCGAGATATTTCCAGATCGAATAAAATCAACAGGATTACTCCCCGATGTGGATCAAACCCATGACCAAAGGGCTGGCAGGCCAGCGTCTATCCATCACGCAACAGCTGCTCTCTGAGCTCCTACACCCAAGCTACATTGGGTACCCTAAAATATCATAAGAAGAAATGGCGGTCGTCATGATATTGACCACGTCAACGATCGAGTCTTGATTTGACATTACAAATATGGGGGATCCCTCCATATACCCACTAGAAAGCAATGGCAAACTACTGGGCGTAAACTTGCCGAGAAATCACAAACAGCCAACAAATAAATCAGGGGTTGACTGCGACGTCCTGTAAAGGATGTGCAGCAAACTAGAACTTTTAAATTCTGGACACTATGTTTATCTCAATTACGGAGCCGCGGCAGCGCAGTGGACAGAACGCTTGCCCTGTTTACCTGATCGTTATGGGTTTGAATTCTCATTGAGGGGGATTATGACAAGAATGAACCAAGTTCTATCCACCAAGTTCTATCCAGTCTACAATTGCTATCGGGAAATGTCTTGAAAAGTAAAGGCGTCCGGCGTGATACTGTCCATATCACCCATCTAGCGCCATTTCCTAGGACATTTCATAGCGCCGTGTCCTAGGACATTTCAGAGCGCCATTTCCAAGGACATTTCATAGGGCCATTTTCAGGACATTTCATCCGTGTCCACGGACATTACATAGCGCCATTTCCAAGGACATTTCATAGCGCCATTTCAGGACATTTCATAACACCTAGTCCATGGATATTTCATAGCGCCATTTCCTAGGACATTTCATAGCACCGTGTCCTAGGACATTTCATAGCGCCATTTCCAAGGACATTTCATAGCGCCATTTTCGGGACATTTGATAACACCTAGTCCATGGATATTTGATAGTGCCATTTCCAAGGACATTTCATAGTTCCATTTCCAAGGACATTTCATAGTGCCATTTCCAAGGACATTTCATAGCGCCATTTCCAAGGACATTTCATAGTGCCATTTCCAAGGACATTTCATAGTGCCATTTCCAAGGACATTTCATAGTGCCATTTCCTAGAACATTTCATAGTGCCATTTCCTAGGACATTTCATAGTGCCATTTCCTAGGACATTTCATAGTGCCATTTCCTAGGACATTTCATAGTGCCATTTCCTAGGACATTTCATAGTGCCATTTCCAAGGACATTTCATAGTGTCATTTCCTAGGACATTTCATAGTGCCATTTCCTAGAACATTTCATAGTGCCATTTCCAAGGACATTTCATAGTGCCATTTCCTAGGACATTTCATAGTGCCATTTCCTAGGACATTTCATAGTGCCATTTCCAAGGACATTTCATAGTGCCATTTCCTAGGACATTTCATAGTGCCATTTCCTAGAACATTTCATAGTGCCATTTCCTAGAACATTTCATAGTGCCATTTCCTAGGACATTTCATAGTGCCATTTCCAAGGACATTTCATAGCGCCATTTCCAAGGACATTTCATAGTGCCATTTCCAAGGACATTTCATAGCGCCATTTCCAAGGACATTTCATAGCGCCATCATTTCGTGGTACCCATTTGAGGATGGATCGCTCTGGAGTCCAAGTGAATTTTTAAAATAAACAATCCTCCTCAAATGAGGATTCGAGTACATGTCAACCAGGCCGGCAGACAAGCAAGCTACCCACTGACCATCATGTTTCCCCGCATTACCGGTAGCTACCGAAATGTGCCATGTCCCGGAGGCATCATTCTGTCTTTAGTATTGAAAATAAAACACTACACAAACGACCCCACACAACCCAAGACCTGGGGCCGTTTGCATTTCTTTCGAACCTGAAGCAGACTAAACATCAGTGTAACCATCCATTGCATTTAACTGCAAAAGTCAGGAGAGTCGGTCCTGGAAGCCCATAATGGGGAAGGATCAAACTATGTTGGTAACTTTCATAAACGTTTTGCTTCGTTCCCCCTCTGGTTATACTCTTTGAGTGTTTCCTGTATAACTAACTAGTTATTGAATCCACATAGTTTTGAAACAAAATCGTGGCAATAACTAACTATAAACTTCGACTATAAATGATAACTCAAAGAGACTTAATAATTCTGAAGGCAACATGGGAAAATGCCACGCCTTTTAAGAGTTAAACTTAATGTAATCCTTTTTCCCCCAAGAAAATTGACCATTTCTAAAATCGGGCGTCAGACCATTATACAGTCGGTGATGCCAAACTAACGGCTTAAAACAGAATGTAATAAATTATCGAAAGGGGGGAAAAGGAACAATTTTGGGAGGACAGAAATCGTCTGAGTACCTAGAAATATCAGATTCGAGCTGAGTCGTCGAAGTTGATGATATCTTGAGGTGTCACTGCAGGGGACAGAGCTCAATCATTTTCCAATTCATTCTCCGGCAACTTTGTCCAGATTTAGCAGTCTCTAAGAGACTGGATTTCCCCAGTAACGGATTTTCCCCCTAAGTTATATGTTTAGGTGACTGGCCTTTCTCTTTGAGTTGGTCTATTTGGTTTGGTTACTTTCTGTTATGTTATTTCCCAGTAGCTGGTTGGCAGGATGGTAGAATTGTATGAGGACTAGACGAGATATATGTTAAGTAAACTATTTAATTGTTAAGAAGCAATAAATTAAAGTTTGTTTGTTCGTGTGTGTGTATATTGTGATGTATTGTGTTTGTGTTTTATTATAATTACTCTGATTTCTTCAAAGTGTTACAATGGTAGCATTGTAATTAGCTATATATATTAAAAAGGGTCGATATTGGCCTGATGCAAATGTCCAAAACTTACGTAATATTTCCACAGGGGGAGGGAGAAAGAGACAATTAGATTCATATTAGAGGCAGTTTTATGGTTACGTGAATTATTAGACCTAGTATTAGGGTAAAGAAGAAAGAATATTAGACATACTTCTAAGGATAAATTGAAATATTAGACCCAGTTCTAAGGGTAAATTGAAATATTAGACTTAGTTCTAGGGTTATTTTCAGTAGTTTGCCATTGCTTTCTGAACCAGAAGTCAACATTTAAGTCCAAATGACCTGGAGTGTGAAACGACCACCCTACGCTGTCGTCAGAGGGAGAAAGTTTTAGCGTATTAACCCTCTCAGCCGCGTCGACCGCCTGCAAGATGGACCTGTTGTATAAATTAACTTTACAATGACGCAATAACAAATATACGTGTCCTAAACAACAATGAGCAGTCAAGCTGAAAACATCTAATGGCTGTGGAAATGTGGTTTCTGAGGAAAATGCAAATAATATCATGGACAGACAGAAAAACCAATGGACACGTCCTTCAAGAAACACATGAAGATCGTAAACAGATTAGAGACATTAGACGTAGACAGTCAAATGTTTTGGGCATGTTATGAGAAGAAATGACTTGGAGAACTTGGTGACAACTGCCAAGATCGAAGGGAAGAGACCAACGGGAAGACCGAGAAGTAAATACCTGGATGGCTTGGCCACGTGGCATGGTCGAGACAGGAACACGGAGCTGATCTACGACTCTGGTGATCGAGTGTGATGGCAAAACATGACCGCCTACGCTTTTCGACATGGCACATGATGGATGGATGAATGGAAACAACAGAGAAGGACAATCCATTTCGGTAGCAGAAATCAACAAAGCAGTTTATCAATTAAAAGAGGAAAAGGCTGGTAACTAAAAACAACAACAGAACAACAGAATGAGGCACCATTAGGGATAATGGTATTTGAAATAAATACAAATCTTTTGAAGACTCATCGACATGATTTATAATCGCTCTTCCAAACAAAATAAGATCAATCGATTCTGAAGGCATAGAACAATTAGCATTGTGTCATGTGGAAAAAAATAATAATAATATGAATGGTTATAAAAAGAAGAAAAAATAGAAAAGACGCGAATTAGGAGAAGAATAGTGTGTATTTGTTCAGCGAAGAGACCTCAATGATGCTGTTATTTTGTTCATTTGGTCGGTCAGTCCAACATTTGGCGTTGGCGTCATCGGGTAGGGTGCCTCCACTGTCGTCTTTGCTTAGCAACACCCTCCAGCTCAGTATAAACTATGAAGAAACATAGAAAGAGATGGACATGGGAAGATATACCAAGAGATAGAAATAGTAAGATACGCCAAGAGATGGACTTGGGAAGATACACAAAGTGATGGACATGGGAAGATAGATCAAGAGATGGACTTGGGAAGATACACCAAGAGATGAACTTAGGAAGATACACCAAGAGATGGACATAGGAAGATACATCAAGAGATGGACTTGGGAAGATACACAAAGTGATGGACATGGGAAGATAGATCAAGAGATGGACATGGAAAGATACACCAAGAGATGGACATGGGAAAATAGATCAAGAGATGGACATGGGAAGATGAACAAAGAAATGAACTTAGGAAGATAGATCAAGAGATGGACATGGGAAGATAGATAAAGAGATGGACATGGGAAAGATAGATCAATAGAAGGACTTTGGAAAAGATACCACAAGGTGGGCATGGACAAATACACCAAGAGACGGACATGGGAAGATACACGAAGAGATGAACTTTGGAATATACGCCAAGAGATGAACTTGAGAAGATAGATGAAGAGATGGACTTGGGAAGACACATCAAGGGATGGAGTTGGGAAGATAGATCAAGAAATGGACTTGGGAAGATATACCAAGGGATGGACATGGGAAGATACATCAAGAGATGAACATGGGAAGATACATCAAGAGATGGACATGGGAAGATACATCAACAGATGGACATGGGAAGAAGATCAAGAGATGGACACGGGAAGAAGACCAAGAGATGAACATGAGAAGATACATCAAGAGATGGACATGGGAAGATACATCAACAGATGGACATGGGAAGAAGACCAAGAGATGGACATGGGAAGATACATCAACAGATGGACATGGGAAGATACACAAAGAGATGGATTTAGGAAGATACACCAAGAGACATACTTGGGAAGATAGATCAAGAGATGGACATGGAAAGATATGTACTTAGGAAGACAGATCAAGTGATGAACATGGCAAGATACACCAAGAGATGGATTAACATCAATTTGAGTATTAGCAATACAGAGACACTAGAGAAGATAACATCAATCTGATTATTAGCAGTAGAGTGACACTAGGGAAGACAACATCAACATGAGTATTAGCAGTAGAGAGACACTAGTGAAGACACCATCAAGAGATGGTCTAACATCAATGATGTGGTAGCGAGATACTAGGGATGACAACATCTTGAGATGAACTAATATCATTGACTTGGTAGAGATGCTCTAATGAAGCCATCAAGAGATACACTAACATCAACAGATGGATCAACAGATGTCTTGGTGACTGGACTACATCAAGTGAGGCACAAACAGCAAATCTCTCAATGCACCACAAGAATAAGACCGTTTTGGAGATATACTGCAGTCAGCCTTCATCGTGAGCACCGCACCTCCTTGATTGATTAATATCCACCAACAGTGATGGGACGCTAAATTCCAGCATTATAGCTTTAAACGTAGCTGCAAATATCACATTTATCGACGACCAGAAAATATTCTCCTTGTTAGATAGATCAAATCTGGCATATCAAAAACTGGTCACGTCTAAAGGTTCAAATTACTGAAATTGAGATAAGCTTTGTTTGGCTTTCAACGAATTTAAATCTGCCGAAGCTTACTCCAACCGGCAGTCGGGCAATGTTGGATTGAAATGGATACAAGGACAAATTTAGAAATACATTAACATATATTTAACGGCACACATAGATGTAGAGGACTTAGGTATGATTTAGAGGAAGGGTAGAACAAATAACATTTATAGCTACTATGTGACGTCACAAGAATTCAAGACTACCGCTTCAACATGGCGACAGCGCCTCTTGAAGGACGTATACTTTGAGGCACAACCAATTAGTTCCACTAAAGAATACACCCTTGTTAGATAGATCTAACGTCCAAATTAATTCACAACTATGTGACATGGACTGAAGTAGTTCCAAACCATGTAAATAGTACCTTATGTATTAGATATATTTTAGTACTGTTTAGTGATAGTTAATATAGGTCTCAGATATGTTTTAGTACTTTTTTAAAGTTTTAGTCAGATAGGTTTCATATGTTTTAGAACATTCTTAAAGTTTTATTTCAAATAGGTCTCAGCTTGGTCTCAGATATGTTTTAGTGCTGTTTTAATTTGATTTAAGATAGGTATCAGATAGGTCTCAGATATACGTTTAGTTCTGTCTTAGGTTTTGTCATATAGGTGACATATGTTTTAGTATATGGTTAATGGTCATTCGATGGGTGATGTGGTCAATGGTCATTTAACTTCCTAGAACATTTCCTATTGGCTGGGTCCATATGGGAGCCTCGGTCAATGAAAAAAATACATGGGATTCAAATACATGACTACTGGAACTGCTGGCAAAAATACAAGCCACTGCCCTACCGCGGCAATTACATAAGTATTAAACATTGTAGAAAAGGACACTTTTTACTTCAGGCCAGTTTGGGTATATTGTGCTGTGTCCACAATTGTACAGACTAGTCGGCACTCCTGGGTGATGTTGTCAAAAGTACACCGGCCGCCTTTATTTCCCAGATTTCCTGGCACCAATTTAATATGCCCGGAAGGGGATTCAACACACAACAACAGAGGTCAGCGTGGCCAAATTGATACGAACGCTCGCTCTTAAACTTCTGGTGTGCTGAAGCCAAGGTAGCGGGTTCAGTCCCTACACTTGTCAGTTGGACTAAAATGTTGACTTCCGGTCCTTGACATAGGGACGTAAATTACAAGTACCTCAGAGCGACGGACACTGGTAATAGAGAAATAATCCACACGCAAACAAATCTGTTCTCTTCACTAGAAGTAGTAGCACGTGTGTGCAATACGCTTGAGTTCAAAGCGACCACAACACACACACCTACACACACACACACACACACGCACGCACGCACGCACGCACACACACACACACAGACATGCAAGTGCGTGAGACGCAGTTACCATGGCTCCCATAAATATCACCATTATAACAAAGGGCTTATTAAAACGTTTATAAGAGAGGGCTTCAAATTAAAACCTTAAATGTGTGTATCTGTGTTTGTGTTTGTGTGTGTGTATGTGTGTGTGAATATAATCTTGTCAAGTAAAGAACAAATGTATCAGTTTTTGATGTAGTCACCACTTATAACAGTGACAAAGGAAGTAACTAGAGTCCAGTTGGTACAAAGTTTTATATTTTATTCTCAAGACGACAGGCCGCGTCTTCTCAGCTGGGCTATCAGATGTTTACTCCCTATAACAACATAATACGTCACGATTGAGCATCTCCCACGCCTTTCAGTCTCAATGCTCAATCGTGCTGTATCGGAGTTTTCCAATAGACCCCAATTATACCTACACTGTTACACCTCCCCATGTTATTTAAAGAATTTTCCTTTTAAAGGAAAAATCTTTACTCCTAATCCCCATACTCTATTCCCTACTTGTCTTTTAACCTTCGCCAATACATCTTTTACTCTTCTCCCAGTGCTATGGTCTGTCTACAACCTCCCCATATACTTCTTCTTCGCTTTTTATTTATATAATACTACATGTTATTCTTCATTTCTGGTTCTCTCTGGTTACCTATATCAAATATACATATTATAAGAACAGCCCATAAAATTTCTCATTCTTCACTATTTTGGTTCTTTCTTGGCTCATCAAGTTCCTGTATCAAATATACATATTATAAGAACAACTCATAAATTCCTTTTTCCAAAATTATTACCTTATAAAATTTCTCATTCTTTCAAACCCCAGGACGTACAAAAACAATGTAGTTAGAAAAAGTAAAGAAGTGGTGCGCACCAAATAAAGAATAGTAAAGAATGAATACACGACATGACCACATGGACATATAGTAAATGTACATTTAAGACATTCACCTTTTACCTCCCTTGCCAAAAAAAAATTTTGTAAAATAATTTTTTAAAACACCTTTAAGAAATATATTATTGTTCGTTATAAAACAATTTGGCATAAGTTTTCATAAACCTTTTATATTTCACATTGACATTGCCAACCACAATTCCGTTCCTCTTCCGTTATCTCACCTTTTACCATGAGCCCATGTTCATATTTTATGAACACCTTAAATATAATTAAAGCTGGTATTTCACAGCACCTATATCTTTCCCCCGTACAACCCATCCTGTTATTTTATAAATAAAGTGACGTGTGTGCAGACCCTGGATACGTCTATCCATTCGTGCATACACGTTCACCAACACGTTTCCCACTAGTTAATGAATGCATAGTTTCCCCTTACCTTATATCAGTGGACAAATTAGTTTTTATCAACTCTTTTCTTAACGAAAAACCTTTAGCAAAACCTCCTTCATTTGAAACTTAAACTTACTTAACTAACTTTACAAGCATTTAACTCAATATACCAAATCATTCATGTAATCGAAATAAAATGAACACAACCTCCAAATTAATCTAGAAGAAAAAAAACACATTGACATAACATGCATGTTATCAAATCAGAATGAAATATCCTATTCTACCTATCACTATTGGACACTTTTACGGACCAACAGTTCTTGTCAACTCAAATGCTATGAACACAATCACCCTACTCTAAACCAATTACTCAAACAATAACAATCATTTTTCAAGACCAAATCAAGAAAACAAAATGAGGCATTACAACTTAGGCTCAATAAAACAACCAACCAATATCCCTCATCCTCCAGTAGCAACTCAAGCTCATTTCCTATATGACTCATAATTCACAAAACTTAGATTTCATAAACACCGTCCTCAATACAATTATAACTCTCTTAAAATTTCTACATACATTGGCCTACCAGTATTAGGCTCTCATAAATGACGCATATCCAGTATTTATATGACCGAGAAGACTAAACATCCTATCTGTATATCTGTTAACTACAGATCAATTATGAACATATCTGTTCTATCTACAGAAACAAATCAGTAATCCAGAATTATCTATTTATTATCTCTTAACAGCACATAGTATCCTGAATAAGCTCTTAAGTAAACACTGTAACCTATATCCAACATTAACTCAATGTAGCCATCCTCTACTTATCAACGTACTTGTGATCTGTCCTGTCTATTATTATTATAACTTGTTAACCCCTATCTTTAAACACGGCACTTCTAACATCAATAAAAAAAATATATTCACCCACTGTACTAATATCTCAAGACCACTTTTTCCTCCGTTTCGTATACTTCTTCAAACATCACTTACAATTTTAAATCTTGCTATCTGCAGTTTATTTATTTACCTCTTACGTTTCCACTTCCTCAACAACTCTAAGTTTCTCTGAATAAGTGCTAACTCTATATCAACATCTTCTTCTTCTTCGTACAATCTACTAGCCTCCTCCATACTACTACTTGACTCTGACTTTTCATCCATTTCTTCTTCTTCGTCTGTATGTCTCTCTTTAGCTGCCGCTAATTTCTTCCGTTCAACATCCCACCTAATTTGTCGATCACTCTTTCTTAAGGATCTTTCTAGTATAGGTATATCTTCTCCGCTTGTTGAATCATCTCTAATTCTTCTCTGCCTTTTTACTTCTTTATCTCTTTGACTGTCCATTCTTCTTTTTGTTGCTTGCCTAGTATTTTTAAATGGAGCACCTGTGTCTTCTTCCATACTATCATAATGAGTTTCATTTGTCCCTTCTTCTTCCATTCTTTTCGGAATTGTCTGTTCTTGTTCTTCGTAACTTGGATTTGCTAACAACTGATTTTGTTCTGGTTCTTTTCTAAGATCTGGGGTTACTGTAGCTCTTCCAAGATCTGGATTTATTGTAACAACCTGTTCATCCAAAAATTTTGCATCCGAATAACAATTATTATTATAATTATTATTTTCTATCTCATTTTCATCTCTTCTTAAGTGTTCAACATGTGCCCTTGCTATGTGTGCTGTGACCTGGTTCTTTATAACGTACGATACATTACCCAGTTTTTCCAAAACGTAATAACCTGGAATCCAACGAGAATCAAACTTAGAGTTTCTTCTATGCTTTTTGTAATAAACTCTATCACCTACTTTAAACTCCTGTAATTTTGTATTTACATTTTTGTACTTTTTCTGTCTTTCCCTAGCTTTTATTATATTATTTCTTAATCTCATATGTGCTTTATGCATTTCTTGTATTATGACCTCTTGAAAATCTTCACCCATATATTTCCGTCTAGGTTTTAATAAATTATCTATAGGTAATATTGGTTCTCTCCCGTGTATTAAATAAAATGGCGAAAAACCCGTGCTCTCATTTTGATTTGTACGAATAGCGCTAAGAGCAGGTCCCAACAATAGATCCCAATCTTTTTCATGTTCATCAATAATCTTTGCCACAATGTTGTATAACGTCTGATGTTGACGCTCGTTTTTTGCATTTGAAGAAGGTCTATAAAATGAGGTTTTTATATGTCTTATGTTTAAATCTTTTAATAACTTTTCGAATTTTTTATTTACAAATTCTCTACCATTATCTGTAAGTATACTTTGTGGGCAACTAAACCTTGGTATGAACTCCTGTAAAAAAATATTAATGACAGTATCCGCGCTCTTATCTGGAATTGCATAAACCTCTGGCCAAAGACTGTAGATGTCTACTATATGAATTAAATATACATTTCCTGACAATGTTCTGGGGTGTGGACCTGATATGTCTAAACTAATCTTTTGCATTGGGAAGTGAGGAATATCTGTGTCCTGTAATGGAGACTTTATTGTTTTCATGTTCCTTAATCTGCACTTTTCACACGTATCTACATATTTGCATGCAGATTTAAATAAGTTTGGCCAATAATATTTACTTGTAAGTGCTTTCACTAGTTTGTCTCTACCGAGATGTCCATTTTCATCGTGATATGCTTTTAAAAGTTCATTTTCCAAATGCTTTGGAATATATTTCCTTAGTTGTTCGTTCTTTTCACACATATAATATAACTGTCCATCCTCTTGTAATAGCAAATAATTCCTTTTATATTTGTTATCTTCTGTTTCTCGTAACTTTTCCTTTATTTGTATGATTCTAGGGTCCAAATCCTGCTCTTCTTTCATATTGAATTGTGCTAACTGTAGATCTTCTTCTCTATGTTCAGACTCTTGATCTGATGGTAAGCTATCAAATTCTCCCCCATTTATTATAGCAGAATCCAGAATATTTACCTGCCAATTCCTGTCGTCTATCTCTGGTTCGGCTGCCTCCTCTTCTGTATCCTCTGATGACTGTGTATATGGAATTCTAGACAAAAGATCAGCGCATGTGTTTATCTTACCCGGTATGTACTCAATTTTCGCGTCGTACCCCTGTAAATTCAATGCCCATGTCTGTATTTTCCTGTTCTGCACTGGAGCTTCTAAAAAAGACTTTAAAGGCATGTGGTCAGTTCTAATAACAAAACTTGCGTTATGTAAATAGTAATTAAGTTTTTGAAGAGCGTAATGAATCGCGTAAGCCTCCTTCTCGATAGTACTCCATTTTTTTTGTGATTTACTAAGCTTATGAGACAAGAAGTAGATAGGTCTTTCATTTTTAACCCCTGGTATTCCAGATTCTTTTCCTTCATATGGTTGTACTAAACATGCTCCTACTGCACTGTCTGAAGCATCTGTGTATAGTATTAACTGTTTGTTTAAGTCTGGATGCGTCAATAGTGGTACCAGTGTTAAGCTGTTTTTTAAATAGTCGAAGGCTTTTTGACACTCATCATCCCACTTAAACCTGGCGTACTTGGCTGTTAAATTTGTAATTGGTTCAGCTATCCTTGAAAATGCCGGAATAAACCGTCTATAATACGCACATGTTCCTATAAAAGCACGTACTTCCTTAACGTTTGTTGGTGCAGGTAATTCTTTAATAATCTTTATTTTGTTCTGGTCTGGTTTAATACCCTCTCTATTTATAATATACCCTAAATATTTTGTTTCTGTTTTCAAAAATTGGCACTTACTAAGCTTCAACTTCACATCATGCTTTCTTAACCTGTCAAACACTAGTCTAACATGTTTCAAATGATCTTCTACATCTCCCTTTGGTATAGATCCAATATATCATCAATATAAGCAAGAGCGAACCTTTGCATACCCTCTAGAACTTCATTTATTAAGAGCATATAGTGTGAGGGCGCCGTCTTGACTCCAAAAGGCATTCGTAAGAATTCGTACGAGCCCATGTGGGTACAAAAGGCACTTTTCCGTTGCGCGTCCTCCTGACATCGGAATACACCAAAATCCTGACCTTGCGTCTAACGTTGTGAAATATGTAGAGCCATTAAGTAGCCCCAAAATATCATCAATTACTGGCAGTGGGTATGCTACATTCTTAGTGATTTTGTTCAACGCCCTGTAGTCGCAACAGAAGCGACTGGAACCATCGGGCTTGGCCACTATGACGACCGGAGATGACCATTCTGACTTCGACCTTTTTATTATTCCTGCTTTCAGCATCTCTTCTATTGCCTTTTCCATTATTTCTCTGTTTCTTAATGGAGTTCTGTATGGTTTTAGACTTATTGGTGGATGACCTCCCGTGTCTATCTCCATCGTAACTGTCCGCGTCTTACCCAATTCCAAATCATTAACCGCAAACACATCTTGATTTTGCTTTATAAACTGTTCTAACACTTCCTTATTTTCCGGCGAAGCTTTTAACTGTGACAGCAACTCTTGTTCCCTTGTTATTTTGTCTAGTGAATGTATATGGACTTTATTTTCTCCGAATGGATGGATCAATTCATTCATTCCGATTTTCCCTCTTCTTCCGCATCCGCGTCTGTCACTTCTCCTTTCACTAGAAGTTTCCACATAACTTGTTCCCGACACTTCTGTTCTATTCGTTGCCAATATTTCACTAATGTTATGATCTAACTTTGCTATCACACATCCTCTGTATAACTTGATTTCTCTCCCTGTGTTGTTGATAACCATTACTGGAAAGGTTAAGTGTTTATCCAACTCCATTACTCCATCTGGAACCTCCAAACCAGGCTCATCAATTATTTCTTCTTGTAACTCAGTGATTCTGACTGTGTTTCCTTCCACATAATATGGGTTTCTCTTCAGCTTCGCTTGTATCAAATTAACCGACTGTGGTTTTAATGTCGTTGTCATTTTGACCCTAACTAGTGCTGCTATATGCATATCCTCTTCCATATCTATATATACGTCTCTGAATTTTAACTTATGTAAATCATAAAAAAGTCTTATCCCATTCTTTATCAAAAAATCTCTTCCTATTCAGCATATTTCTATTTAAACCCCTCACTACATGAAAAAGGTGTCTTATGTTTATCCCCCCCAACTTAAAATTGATCATTGTTTGTCCAACTACTTGTAAATTCTGTCCAGTAACAGAGTGTAAATTATTACTACACTTAAATATTCTACAATTTCTTACTATTTTGTATAAAAAACTTTCTTTTACTACACTAACTTGAGCTCCCGAATCTATTAACGTACGAACTCTATACTTTCCTATTTCTAATATACACGAGCTATAATCTGTTTTTTCTTCTATAAATTTCTTGACTTCATCCATTTGAAAATATTCTCTGTTCGATCTATTATACTTGTTATTAACATACTCTCTAACACTTGGGACCCTATTATTTACCCTCCTATCATAGGTCCTGTCTAATAGGTAGGGCGCCAGTTTTCCTGTGTTCTTGTACCTGTAAAGTTCCTGTGTCGATCAACAACATTCCTACGTCACCCTATTATTATCATAGTCTACCCTGTGTATTCGACTGTATACGCCTGTTATTACAAAAACGAGAAACATGTCCCCGTTGACCACAAACCCAACAGACAATGTTTGTGTTATTTGTGTTTCTTACTGCCTCACTTGTAGGGTATCTCATATTTCTTCTTTCAACATAATCGCTCCTATTTCTACCTTGTAAGGTTTGTATACCGCCTCTCCTATTCCATCCGAATCTTGTTTGTCCTATCTCCATGGGTTCCTCAATTCTGTCGTCTCTATTACTTCCCACTTCTCGTCCTGTTCTTAATCTAAACCTTCGTCTCAAATTTTCCTCTTGCACCGCAATATCCACCGCTTGTGATAACCTCTCAGGGTTATCCCTCATCAGCTTAAGTTTCAAACCATCAGATTTGATGCCATCCACAAAAATCCCTACCAACATCCTTTCCACCTCCTCCCCTCGCACATTCTGTCCTAAGAATGCCTCTTCAGCCAGGTTAATCAACCTATCGCTAAACAACTGTACCGTTTCTCCGTTATTTTGTTTAGCCTGCCTCAATACCGAAAATGCATGTTGCGGATCCGTTATCTCTGCGTATTTCCTGGCGAGATCTTCTTTGAATTGTTCCCATGTCTCATCTACTCTAGCCTCTAACTTCCTCCTTATATGATCTGAGACCGGTTCTGTTGCCGTCTGATAAGCTAGTCTCATTTTCTCTTCTTCCGTTGCTGAAATTAGGTATGCATACTTTTCAATAGAAGTAACCCATTTCTTAAAGTCTTTGGCCTGACCACTAAACTTCAAAATTTCAGTTGCCATTCCCTGTTGGTTGATTACCAAATTCAATTTACCTACCGCTGTTCCAACCCCTGTCAGCACCTGTGCAAGGTTGTCTGGTTCCGTCATGCTGAAAATACTGCAAGAAAGCAAGCAAAGAACAAACAAAAAAAACACACAATTTCAAATTATTTGCTTCTAAAATCTGGTTAATTAATTACCTTATTTATGAATCACCTAAATTTACTAATTTACAACACATAATTCCCCAGTTCATAAACTGTTCCATTAGTTATTTAGTTCCAGAATCGCACAAATTTCCCTTGGTTAATCCCTAAAGAGCACAAGTTGTAATCAGCATCAATATTCTGTCAGCGTAGAGGGAGGAAAAACCCTGTCTTCAATAAGTCCTGTTTGAAACCAAAAAGTTCGCTATAAATCCTCATACCTGTTTCTAATAATATAATAATGTTTTAGACTCTGCTCTAACCAAGAATTTATGGCACATCACCGGAGTTACACAGTTACCTTCTTTTATTAGCTGACGGATCTAGTTCCACTAACCAGAGTTCGCATCAAGTGAAACCTAGTCTCGAGTTTAAGTGGCGGAGTCCAGAAGCTCAGGTGGCGGAGTTCTCTTCCCTCAGGTAAATTTTGTAGCTGCCAGATACTCTTCCTGGTTGGGTCACGTCTCATGGGATGCCTGGATAGATTTCAACCCCTGGTTGGGTCACGTCTCATGGGATGCCTGGATAGATTTCAACCCCTGGTTGGGTCCCTTCCTTGATTCTGAGTGAAGTACATCATCGGCGTCTTGATAGGGGTCGTAGTAATGACGTGGCCCCAAAAATTTATCACAGTTAACCGAAGCCCAGTGATATTTATGTGTTCAAAAAACCCAATCACGAAATTACAAGGCTTTGTCCATTATTACTTGAGCCTAGAAGAGTTCTTGACTTATTTTTCTTCTTTTGTCTGACAGGTTCAGCTTGAAATTCTGGTTTTCTTAAAGTTTTAGGACAGGATGGCTCTTCTCAAAAAAACGATAAGTTTCATGCAACGGTCCTGAGAAGCCCCTTGTTATTGATAAGTTTCAGTGGCTGGCGCTTTAAAATAGAAGCCCCTTTCTTTTGAAACTCCAGAGTTCAGATCTCGGCTCCGGAAAACCTTGAAAGCTGAAGTTCAGTTAACGGCCATTATCAATTCGGCCACGGCTCCAGAAAAGTCTCTTGATAAAATTATCTTCTGAGTTTCATCGTACTTCGCGTAGTTAGCGGACGACTTGACCTTGAACGAGCTCTGACTTCTGATTAAATCTTGAAAGTGGCAAGGTTCAGGCAACGGCCAGGTTAGGCCCCTTGTAAATGATTCAGTTCAGCCACGGCTCCTGATTCTTGAGTACTTCGCGTGATAGGCCATGATTTATTATCTTCATAATATTTCTTACAGCATGCCGTCAGTGGATAGTTTTTTGTTGTTTGTTGTTGGCCGGCCTAGATCAACCTCAGATCCTCGGTCGAGGGCACCATTAATTACTCCCTATAACAGTGACAAAGGAAGTAACTAGAGTCCAGTTGGTACAAAGTTTTATATTTTATTCTCAAGACGACAGGCCGCGTCTTCTCAGCTGGGCTATCAGATGTTTACTCCCTATAACAACATAATACGTCACGATTGAGCATCTCCCACGCCTTTCAGTCTCAATGCTCAATCGTGCTGTATCGGAGTTTTCCAATAGACCCCAATTATACCTACACTGTTACACACTGCGTTCAATGCAAGTCCTCTATAAAATGCTTGGAGTCCTGTAGACAATAATGCTCTTGATTGCGTGTGTAAAATACTCATGCACAACCCACTGTACCTCTTCATAGGACCAAACAGTCTGTCACATAAGTCACTCCGTTTAAAACTTCATACTCCATTCAAACACTTGCTGGACTGACAGGCATGCATCACCATAATGGACCTTCATTCGCCGATGCATTTCTATAGGTTTCACCCTTCAACTAATTAATTCTAAAATAAAATATTTTGGTGCGTATCAAAAGTGGGGCGGCCATCTTTAATCTGTCTTTATGACGTCACCGTGTTCGTACGAACCATGATGTCACGTGCTTAACAAACTTGACATTCTTAACAACAATACTGACAGGCTACAAGACAATGACATGGTTATGTAATTTCTATCACACTTTAAAGTCATATGTGACCCGTTCTTCTATGTGGATGCCAATGCTGGACAATGGATAATGCAACTATGGGAAAGCTGGATGCGGTAGAGATATGATTTACGGGAAGAAGTTAGAGAATACCACGGACAGAGAAGAAAACACATGCTTCAGGCAACGCAAGATCGCTCATTAAAACCTGAAAGAAAGACCAAGAAAGTATATGGAGCATCTGAAAATAAGAGATAGAACAGGATTTTGTGGAACATACTGGGCAAGAGAAATAGAGAAAGACAGAGACACAGAGAAGGAAAGAGAAAGACACGAAGAAAGATAGGGAAAGGCAAAAGACAAAGAAAGACAAAGAGACACAGCGAAAGACAGGGAGACATAGAAAAAGAGAGAGAATGGTGTAAGCGGAAAGATGAAACAGCTGGGAACAGATAACAATATAAGCAACGCCAACTTCATTAAGCCGTCTCCGTGGCTATGACTTTGTGGACGCGATTCATAACGCCGCTTACCCGCGTTCGAAACACAGCGTCGACCGATTTGGCAGCAGACCGTGTCGCGCTGGGTTTAACGTGTTGGTATGGACGCCGGTCGTTTAGAAAGCAATCGCAAACTACTGAACGTAAAAACTTGCCAGACATCAACAAAGGCAGTAAAATGCTGGTGTTGACTGCAACGTCCTGTAAAGGATATGCAACTTTAAAAAAAAAACATTAAAATCTCAGATGTCAGAGATACGCAGGTCCGCATGGCCGAATGGATAAGAACGCGTATTAAAAGACATCCGGTGTGCTGATGCCGAGGTTAGCGGTTCGACCCCTACAACGGCAGGTTGGACTTAAATGTTGACCTGTCGTCCTTGACTTGGGGACGTTAATTACAAGTACCTCTGAAGTCGGAGTGGGTTCGCCTGATGGCCAGGGGCACTATTAATAGGGAAAGCTAACCCACACGCAAAATTCAGTTCATCACTACTATAAATAGTGTGGATGGACTACGCTTATATTCAAAGCGAGCGAGCGCAAAAAACAATATCAGAGAGAAGTGGGGAGTCATGATTGCCATTGTTTCAGACCAGGCTCTTGAAGGAGAGGAAGGCTAAAGAGAAGAAGAAGAAGAAGAAGAAGAAGAAGAAGAAGAAGAAGAAGAAGAAGAAGAAGAAGAAGAAGAAGAAGAAGAAGAAGAAGAAGAGGAGGAGAAGGAGGAGGAGAGCAGGAGGATGAAGAGGGGAGGAGGAGGAGAGGCGAAGCAAAGAAAAATAACAAGAAGAAGAAAAGAAGAAGAACAAGCAAAATAAGCAGAGAAGAAGTAAAAGAAGAAAGAAAGAAAGAAAGAAAGAAAGAAAAAAAGAAAGAAAGAAAGAGAAAGAAAGATGGAAAGAAAGAAAGAAAGAAAGAAAGAAAGAAAGACAGGAGGAAGGAATACATGAAGGTAGGAAGAAGAAGAAGAAGAAGAAGAAGAAGAAGAAGAAGAAGAAGAAGAAGAAGAAGAAGAAGAAGAAGAAGAAGAAGAAGAAGACGAAGACGAAGAAGAAGAAGAAGAAGAAGAAGAAGAAGAAGAAGAAGAAGAAGAAGAAGAGGAAGAAGAAGAAGAAGAAGAAGAAGAAGAAGAAGAAGAAGAAGAAGAAGAAGACGAAGAAGAAGACGAAGAAGTAGAAGAAGAAGAAGAAGAAGAAGAAGAAGAAGAAGAAGAAGAAGAAGAAGAAGAAGAAGAAGAAAAATCACCACCACCACCAACTGCCGCTATGGCGGGAGCAAATAATAGAACGTAATGACAATAATAAAAGCGGATCTCTTAACAGAGAGTTCCCTGATTTCTGGTGTCTTCCAGAAAGAATGTCCTCAGATGTGGAAGTTAAGTGAATTACGGGAAAAGTCTGGAAATCCTTGATCACAGCAGAAGCCCTGTGTTAGAATCAGGTATCCGGATATGGAAGATTCTGGAAGATTCATAATTTAATCATCGCTGCGATGGCGGTTTCGGCTGGTTAAAAGCATTGAGGCGAGGAAGCATGCTAGGAGTTAGCAAAACAGCATTGTTAGAAACGGGTCCGTATCTGGCTTTCATTTCATTATCTCATTTCATTAAGTCATTTTCTTTCTTATTAGGCTGTGTGCTGGCAGTGCATTATTCTGTCGTTTTCCAGAATATGCATCAGTGTAATATAATATGTTAAAACAAAGGACCCTTTTAGATGCATTAAGGTGTATTGGGTATATGGTGCTACGTCCATTTTTTTATAGAGTAATTGGCACTCGGTGATTGATGTGGTGAGTATAACTCCGGCTGCTTACCTTTCTTTGAGACTCACCGGACTAGCAAAATAGAGGAAGACCAAATAACACAAGTAAGAACATACGGAGAAGAGAATTTGAGGCAGACATGAAAATATAGGAAGACATTTTGGGAACTGCATCACATTTTATTTTAAGTTCGCGCGCTTTGAACTCATCCGTAGTCCAAACACGTGCTACTACTTCTAGTACACTGAACTGATTTTTGCGTGTGGATTAGCTTTCCCTATTACAAGTGTCCCTCGCCATCAAGCGAACCCACTCCGATTTCAGAGGTACTTGTAATTTACGTCCGAAGTCAAGGATAGAAGTCAACATTTTAATCCTACTGGCCGGTAGGGGTCGAACCCACTATCTGGGCATCTTCAGACAGGATGTTTAAGAACGAGCGTTCTTATCCACTCGGCCTTGCTGACCTCCCCTGCAGGAGATAGCAACAGAATGAGCGGTTTGGTGTGAGTCGGTTCAAGGTCGATGCTTTAATACGGAATAAAGGGCAGAAGGAGAAGAAGAAGTTCGCAAGCCAATATTCCGAATGAAAAAGATGGGCGTGGCCACGACAGGCCAATAAATCAAGTGCCAATACACATACGCTAATTAACACCAGGGTGAAATAAGTGGCTGTACACTAATGGGTCGCCTCTGTGGCGACTGTGTTACGGACGAAGCTCGAAATCCCGCTTACCACGTTCGAAACACAGCTGCGGGCGATTTGGCAACAGACCGCTTTGCGTTGGTTTTCATACACTGTTATGAGGGCTGATCGTTTAGAATGTAATGGTAAACTACTGAACGTAAACTTGCCAAGAAATCACAAACAGCCAAAAATGATGGGGTTCACTGCGACGTTCTGTAAAGGATATGCAACTAACTAACACCGATGGATTTCATGCGCGGGAGATCAGAGCACCTTTGGACATGGCCGGATGGTAATGATGATAACTGGCAATAAATTTAACTGTAGGCTCAAACTACACACTTATTGCATGAAAACGAGACTATGTACCGTTACAAAAAAATTACCGTATAATGTACTAGCTTACTAGAAACATTAAAAGCAGTATTATTAGAAATTGTGGTACTAGTATAGAGCCACAGGCAACACAGAGCAACGCCTATGACGCCCAAAAGACTACCAGCTTTTAGAAAATAAACATAACATTTATACTATGCGAATATAAACAGCCACGACATTTAAAGAAAATATTCGTTGAAATACTTAATGGCACAATATCATAAAATGTGGGGAAATTGTATACCATAACCTCTATTACAGCTTGTACTGAGATAGCCGTCAAGCTTAAGTACTTGGCACTTTAGGTAACTGTAGCGTCATCGAGATTCAATTCCACAACCACGGGAAGTGGCGCCCTCTCTAATGTAGACTCCCGGGTGCAAGGATTCTCAGACTACAATGAATTTGGACCCCATGAGTCATAACTGTCACTTACTGCCAATATATTACCTTGCGGTGTATGGCAGAGGGGTCTTTGAGCCTGAGGAATTAAGGCCGCCTAGCTAGTGCAGTCGCCGCGAACTGTCCAGGTTAGACCCCGTGAGTATTGAAAGGAATTTGTAAGCTATAGTAACCATTATAGTCTGAGGAAAGTAGAAAATAATATACAGCTATAGGAAAGAGACACAGAACATTTTGTAGTTATGTAATGAGAAGAGACGTTTTGAAAAATAGTGACCTAAATAAACACACATAGTATTGTTTGACGCTCACAGAAGGAGAAGAAAGAAGTAGAGACTAGAGGACGCGCTAGACGACACAAAATTTGAAAGCTATAGTACTTGACTTACTTTGTGTACAAGACACATTGTGGGACATGACTGGGGTCTTTTACTCTCAAATTTTATGTTGTCTAGTGAGTCCTATAGTTTCTACTTCTTTCTTCTCCTTCTGTGAGCGCCAAACAATACTATGTACGTTTATTTATGTAACTGTTTCAGTGGCCTCAACTGGTTCCCAAATTGATTTCCTGTGGAAAATAGTGAGAGGACTGAAAATATTAGTGGGTAAAGTGGCAGAGACAGACTGCTAAATGACGCTGGATTGACTGCGGTGGTGGCATGGAGGAATATCGTCAGCAGAATTTATCCAGAGCATAAAGGATCACAATATGTGAAGAGACATGAACGCACATGCCAGTTGACAGGGCACGCGATGATAGTAACCACACCAACACTGTCCATAGACAAAACTACACGTCAACTAAATATTACAATCAACAGGCAAGCAATTAAAAATAGTACACAATATCTTCGTTTCGCAATCGATAACACTTGGGGATTTCAAAAGAAGTCAAACAGGGACTGGATTTATGTTAGCAAATTCAGCGCCAATGAAAAAAAGCAGATTTGGACCACACGTGGTGCACAATCAAGGAAACAAGCACTACAATGTAAATGTCCGTTCACTGAGCGCTGAAATTGTGGAGGATGCTACGAAATAAAATAAATAACATGATGCCCTAGTATGGCGATATATCGTCCATCTCTTCAAATGGGAGGTCACATTTGGCTATATAATATATGTCTGCATGTATCAGTTAAATGGTATGTTGAGACTATGGCACAACATGAGCAAATAAAGAAATTCAACATATGGCAACAATACAACGTGATATATAGAACACATCGCAATCCATAAAGAAGAACATCGGGGCTTGTGACATTAGCTGCCACAGAAAGGGTCTTATGATACCGTGGAGCAAGCACAATACAAATCGTGACATGCTATCAGGTCTGAACATTGACACATCAACTCTCGGAAACTGAAATACGTTGACCGCATTAAGCGTCGCGGTGATTTTGAAAGAACCGCAATGGGAGGCAAGCTCCATGGAATAAGAGACATGGGTCAACCAGCACGAAGAGTGTTACAGGACAGTGAAGACACATTTTGCTATGGAATAGACGAGGCAGTAGAACTGGCAGAGGATCGACAGTTTTGTTGATGAGAGCGACGTCCTGCAAAGAACCTGTTAAATGATGAGTAACCACAGACAAGACACACCCCAGTCTTCTTCTAGTCGTTATAATTTCAACACGAATGATAATAACTTCAATACAAACAGGAATTATTTGCAGGTTGCTCCTAAGGAAGTTAGGTGAAGGGATGTGACAAATTCTACATTAAGGTTCACTAACTGGGCAGAGCCGGCTTCGTGGCTTAGAGGTTAGCGACTTTTCTCCGTAATCTCGTATACTCTCGTAAGTAACGTGATGACGGTGAGAATCAGCAGTGGTTCGAATCGCATCGGTAACTTACGGGGTATGTGAGCCGGCCGCTCAGAAAGCAATGGCAAACTACTGAGCGTAATCTTGCCAAGAAATCAACATACAGCTGAAAGATGCTGGTGTTGACAGCGATGTCCTGTAAAGGATATGAAAAAAAAAAAAAAAAAAAAAAAAAAAAAAACTGGGCAGAACTGCAGCAGGTGCTTCGACGTGAGGAGACTAACATCACACACACGCACGAACATACATGCACACAAGGACACGCGCGCACAGTGGCGGAGATTGGAGATCCGGAAAACGAAATTGTAAATCTGTGGTATAGGTGTTCCTACTCGTCTCTCACTCCATTTTCCCCAGGGAAGTGTTGGGTGAAAATGTAAGGATATTTTATGCCCTCTTTCTAATGGTCTTGGTAAGTTGCTATTCATTTCCCAAAGGTTGTTCTAGAAACCACCACTCCATCTTATACCACCGCTCTATATTTTACGTGGTCTGCACCTTGCTCTGTATCTATTATATTTCTTCAATGTGGCTCCTTCCTCGCAGTGTTATCACCGACTTGATGACTGTCACTTGTTTTCCCAGGAGGAATGTGGAATCAACAAGCACATCTTCAAACTTATCTGTTGGGATTATTGACTGACTTCTGTCTACACTCCTCCCTTCTGTCTTCTCTTCCATTATCTATTCCTTTCTCTCTCTCTATTGTACCCTCAACACATACTCCGACAACAGTTCCTTTCAACGAAAAATAAAATATTTATTAATAAAAACTATGTCTGGTGTGTGAATGGACTGTGTACGCGTAGTTGATAGTGTATTCTATTGTTGGTGCAAGACTGAACTCGTAATGTCTAGGAGCGGTGTCACATCTCGCCCACTCATTATGCAAAACCACAGGACAGCACATCAAACAGGAAAGGTCTCACCCTGGATGATCCGTATGCTTGAGTCTGACGGTAAATCCGTTATTGAATGAAACAAAACTGTTCACCGCTGGATCACTGTACAGTAATAATAATCCAGTCAGTTTATGACTTCGCCCGAGTCTGTTTCATGAAAGTACTTATCCAACATTGAAAAAAACCACATCACCACAGTCCTGCATATTGTCTCTATGAGTAGCAATGTTTTGACTTGTCTATTGTCTATGCATACAAGACGTATGTAGTTTTATTTTGCTTTGCTTTCTGCAAACGTATATTCCTTTTTTTTCCTTATTACTTAGGTTATCTGGATCTTCTTTTTCAACGTTCCTTTAAAAGTATAGTTTATTTCTTATTTGATCTTGTCTAGGTTGTTCCTTGGTTTATTGAGGTATTTGCTCTCCTCACGAATGAAATGCCTTTAGTTTTTTCAACCAAGCTTTTCCAGCACACAAAAAGTATGTGTCTATCTTCTCTGATATATCCGGATAGGAGTTTGAACCTGTGAAAAGTATAACAGATCCAGTGATAAGCGTCTGCCACTTAATACTACTTATGCAAGTGTCCTTCTCCAGCCGCATTGACAAGGCTTCCGAAGTAAACACCAACATAAGACATATGAATTCACCAAAGTCTAACTATTCACTAATAGAAAACAATGATAAACGCTATGCTCACACATCTATTGTCCTATGCCAAAACTATTACTCTAAAGTATTAATACCTTATATATGCACTTATCCTCCTGGAATCGAAATACACTAGCGAATAACACACTAATATCCCATATTCTTTCAACCATTAGGGACGTGTATTTCTTTCCCCACTCAGGAGGCATAGATCATTCAGCCCAGTTTGGAACACACACTAACCAGAAACCCCAGTTGCTACTATTTATAACAAGTGTCCAATCCTCCGTTGATTGTTTGATCTACAATCAAATTTGCCGTATCCTGCCCATCAAAAAGCGGTGAAATCACGTAGTGGTTAGTTGTTCGCTTCTCTCCGTTGTTACGCTGTTCCTCCGTTCATCGCTGGTCGCACTTCAAAGAAATCTATTCTCTGATCACCGTCTTTCTGTTCCCCGTTCTTCTATCCGTTCGTTTTCCCGTCGGCCGATACGAGCGGCAGCCACTGACCTCAGCGAGTACCTGTATCCTATTTTTATATTCGTAGGTCAATGATCGTTAATTTTATTCCTCCTCTCAGAATGACGTACACAATGGTTAACCCTCCTCCTTCCTTGTATTTTAATATGTAAGTTATCAAGGAATCACTAAACTGCAGTTTTTTCCGTGACAATGACGTCCATGTAGGTATTCTAGAACTGTATTCAGAATATGAATGTCTATGGCACGTTCAACGTACAGCTGAATCACAACGGTCACGACCCTTTTCACACGCCATGACGTTAGTTAGTTAGTTAGTTAGTCGACAGATCATCCTCGTTGCACATCGGACCATTCAGTCCATAAGTGCTCGGATCCCCTCCTCAGCAAATCCCGCAGCGTGTAGCGGCTAACGACGCCAGTTCTGTGTTGGTTTATCAATCTTCTTTGGCTTCCTGCGTGGTGTTCTTGTTTGGCCACCCCTCTTTTAATTTGCTGCTCTCGCAGTCTGGCCATTGTTGTAGATTCACAGTCATCACTTGGTTCTTGCAAAAGTCTCACTTCTCGTAGGGCATTCAGAATGTCAGCCTGGTCCATGGCGCGTCCGCCCTCCACAGTAGCCTCACCTGCGAGCTTGTCAGCCCGCTCATTTCCTTGTACTCCCGCATGCCCTGGCACGAAGATGAAACTAATCTTTGCCAGCCGAGACCGCTTCAGAGGCAGCAACCATTCTCTTCGGATCGACCCCTCCTCTATCCTCTTGATCATGTTCATTGAGTCGCTAAGGAAACAAGCCCTAGTGAATGTCTGTGTCTCGAGCCATGTTATTGCTTTACTTACTGCCATGACTTCCATGGTCAGGCTACTTGTGGTTTCAGTGAAAGCACCAGAGTCGTCCTTCACAATTCTCCCTCCGGCCCGAGCTGTAAAGGCCCATGAGCTTCTCACATGTCGGATGACCGATCCATCTGTGTAGATGACCGCGTCACTGTCTAGCGAATTCTCGAAAATCAACGCTTGTACTTCAGCTTCAACAGCAGCCGGATTTTCTTGTCTGCATTTTCTATCTAGTTGGATGCAAACTGAAAAGGATGTGCAGAAGTCTGTTGGCACTTGCACCCACTCCTCGCCAGGTTCTAAGTCCTCAAGTGAACACACCTGTTGAAGAATGTCTTCGGCTTGACCCATCCACGACCGTCCTCTTTTTAAACTGCTGCCCTTCACCTTCCTAATTTCACTATGCAGTGGATGCTGTGTGTTTGCGTTAATTCTGAGGTAGGCGCGTGCCCTGCAAACTTGTATTCTCTCTTCAATGGTTGGAAAATCAAGAAGGTAGCGCATCGCCCTGCATGCTGTATCTCTTGTACATCCAAGAATAATGCGCATAGCTTCATTCTGTATCCTTTCCATCCTTTCTATCTGCTTATGGCTGACAGTCAGGATTGCCATTGCATACTCCAAAACAGACATGACCAGCCCCTCGTACAGAAGACATAGATGGCGCTGCTCACAGTTTGCTGCCGCCATCACCCGCATCGCTGCCAAACCCCGCTTGGCCTTTGTTATCACCTGGTCTATGTGCACATTATAAGCAAGGCTTCGATCAAACCGTATCCCCAGGTAATTCATTGCCTGCGTTCTTTCCACCGTCTCTGAACACAGCATTACAGTTGGTGTTGGATTGTTGACAATATGATTATTCAACGAGAACCAAGTCACTGTTGCCTTTGTTGGGTTGACCATTGCCCCAGCTTCATCACACCAAGTACTTATGCGATTGAGTTCGGTTTGTAGTTCCACAGCAACCTCCTCTCTATCCTTACCCTGACGATACACTAAAACATCATCGGCATATGACAATGTCCTGCCAGGTCCAGTGATCTGCTCACTGGTGATTCTCACTGTGTAGGCGTTGAACAGTACCGGAGATAATGGTGATCCCTGTGGTAGGCCAGGATATATTGTTGTTGGTTCCGAAGTCCAACTGCCACATCTAAAAACTACTTTCCGTTGGAAGAGGGCTGCAGCGATCCAACTAAGGAGGAATGGACTTACGTTTAGTTCAAGAAGCTGAAACATTAAAAAATCCAGTGGTACTCTGTTGTATGCGTCCTCAAGATCAATCGCTGCAGCAACGGTTTCAGTGCCTGAGTGGAAACCTTCATAGACATCATGGGCAAAGACTGCTGCATTGGTCCAGGTTTCTCTTTTTGGACGGTACCCACCCAGGGTAGGTGGGAAAACACCTTGCCTCTCTAGTTGGCTTGATATTTTCCTGGCAATTACCTTCTCCAGCAGCTTGCCTATTGTATTCTGCATGGTTATAATTCGATATCCCTGAATTTTTTTGTGGTCTTTGTCAGGCTTCGGCAAGGGAATCAGATAGCTGTGTAACCATTCCTCCTTGATGCTAGCACTCCCTATACTGTTGTTTACATGTCTGCTAGTTTCTCTAGCTCACTGTCGGTACACCTATTTATGTCGTCGTATCTTATGCCATCAGGACCTGGAGCACTGTTTTTTGATCGTCGAAGCACAGCCTTGATTTCTTTCACTGTCACTGTGTCTTCATCCGAAGTGTTCTGGGCCTTGCATCTGTCTGAGGTGACCTCCTTGGCCAGATTCCGGCCTCCCATGTCTGTCTGGTTGCTCTGCTCAAGGTAGCGTTCAAAGAGGGCTTTGCCCTTGTCCTCGTCAGTCCTCTGCCAGATGAGGTCAGCACCTTGGAAGTCAGAAATGCTCTTATTCTTGACTACACCACTCATGCTTTTATGTAGTCGCCAGAACAATTTCAGTGACTTGTCTGTGCTTACTCTTTGACACACCTCTGCCCATTTTTCGCTTTTAACCACCTTGACCAGTTTTTTGAAATAGCTTACTTTTGTGTGCATCTCTCTTTCTAAGTGCAAGCAGGGACTAGGATGACCAGCTCTGTTCTTCTTGGCATTTTGCCATCTCCTTACAGCACTACGCTTATCCACCCAAGCCTTCTCCACCTCGAAACTCCACCACGGTGGCTGCTCCCAGCTTTTTTTCCTGCCCTGACACGTTCTGCGCTTGTCACGTCTTATTTTACTCACCACATCTTGCCCTGTACTGTCATACTGGAACGTCTTTACCTTTAGCTTGTGCTGTCTGGTTCTGCCTTTCTCCACCAAAATGCTGCAAGGGTGGTGGTCGCTGCCATGGTGTCCTAGGACACCCCATCTACACACTGTAGTGAGTGAAGGTGAAACTAGCGCCAGATCAATAGCACTGTCCTCATCGCCTGGACGGCTTGCTGTCCTGGTGACACAGCCACTGTTGATACAAACTAGGTCGATGGTTTCCAGTGCAGTCTCGAGCTCCTCCCCTTGTGTATTGGAGGAAGTGTTTCCCCATGATCTGCCTTTTGCGTTGAAGTCACCACAGAAAATAACATTTCTCTCGTGGCCTAATATGCCACTTAAGCACTGCCACTTCTGGGCGTCCATGCTCGCATTGCGGGCATAAACATTAACCAACACGAATGGTATACTGGAATGAACTCTCAACGCCTGTATTTGTATATCGTCACTGTCCCAACTGGACATGTCTAGCTCTGACGCCACCATGCTGTCGCGAACGAGAATCGCCGTTCCCAGATGTCGTCTGTTGTAGAAACATTTGAAGCCGGCAATTCGGAGTAGCTGATCGCCCAGTCTCGTCTCCTGGAGTGCTACAATGTCGTTCCTGTAAACTAGGGTTTCTAAAATAGAGCCCCGTTGTTTTACACTGGCACAGTTCCAATATAGAATACGGATGTTCCTGAGTCCTAGACGGTGACACTTGAGTCTAAAACGTCTCAAACCACCGCGCTTACCTAGTTTCTTTTTCCCTGCGCGGCTACCACGCCGCTTAATTATGTTGACTGCTGAACGCTCGGAAAACACACGTTGTTCCGCCATGTTGAAAAAACGTAAACACAGACTGATGAGAACCACACACGCTGCTGAAAATTCACTCAAGGATGGCTTCGCTCGATGCACGAACTCCGTAGCACCCGCGCAGATCTTGAGTAGAAACTCCTGGTTTTACATCCTGGCACACCAATTACACGCAAGAGATGAATAAATCCATCCCCTTCGCGAAAAAGTTAACGAACACAAAACAACACGACCGTCCGTCGCCATCCGCCATCACGCCATGACGTGTAGTGCGTATATGGTGCTAGCCCCTATTGCACAAGCCAAATGACATTAGAGGAGTGACGTCAATACCACTGCGCCCATCTTGACGCCTCGACATTTCCTGGTACCCATTTTAACTGGGTCAACTGGAGAACTCATGTCAATTTTCATAATTCGAATGCGACGACCAGATGCGGGTCGAACCCATGACCATCGGTGCGACAAGCAAGCGTCTAGCCACAACGCTTCCGCCACTCCCGTTTGCCCTGATGGTTACCTGCATATGGCCTTCTCTATACAAATATTACCATGGCAACACCTTCTCCTTGGGACATCCGCTCCCCTATTTTCTTCTTCTTCTTCAGTCATGTAGCAGGAAGCTGCTATGGGTCAGAAGTATTCAGTCTCATTATCAATCAGGTGCCGTCTCCACAGTGAAGGTTGGCTGCAATGGGTCTCCAACACTGTTTGTCTCTGGCCCTGACTGTCTGAAAGACCGATCGCCTATTTCTTCATGCACTACGGCCTAGAATGTTGCTATGGTTCTAACACTTCACATATCGATCCCCAACATCGAGGATAGGCGGTTGAGCTGTTAAGACCTCTGGAGTAGTTATGCTTGTGGCTACGGTTTGCTTACACACTGTCCTCATGTTGGACTGGTAGTGCATGGTTCCGTCGCATTGCTACTGAGCTGAGTGCGTGCAGCGACACTGTGAGCTGTAAATTTCGTTAGGAGTGATTTCACATCTGTCCGCAGTTGTTTGTAGCGTGAACGGCATGTTCAGATAAATGGCGGCTGGCCGTTCGCTGAACTAACTGGGTTGCCTTGTGTAGTAATTTGTGGTTGCTGGTTTTCTAGTGACAGTTGGTTTTCTAGTGACTGCCGCTTCCATCGATGATGAACTGTATTTTCCGTGGCGGACTTTTGTGTTGGCATTCTGGTGGGGGAAATTTGCATAGTATACCTGTGCAAACTGTTGGTTTGTCGAAACTCCTATCTGTTCCATTTTTCACACAGGGCAGTGAGGAGCATTTTGTGTGATATTAACAGACACAGGAACGGAGCATAATGGTGTTACTAATTTGGCTGAGGTAGCTCCCGGGTGGGCAACCACTTAGTCAAAAATAATTTTTTCCTACTGGTGTTAAATTATGGGTGCAGTTTGAGATCTCTTACCTCTGTCAGAAATGACTTATTACCACCCCAGATCCCAGAGAGAAAACGCGGAAAAAATGTCTGTTATGCTGATTGAAGGCACCGTCCTTGGATACTCAAGAAAACAGCCAAGAAGTGGCTCGTTGAAAATTTTTTTTTAGCTGTTCTTGGGAACACCAGGAGTAAGAAAGAGGAATTAATATATGCAGAATAAGCTTGTTACTTATGGGCTGCATAGGCAAGGTACCTCCCTGACATAACCTACTCCTGGGCGATATGTTCGAACCCACACTAAATGTTTTAAAAATGTGTGCACGTATTTAAGCTACACAAACATTTAAAGACATTTAGAATTTATACGGACAAACTGAGTTTAAAATACAACTGTGTTTATTATTGCTATTCCTGATGATAATTTGATGATAATGATGATTATAATAACGTTATAACTCAACTTGTGAGGGCACATAGGTCATGCTCCCCGCGGTGAGACGTAGTTCACTGTCAGCTTGAAGGAGTCCAAATTAGTCCCGTCACTAGGCTCAGTCACTCCCTGGTATGAGATGTTGACTGTCCATGGCTCCTAAGAGAGCTGAGTTTATAGCAGAGGAAATTCTGTCTTGGACTTAAGTCTTTAAGTCAGACAGAACAAGAATGTTAAAATTTTCCCAAGTCCGATTCCTTTTTCCGCCATACGTGCGATTGCGTCTCAGTATTGTAGGCAATGCCTCGCCGCTATATTCCGTTCGTCCATGACGAGATTTCATTTTCTCCCTCCTCTTGTCCTCATGGACTGTAGTTTCATCTGTCAATCAAATTGACTGACGCTCCGCCACGTGTCTGAAACAATGCTTCGTTTCGCCGTCCAGAGAATGTACGTCACATTGCATCATGCAAGTTTCAGTCGGGTGTTACACCCTCGCTTTCCCCGTGTTTCGAGGTTGTCAGGCATGTTGTCTATTTTGGCCGCCGTATTTTTCTCACACTCCAGGCAGGCTGAGAATCTTATCTCCCTGTATTGCAGTCGCTGCTTTACACTTTAAGTCCGGCTGAACGCCCTGATCTCCCAGATGAAGTGTTAACACGGACCCCACTTGCCGCACTTCAAAAGTTCTCCAGTCTCCGCTACGTCTGGATTTTAGGTAGGTGTGTGGTAGGCCTGCATTCAATTGCCGTCTTAAAATCACACGGGTTTTCCCCCTGAGTGACTCCGTTAAGCCTGGTCTGGGTGTTTAGGCATCTGGTCCACTACTCTCGCTGGTGGCGGCAACTTCACACGGCCTCACGTCTCCACCAAGACTGAACTTCCACGACGTATTACCCTGTGAAGTTCGGCATAAACCAAAGCAGCCTTTAAATTCCTTACATTCCCATTTCTCTACAGTAACATGTGACTTTCCCATCTCTGTTTTGTCTGGGCGTTAGTTTACATTTTATGGTTATGACGCAGAATGGCGCCAAAGAGATCGCGAGCGCAGTCCAGCACAGTAAAACGTGTATTTTACTCTTGCGTTTTTATCCTTGGTTTTGGAGTGAAAGATACATTTATTATTTTCTCTTTACTTTCCTTTTTATTTTCTGTGTGGAAAGAGAGATACGTTCTTGTGTGGCTGAGGCGTCTCGTCACAAATGGGATGACCCTTTGCCGTGAATTTGGAACCGTGACTAACTAACTATATCTAAAAAAATATCCTACCACGGGAGTTGTAGTTGTTTTTTTTTTTTTTTAAATCGGCACTGTGGTGTCAGGTCTAGGGAGTCAGACTGACAGTGACATGATCACGGTTGAACTGATTTTGCGTGAAGATTATATTTGCCTACTATCAGTGTCCCTCGACATCAGACGAACTCTCTCAGACCTCTAAGATACATTTAGTGCATGTCCCAACATCTAGGACAGGAAGTGAAGGTTTAAGTCCAACTGATCAGCGTGCGAAATGTATCCACTATACCTCAGTCAGCAAATGACGTTTAAGCCGACCTCCATCAGGGACAAGAGTAACGATAGCAGGCAGGGACTGGAAGTCATAACATGTGGTTTCTCCGTAGAATGCTAAGAATCACGTGGGCGGTTAAGAGGATCAATATCAAAGTACTGTGAGGGATCAGTTCACAAAGACATTTGATTAACCCTTCCGGGAGGAGAGACTCGTCGTTTGTTGGTCACGTTATGAGACAGGAGGGTTTAGGAAAGGTTCTGATAGAAGGTATTCCATGGAAGGTGTTAGATGGAAGGTGTTATGTGGAAGGTGTTGGATGGAAGGTGTTAGATTAAAGGTGTTAGAATCAAGTTGCTAGATTGGAGGTGTTAGATTTAAGGTCTTAGACTGAAGGTGATAGATTCTTCTTCTTCTTCGTTCATCCGGAGTTTTTTTTCGGATGTGATTGCGTTGTGCCTGTTTACAGCAGAGCTGCGTTCTTGCGCCGTTAGGCCGACACATCCGACTTCTGCGGGCATTTGTTGACCGGGTTAACCTTCCCGGGAGGTGATAGATTGAAGTTGTTAGATTGAAGGTCTGGGATTGAAGTTGTTAGAATGAACGTGTAAGATTTAAGTTGTTAGACTGAAGTTGTTAGATTGAATGTGTTAGATTGAAGTTGTTAGACTGAAGTTGTTAGACTGAAGTTGTTTGATCGAAGGTGTCAGATTGAAGGTGTCAAACTGAAGGTGTTGGATTGAAAGTGTTAGACTGAACTTATTAGATGGAAGGTGTCAGATTGAAGGTGTTAGAATGAAGTTGTCAGATTGAAGGTGTTATATTGAAGTTGTTAGGTTGAACGTGTTAGATTGAAGGTGTTAGATTGAAGTTGTTAGACTGAAGTTGTTAGATCAACGGTGTTAGATTGAAAGTGTTATATTGAAGGTGTTAGATCTAAGGTGTTAGATTGAATGTGTTAGATTGAATGTGTTACATTGAATATGTTACATTGAAAGTGTTAGATCGTCAATTTTTATGTTAATTCTTCTTTTGTCCTTCACTGTTTTATGCCGTTAGGCGTCGCTGGCTTGTTTTGACGATTGGTTTACGAACCAGGGTTCGCTCGGTCGCATGGTCTGCTGAGATGTTGGTTGTAAAGGTGTTGATGGCTCCGTCGATCCATCTTTTTTTAGGTCTTCCGGTGCTTCTTGATGTTTCTATTGTCATGTTGTATGTTCTTACTGCTGGCGACATTAGGTTCATTAGGTGGCCGAATCAATAAAGTCTTTGTATATCAATAAATTTAAGAACTAGTGTTGCGCCAACTTTTTTGTAGATTTCTCCTTCTTTAATATCTTCCTTTCTATGTTAATTAGAACAGGCTGAAAAACATCTGATAGCTATAGAAATGTAGTTTCTGAGGAAAATGCAAAGACTACCACGGACAGACAGAAAAACCAATGACCAAGTCCTACAAGAAATAAATGAAAATCGTAACCTGATTAGATAAATTAGACGTTGTAATAGTAGTAGGCCTCTTTCAGTCCTGTAGGACTATAGAGTTGTGCCGCTGGGGAGGTACCTGACAGCACCGCTGGTGACTGTATAGTCCAATGCGAGAGTGACAATCCCTGTCATATTTTCCGCATCTGTAAGACGAGGCAAGTCCCGCAGTAAATGACTGCGTTTTAAGCCTGTGCCGTCTATCCTCAGTTAGTTGGATCAAATTGCGCTCAAAGAGCTTCAGTCCGTTTCGTACATCTCTTCTCCAGGAGCATCTGTCTGTCGCAACTCTTTCCCACGTGTCAAGATCTATTCCAAGGGTTTTCATATCTTGTTTATACACATCCCTATATCGCATTTCGGGTCTTCCGGTTGGCCTCTTTCCTGTGGCTAGTTCTCCGTAAAGGAGATCTTTGGGAATACGTTCATCCTCTATTCGAGATATGTGGCCCAGCCACCGGAGGTGTCTCTGCTTGAATAGGGTGTGCACTGTGGTAATATCTGCTCTTTCAAGCACCTGTTTGTTTGTTATGTGGTCTTTCCATGTTATGCCCAGGATACGTCTCAGACATCTCATATGGAAGGAATTCAACTTCCTTTCCTGTCTTCAGTACAGGGTCCAGGATTCAGACCCATAGAGTAGTGTGCTAACAACACAAGCTTTATATACTTGAGCTTTTATTCGCTCTGTTAGTCTATTATTCTCCCACTCTTTTAGCTAGCCTGGAAAATGTTGTGGCTGCCTTTCCAATGCGTCTGTCGATTTCTGTCTCTAATGGAAGATTATCTGATATTGTCGACCCCAAATACACAAACTCGTGGACAACCTTCAATTCGTAATTAGAGATTTTGATTGACGGAGGCGCATCAGCATCTTGTTCCATCACCTGTGTTTTATTTAGGCTAATGGTGAGCCCAAAGTCCTTGCAATCGGCTGCAAAACGATCTATGAGCCGTTGGAGATCTTCTGCTGTATGAGTAGTCAGTGCTGAATCATCTGCAAAAAGTAGTTCTCTTACGCATCTTGATCTTATTTTGGTCTTTGCCTTGAGTCTTGATGGGTTAAAATGTTTGCCATCAGATCTTATGTGGGGGTATATGCCTTCAGTGGCAGTCCCAAATGCCTGCCTTAAGAGAACGGCGAAGAAGATACCAAAGAGTGTAGGAGCAAGCACGCAGACCTGCTTTACTCCACTGCTGATGCTGAATGACTGGGATGTTGAACCGTCAAATAAAATGGTCCTCTGCATGTTTTCGTGAAATGATTTCACGAGACTAAGAAGGGTGGGTGGACATCCAACCTTTTCAAGGACCTTAAAAAGGCCGCTTCTGCTCACGAGGTCAAATGCCTTTGTGAGGTCGATGAAGGCAATATATAATGGCTTCCTCTGTTCTCTGCACTTCTCTTGGAGCTGCCGGAGTGAGAACATCATATCCATGGTGGACCTGTTGGGTCTAAATCCGCACTGCGATTCGGGGTAGATTCTTTCAGCAAGAATGTGTAATCTTTTAAGGATTGTTTTTTAATTCGCATATTCTTTACAGGACATCGCTGTCAACAGCAGCATCTTTCAGCTGTCTGTTGATTTCTTGGCAAGATTACGCTCAGTAGTTTGCCATTGCTTTCAGAGTGGCCGGCTCAGTTATCCCGCAAGTCACCAGCGGGGGACGAACCGCTCCCAGTTTTCGCCCGCTACGAGACTCTGCGTGATAAACGGGATTACGGAGAAAGTGTTGTAACCCCTCGGCCAGAGAGACCGGCCTTTTAAGGATTACTCTGTCAAAAATCTTGCCTGCAATGCTGAGTAGGGAAATGCTGCGATAGTTGTTGCAGTCGCTTCTGTCACCTTTGTTTTTATATAGGGTAACGATGTTTGCGTCTTTCATATCTTGTGGTACTGATTTTTCTTTCCAGCAGAGCTGAAATATTGCATACAGTTCTGGGATGATTGTTTCTTTGCTATAAAATTTCAGGTGGAATACTATCTTTTTCAGGTGCCTTGCCGGAGTTGAGAGAGTCTAGTGCTTCGCTGATTTCTGTGAGGCAAGGTTCGTTATCCAGGGCATGCATGGCGTACTGTTGATCGATGGCTTCCAGAGCTTCTTCACTGACAGTGTTATCCACTGCCGGCTTCGTGGCTTAGAGGTTATGACTTTTCTCCGTAATCTCGCATACTCTCGTCAGGTAACGTGATGACGGTTCAAATCAGCAGTGGTTCGAATCGCATCGGTAACTTACGGGGTATGTGAGCCGGCCGCTCAGAAAGCAATGGCAAACTACTGAGTGTAATCTTGCCAAGAGATCAACATACAGCTGAAAGATGCTGGTGTTGACAGCTAAGTCCTGTAAAAGGATATGCTAAAAAAAAAAAAAAAAAAAAAAAAAAAATAGCTCTGAGTAGTGTTATACCCAGTGATCCATTTGTTTCGCTCTATCTTTTGTGATTACCCCCTCAGTTGATCGTAAAGGGGCCATCTTATTTGTTGATGGACCGACAGCTTGCTTGATGCCCTCGTACATTCCTCTTATATTTCCAGTGTCTGCACACGTTTGAATTTGAGCAGAGAGCTGTAGCCAGTACCTGTTCGCACATCTTCTTGCCATCTGTTGTACTCTATTTCTCGCCGTTCGCAATGCCTGCAGTGTTTTCTCTAAAGTGATGTTTTATACATTGAGAATGCATGTCTCTTTATTTCCAGGACTGGGAGCATCAATTAGACGTAGAGAGTCACAATATTGTTGTCATGTTATGAGAAGAAATAAATTGGAGAACCTGATGACAACTAGCAAAACTGAGGGGAAAATAACAAGAGGAAGGCAGAGTAATAAATAACTGGATGGCTTGGCCATGTGGCATGGTCGAGAAAGAACACAGAGTTGACCCACGACTCGGGTGATGGCAAAACATGACCTCCACGCCTATCGTCATGGCACGTGATGGTGTTGATGTAAATTAGTGTGCCATTTAATCTTTACTTCTGTCTTCTACTTTAAAGAGCGGCAATCAATACTCGTGTATTTGTTTATCTGTTGTGTTTGTGGTGGCAGAGCTTGATATGTCTAAACCTCAGTGACGTTTCATATTGGCAACGTGTTTCTTAATTTCCTAGTATCAGCCATGCATCTTAATGGTTGCTAATGTCCTGGACATATTCCAAAGCTAACTGCAAGGGGAAAGCAAGGGGAATCTACCACATTATCGACCCCAAGAAACTCATCACGACGCACATTACGCCCTAGAATTAATTAAAATAAAAATAAACCCGGACAAACTAAAAGGAACATTCCTGTTTTATTTGTTTTCCGTCTATAATTACACGCCATCATAAATAAAATATTCCAACGCAAATCATTATGGCTGGTTGATTCCAATTTAAAGCCTGTTTTATCAATCTTTCTAGGAAGTATTTGCAGACTACCACAGTTTTTGTAGGCAAGGACAAACTGCAACATAGACATACCCCGGAATATGTAGGGAGAACATCAAATTACGTTTGCAGTCGCTGGGTAAATTGATGGAATCCGATATAACAGTACGATATTTTATTTTTTCTTCTTCCACGTGTAACTCAACCAGTCCGTTTAGAATATTACAGTGTTTGTATTTCAATGCGGTTTTGCCGCGGGTGAAGATGCGGTTTACTGTTTTAATCAGACTCACAATGGATCCGATAGGTCTGTGTGTTCGTCTGACTGTCTGTGTGTCCGTCTATTTGAATGGATGGGCATGTCTATCTTCCTCTATGCCTTGAGGTGTGTCAGATACGTCGGTCTCCTTTTATCTTTCTGTATCTCCCCCTGTCTAACTGGTCACGGCCTGTCTGTCTGTTTCTCCACCTGTCTGTCTATGTCTCCGCCTGTCTGTCTGTGTCTCCACCTGTCTGTCTCTGCATCCACCTGTCTGTCTATGTCTCCGCCTGTCTGTCTATGTCTCCACCGGTCAGTCTGTGTCTCCACCTGTCTGTCTTTGTCTCCATCTGTCTGTCTATGTCTCCGCCTGTCTGTCTGTGTCTCCCCTGTCTATCTGTGTCGCGGCCTGTCTGTCTGTGTCTCCACCTGTCTGTTTTTGGCCCCCCTGTCTATCTGTGTCACGGCCTGTCTGTCTGTCTGTCTGCTTCTCCACCTGTCTGTCTGTGTCTCCCCCTGTCTATCTGTGTCTCCACTTGTCTGTCTGTGTCTCCACCTGCATATCTGTGTCTCCACCTGTCTGTCTGTGTCACGGCCTGTCTGTCTGTTTCTCCGCCTGTCTGTCTGTATCACGGCCTGTCTGTCTGTATCTCCACCTGCCTGTCTGTGTCTTTCCCTGTCTATCTATGTCACGGCCTGTCTGTCTGTGTCTCCACCTGTCTGCCTGTGTCACCGCCTGTCTGTCTGTGTCACGGCCTGTCTGTCTATATCACGGCCTGTCTGTCTGTGTCACGGCCTCTCTGTCTATGTCACGGCCTGTCTGTCTGTGTCACGCCCTGTCTGTGTCTCCACCTGTCCGTCTGTGTCTCCACCTGTCTGTCTGTGTCATGGCCAGTCTGTATGTGCCACGGCCAGTCTATCTGTGTCACGTTCTGTCTGTCTGTGTCTCCCCCTGTGTGTCTGTGTCTCCATCTGTCTGTCAGTCTGTCTCCACCTATCCGTCTCTGTCTCCACCTGTCTGTCTGTGTCTCCACCTGTATGTATGTGTCTCCACCTGTCTGTCTGTGTCTCCACCTGCCTATGTGTGTCTCCACCTGTCTGTCTGTATCTCCGCTTGTCTGCATGTGTCTCCATCTGTCTGCCTGTGTCTCCACCTGTCTGCCGGTGTCTCCACCTGTCTGCCTGTTATTCAACCTGTCTGCCAGTGTTTCCACCTGTCTGTCTGTCTGTCTGTCTGTCTTAGTCTCCGTCACTTTGTGTCTCTGTCTGTCTGAGACTTCTTCTGCCTATGTCTCGCCTGTCTGTGACCCCATATGTCTGTCTGTCTGTCCGTCCGCCAATCAGACTGGAGGGACATTACCACGTTTCTACACGCTTTTAGGTGTCATGGACATGGTAAGTCAGACAGTATTTAAGTAAAAGACCCGTATGTACATCTCTAGCGCACTGGTCATGTAGTGCTAGACCGGTATTTCATGCACCAGGTGACACACGGTGGGTGGCACGGGGGCATATAGTGCGTGCCAAATACTGTACTTGTGATCAACCAATCGGCAATTCAACATCATCATCAACATCATCATCATCATCATCATCATCATCATCATCATCATCATCATCATCATCATCATCATCATCATCATCATCACCACCATCATCATCATCATCATCAAGTGCCATGCCAGCTGGCATAGACATTCATAACTCTCCACGAATCTCGGTCTTTGGCTTTCTTGATCAACTCCGATGTTGATATTCCTCTATGCCACCATCTCAATCGATCCAGCATCATTTCTCTTGGTCTGTCTCTGCCTCTCTTCCCCTCGATCACTCCTGTTGTCACGATGTTCTCCAGCGCCTCTCTTCTCATCAATCAATCAATCAATCAATCAATCAATCATGTGCCATGCCGGAAAGCGTGGGCGGTCATGACTCGCCATTTCACTCGATCACCAGTGTCGTGGATCAGCTCAGTGTTCCTGTCTCGTCCATGCCATGTGGCCAAGCCATCCAGGTATTTTCCTCTCGGTCTGCCTCTTGGTCTGTTTCCTTCGATCTTGCCAGTTGTCACCAAGTTCTCCAATCCATTTCTTCTCATAACATGTCCAAAAAGTTTTGACTGTCTACGTCTAATTTCTCTAATCAGTTTACGATGTTCATTTGTCTCCTTTAGTACTTGGTCATTTGGTTTTTTTGTCTGTCCATGGTATTCTTTGCATTTTCCTCAGAAACCACATTTCTGCAGCCATCAGATGTTTTTCATCTTGACTGCCCATTGTCCAAATTTCACATCCATACAAAAGAACAGGCTCTATGTATCCCCTCAACACTCTTTTTCTCGTTTCAATTGACATCTTTTTATTGGTCAGAATGTTTTTCATCTTGCTAAAGGCTACTTTCGCCATGGCGATTCTTGTTCTAATCTCTTCAAGGCATCTCCCATCAGATGTTATGACTGTTCCAAGATAATTGTACCGATTCACTTGTTGAAGAATATTTCCATTTACTTGTATATTACATTGTGGCACTTCTTCCTTCCTAGTGACGACCATAACCTGAGTCTTTTTACAATTTAATTCTAACCCCAGTTGCTCACTGTGTACAACAACCGCATCTACTAATTGTTGCAGGTCCTGCGCATTGTCTGCAATTAATACTGTATCATCTGCATATCTAATGTTATTGATGTTTCGTCCTCCAATGCTGATTCCATTTATATCCTCTACATTTCTGAAAATATTTTCACTGTATAG
Organism: Cepaea nemoralis; assembly: GCA_014155875.1. NCBI lineage: Eukaryota > Metazoa > Mollusca > Gastropoda > Stylommatophora > Helicidae > Cepaea > Cepaea nemoralis. The sequence goes on from JACEFZ010002029.1 coordinate 148,487, forward strand.
GGAAAAAAGATCTGGAGACATCACACATCCCTGCCTAACACCTCTTTTAATTGGCTGATACTGTCCCACTTCATTATCAATCCTTATTGCAGCTTGTTGTTTCCAATATATGTTTTTTATAAGTCTAATGTCTTTCCCATCAATTTGTAGATCTGCAAGCATATCCACCATGTTGACATGTCTAACTCTATCAAAAGCCTTTGTATAGTCAATAAAGCAAAGATGTATATCCTTGTTTACTTCTATAGCACGTTCAATAACTGTTCGCAGCATATACACAGCATTTACTGTACCCTTTCCTTCTACAAACCCACATTGTTCTTCCCCTATTTCAGGTTGTATCTTCTTCCTCACTCTTTCCATGATAATTCTTAGCAACATCTTTGTGATGTGACTCATTATACTAATTGTTCTATGTTGATCACATTCCAAGGTTCCTGATTTCTTTGGGATTGCAATAAATACAGAGTTACATAATTCAGGAGGTATATCTCCAGTATCATATAATGTGTTCATCAGTCTGGTGACTTGCTCTAGTCCAAATTCTTCTAAAGCTTTAATCATTTCTGTTGTGATGTTATCTGCACCGGGGGCCTTGCCAGCTTTCATATGCTTAAGAACATTTCGAACCTCCATCTCCAAAATTGGCGGTCCTTCATTATTAAATCTAATATCATACTGTTCGTCTCTGTTATCATCATAAAGGTGTTTCACATAATCTGTCCATACATGTAGAATCTGGTCTTTTTCTATTATGATTTTGCCATCTTTAGTTTTTAGACACCCTGTTGATGTACTTGTTCTTTTATTAGTAAGTTCCTGAATTCTTTTGTGCACTAATTTGGTATTTTGACTGTTGTGTTGGTTTTCAATTTCTAAGCACTTTTCCTCAAGCCATGATTCTTTTGCCTCCTTACATAATATTCTGACTTGTCTGTGGATTTCTTCATATTTGACAGAATTATTTTTGTTGAGTCTTCTTGTTTCCATGAGGTGTAAAATTTCTTCAGTCATCCATTTCTTACGACCCACCTTCTTTAATTTTGGAATAGTTGTTTCTGCAGCCACATTGATTGAATTCTTCAACGTTTCCCATTGATCATCCACATCCTGGAATAATATCTCTAGATCAGACAATATTTCAAATCTGTTCTGTACTTCTATGTTGAATTTGTTTTGTATTTCCTTGTCATTACTCAATGTACACAAATCATATTTAGTGTTTCCTGTTATATACTTGACTTTCTTCAACTTTATCCTCAATGTTCCTGTGAGTAATCTGTGGTCACTATAACAATCAGCACTGGGAACTGTTTTTGCTACTGTTAGCGCGTTTCTAAATCTTCTGCTAATGAGAATGTAGTCAATCTGGTTTCTAATCCTGCTATCAGGACTCCTCCATGTCCATAATCTTCTAGGGTGTTGCTTAAACCAGGTGTTTCCTACAATCATTTCCTGTTCTTTTGCCCACTCCACGAGTCTGTATCCTCTTTCATTTCTCTCTCCTAAACCATAGTTTCCTACTGTGTATCTATCCCCTTGATTTCCTACTTTTGCATTGAAGTCCCCTATTATGATGTTTATTTCTGAATTTTTACATTTCTTTAAGGCAGCCTCTATGTCATTATAAAATTCTTCTACACTATCTTCACTGGATTCTCCTGTTGGTGCATATACTTGAATAATATTTATGCTAAAAGGTCTGCCACTTAATTTAACTAGTAGAACTCTGTCCGACACGGCCCAATATCCTTGAACAGATGTTGATGTTTTCCGGTCCAAAATAATTGCCACTCCCCTATGACGATCTTCACCTCCAGAATAAATAATCTTGAAATCGTCATCTATCTTGATGCCTGATCCTGTCCATCTCGTTTCGCACATACCTAAAATATTAATTTTTTCCCTTTCAATTTCTTGTGTTATGTTCTCTAATTTTCCGTCGTTGTTTAACGTCCTAACGTTCCATGTTGCTAATTTTAACGTCTCTGTCCTTGCCTTGCGATGAGCAGTCTTTAAGCGAATCATGATATACTAGGCACTTTTAAAGAGGTAGTTTACCGTTGCTTTCCTCTATGGCAGTGACCGTACTGGTCGGAGACCGCAGCCATTGACTCAAGAATAGCTCTTCTGCCTGCCGTCTTGAATTCGAGACCATTGTCATAATCTCCCCATTAGTTCTACCGCGTCGTCGTTAACGACGCCTGGCGACTACGGCCAGGGGTCCACCTGTGAGCGACACTAACCACACTGTGGCCAGAATAGCCAGTCGGTATATGCGTGGATCATGCAGTCCACGCAGGGACGCAACTCCGACTAGCCAGATTCACAGTGAGGTTAGCGGCCAGACGGCTTGGGAGTATTGGACGAGACAGACGGGAATGAATGATGCTCGTATACTTGGGTGTATGAACGCAATAGAGAGAACGCCTGTAAGAAGATAGAAGACTGTGCGCCTGTGAGTTGTGTATATTATATTGATATATCTATTGAATATATTATTGCATCGTCATTGTAATTGTACGATGCATATAATTGTTGTGATGAGCGAGTTGTGTGAATAAAGTGTTTGCATTGTACGTGTAGTGCGTCACGTCAAGTCATTCTGTGACCGTGTTTTGTATCACTATTGTCGGTGATTACGAGCCTATGTTCTTGCTGAATGCAAGACGCTGACAACCATGACCAACGAATATCTGTCGGCTGCCCTCAAATATCATCCACCACCTGCCTTCCGTGGCTTCTTTTGAAAACTTCCAATAAAAGAGCACAAAATAACATCACATAATCCACAGGAAAACACTATTCGCAGGAAATCCATAGGAAATCACACGAAATCCAAAGGAAAACACTAAATAGCGTCCCCGCGAAAAGTACGCGTCATCCTGTCGCCAATGTACCGGAAGTCTTCTCATCACATGACCCCCCCCACCCCCCCCCCCCCCCCCCCCCCCCCCCCCCCCCCAAAAAAAAGCTGTTTGCCTCTTTCTTATTGTTGTATACAATGTTCTAGTTTCATTAGCCTCTTTCGAAATGTCGCTGTTAGTTACTTTGGCAGTCCAAAGAATTCGTAACATTCGTCTGAGGAACCGCATCTCTCTTGCTTCCAATCTTTTCCTAATTTGTTCATTTACATTCCAAGATTCACAGCAAAACAGTTTCTGTATAGCACTTAAGCACTGTCTTTCTTACATTCAAGATAGTGACTTATTGCATAAGCTAGTCTTCATGTTCTGAATACAGCCTACCTTGCCCTTTTCTGCTCCTAATCTCTGTTGTGCATCTTCCATCTGATGGTATAAATACGGCAATTAAATTATGGCAAGGAAAAGGTCTTCACGATGACCGGGCCGGATGAAAGACAAATCGCGGTTTGGTTTACACAAACGAAACGCAAAACATCATCATCGTCATCATTAGCTAGTGCCTAGCCGACCATCGCTCATACGACGACCAGTTGGGCATATTCTGGATTCCTCGCTAGTTCTCCTGCTGATGGGTGGATGTGGGGATATAAGTCTGTCTGGATGTATGATTATCTCTCTGTCTGGATATACGATTATCTTTCTGTCTGTCTGGATGTGCGATTATCTGATTGTCTTGATGTATGGGTATCTCTGTCTGGATGTATGGTTATCTGTCTGTCTGAATGTATAGATATCTCTGTCTGGTTGCATGGTCATTTGTATGTCTGGATATTTGGATATAAAATTGTCAGGATGTATGGGCATCTGTCTATCTGAATGTATGGATGTGTGTCTGTATGAATGTATGGATATGTGTCTGTCTGGATGTATGGATATCTTTGTCTGGGTGTATGATTATTTGTCTGTCTGCATGTATGGATATCTTTGTCTGGGTGTATGATTACCTGTCTGTCTGCATGTATGGATATCTTTGTCTGGGTGTATGATTACCTGTCTGTCTGCATGTATGGATATCTTTGTCTGTATGTATGATTATCTGTCTGTTTGGATGTATGGATATCTCTGTCGGGATGTATGATTATCTGTCTCTCTGAATGTATAGATATCTCTGTCTGGATGTATGGATATCTGTCTGTCTGGATATTTGGATACTTAATTGTCTGGATGCATAAATATCTATCTGTGTGCGCATAGATATGTGTCCTTCTAGATGTATCAATATCTGTATGTCTGCGTATATATATATATTTGTCCTTCTAGATGTATCAATATCTGTCTGTGTGCGTATGTATATTTGTCCTTCTAGATGTATCGATATCTGTCTGTCTGCGGATATATATTTGTCCTGCTAGATGCATCGATATCTGTCTGTCTGCGTATAGTCATTTGTCCTGCTAGATGTATCGATATCTATCTGTCTGCGTATGGATATTTGTCCTTCTAGATGTATCAATATCTGTCTGTCTGCGTATACATTTTGTCCTTCTAGATGTATCAATACCTCTTTGTCTGCGTATGTATATTTGTCCTTCTAGATGTATCAGGATTCAGGTCTTATTCAGATATGACTGAGCTACCGTATGACAGTAGACGGTACTACCTGCTTTCTGTCAGCGCCGAATGTTGGGCGGCGCTTACCAAACCCGACACCCCACATTGTGCCAACGGCTTCGGGCGGAAGAGCGCAATTGGGAGGGTACTAGCCTTATCCTGGTGCGAGGAAATGCAACCCAAAGACAAAATAAGTCATGGCAGGGCAGACCAGGCCCTAAGCCTTGGTTGGCAGCTGGTCTAGGATCGAAGCTCCGACAGGCGGACAGTTAGAGCATTGCTTTGCTGATCCAGCAGCTTCTGCAGCTTGTCTTGTTCCAGATTATAGGTGTCAACTTTCCTCTGGAGTGAACTAAGCAGGCCGAGAGAGGGATCAAGCTGCATGGGCAACACATGGTTTCTTTATTTTAGCCCAGGCTTTGTGCTATGGAGAGGCAATAACTCCATCCCTGGTCTTAACCGGTCTCTGAAATTTATACAACAGCGGTAGGGGTTTACGGCACTGTGGATCATAAGAGGCAGGACTGGTTTGCGGCAAACAGCCAGATACTGCAGCCCTTGATTGATAAAAAGAAGATAGCTCTCTTAAGAAACAAGGAACGACCAACGCGTAACACACTGAGTGAGCTGAAGCAAGCGAGGAAGGATGTACAAAAGGCTGCCAGGCAGTGTGCGAATGACTATTGGATCAAGTTATGTGAGTCCATTCAAATCGCAAGTGATAAGGGAAACATCAGAAGCATGTATGAAGGGATAAAGAAAACCTGTGGTCCAATGATCAAAAGAAGTGCACCGCTGAAAACCTTGACTGGAGAAATCATCACTGATAAGAAACAGCAGATGGATAGATGGGTCGAGCACTATTTAGAGCTTTACTCAAGTGAGACCAAGATAGCGGATGATGCCCTCAACGCCATAGAGGCCCTGCCAACTCTTGACCACCTGGACACACTTCCCACTATAACAGAAGTTAAGTGTGCTATAAATGAGCTTGCATCTGGCAAGGCTCCAGGTAAGGATGGGATTCCAATAGAGGTAATCAGGAGTGGGCAAGACACACTCGCTCTACAGATCCACCAGCTAATAGAGCTATGCTGGCGAGAAGGACAAGTCCCACAGGATTTCAAAGATTCAAACATCATAACGCTGTACAAGAACAAGGGAGATCGGAGCGACTGTAACAACTATAGGGGTATCTCACTTCTGTGTATTGTTGGGAAAGTATTTGCCAGAATTGTCCTGCACAGACTTCAAGTCCTGGGAGATCAAGTCTACCCTGAATCACAGTGCGGCTTCCGTCAGAACCGGTCTACCATTGTTATGATATTCTCATTGCGACAGATGAAAGAAAAATGCCGGGAACAAAATCAGCCACTGTTTATTGCCTTCATCGACCTCACAAAGGCATTCGATTTGGTCAGTCGTGAGGGTCTGTTCAAAGCACTAAAGAAGATTGGCTGCCCACCAACTCTTCTGTCCATTGTGGAATCGTTCCACACAGGCATGAAGGGTATAATCAAGTTTGATGGCTCAACTTCAGAAGAGTTTGAAATCAAGAGTGGAGTTAAGCAAGGTTGTGTACTAGCCCCCACCCTCTTTGGGATATACTTTTCACTTCTACTGAAATATGCCTTTCGTGATCAGGATGACGGTATATACATTCACTCACGCTCAGATGGTGGCCTCTATAATGCTCAGAGATTGAAGGCCAAGACCAAAATTAGCAGGGTACTAATCAGAGAGTTGCTTTTTGCGGATGATGCTGCGATTACGACCCACTCTGAGGAAGAATTACAACATCTACTATCATGCATTCTCCAATGCTTGTTCTGAATTTGGTTTAACAATTAACAAAAAGAAGACACAGATTATGTCACAAGGTGCACATGATGTACCATCAATCTTTATTGACGACGCCGAACTGGAGATAGTAGACCATTTTACATATCTAGGATCAAAGGTAAATAGCAAATTATCCATCGATCAGGAAATCAACATCAGGATTGGCAAGGCAGCAACAACAATGAACATGTTAGCAAAAAGAGTCTGGGAGAACAGGAAGCTTACTGCCAAAACAAAAGTCCTCGTCTACCAAGCCTGTGTCCTTAGTACTCTTCTTTATGGCAGTGAAACCTGGACAACTTACTCACGCCAAGAGAAACGTTTAAACAGCTTTCATATGCGGTGTCTGCGAAGAATACTTAGTATTAAGTGGCAAGACAAAATCACAAATACTGAAGTATTGGAAAGATCAGGTTGTGTGACGGTGTATTCCATGCTCAGTCTTCGTAGACTTAGATGGATAGGACACGTTAGGAGGATGGATGATGGTAGAATACCAAAGGACATCTTTTTTGGTGAATTACAGACGGGTAGGAGATCTCAGGGTCGGCCTCTACTACGATACAAAGATGTGTGTAAGCGGGACATGATTGATACAGGCATTGATAATGCACATTGGGAGCACGTCGCCGCTGAACGTGTTGCATGGAGGGCAACTATCAGAAATGGAATAAAGACAAAGGAGAAAATGATTGCAGATAAAGCACACACAGAGCGTGAGAGACGTAAGATGGTGCAAAATGGTGGAAGTGACCATGTTTTCACATGCACCTACTGTGGACAAAGATTTGCAGCAAGAATTGGCCTTACCAGTCACACTCGCCGCCGCCATGGATCGTAGTTATTAAGCCTTTTTGAAGCACAATGTACCAAACTATCGTCTGTCAAGACGGAAAGGTGCCAATGAAAGATGTATCAATACCTCTCTGTCTGGATTTTGTGTTTGTTTTGTTTACTCGCTATGAACTCAAGCGTAGTACATACACGCGCTACTATTTCTAGAACACTGGACAGATTTTTGCGTGTGGATTAGCTTTCCCTACTATCAGTGTTCCTCGCCATCAAGCGAACCCACTCCTACTTCAGAGGTAAAATGTCTAGATATTTGTCCGTGTAGGTGTATGGTTATCTGCCTGCTTGGATATCTATATATTTTTCAGTGTAGATGTATGGATATATGTTTGTCTTGATATCTTGACATGTGTCCGTCTAGACCAGGGGTCACCAAACGTTTTTCAAGGCGGGCCGGATAACTGACAAAATGACGAGCGCGGGCCGCACACTCAGTCTGTACAATACTTGTGCCGGTCTCCGTGGCTAAGGTATTACGGACGCGGTTCGTAATCCCGTATACCCGCGTTTGAAACACCGCTGCGCGCGATTTGGCAGCAAATCGCGTTGTACTGGTTTTTTCGCTATAGTATGGGTACCGGTCGTTCAGAAAGGAAATAGAAACTACCGAACGTAAACTTGCCAAGACATCAATAACATCAAAACATGCTGATGTTGACTGCAAACGTTCTGTAAAGGATATGCAACTAACTTTAACAATACTTGCAAGCCAGAATGAAAGCTCTGGGAAAAAAGACGAAAAACTAAGTTAATCATGGGTGAGTGGCGTGCAATGCACAAAAAACAAAGACAGCCAATATTTTTATTTACTAAAACAAGTTATCAAAGAAGGCGGCGTTAGCAAAAAGATAGTTGCATTAGACCTAGTGTGCACATATCCGAATTTCACAAACTAAGCAGTAAAAAAGGTTTAGTGAGATTTATGAAACTGATATTTGGCTTTAGAGATATCATCAATGTTTGGTTTGGAATTGCTGCATGCAATCAAGAGAATTGCTTTCAAATGTTCATCAGTCAATCTCGTTCGATATGTTGACTTCACATGCATCATTTTAGAAAATGTTTTCTCACAGATATAAGTTGTTCCAAACACTGATGCCATACCAGCGGCAAATTTCTTCAGTTTCGGAAACTCATCATCAGGTAAGCAGCGGTAAAATTCAACAAGTTTTCCTTCTCTGTTCTTCTCTTTCAACAAGTCATTTGCTTGCAAATCAATGAGCTCCAACTGTAGTTCAACTGGCACATCATCAAGGTTACAATCAAACGGATTCTGGAACAGAAGAATGTCACTCTCAATTCTGCCAAGATCTGAAAATCTCTCCAAAAAATGCTTCTTCAAGTCACGAATAAGTTTTTTCGGAAAATCGAGGTTGACATCTCGGCGATTGTAGCGCAAACTCTTTGAAACAGTGAAAATGAGAAAAGTTTTCTCCTTCCAGTTGTGCTTCAAACAATGACAGCTTTCTTCGAAATCCTTTGATGATTCTGTAGAGATCACAGACGAGGTTATCCTTTCCCTGAAGTTTCAAATTCAGTTCATTCATGTGGGATGTGATGTCGACCAAAAATGACAACTTTGACAGCCAGGTAGGATCTGACAGCTGTGGATCAGCTCTATCTTTTTCAGTGAGGAAAACATCTATTTCGTTTCGGAGCTTGTAAAAACGAAACAGGACTTTACCGCAGCTGAGCCACCTCACTGATGTGTGATAAGGCAAGTCACAGAATTCAGAATCAATTTCTTCAAGAAAAGCCTGGAACTGACGGTGATTGAGTGCATGTCCCCGAATGAAGTTCACAGCAGAAACGACTGGTTTCAGTACACAAGAAATATCTAAGTCTTTCCCACAGAGTGCTTGCTGATGTATGATGCAGTGTATGAACAGAGCGCCCGGAATTTGCAAATCTTCCAACTGAGTCCTGATCTGCCCCATCAGACCCTTCCTCACTCCAGCCATGTTTTTTCCTCCATCAACTGTAACACCTCGAAGCTGATTCCACTGAAGGTTATAGTCTTGCAAAACCTTTTGCACTTCCATGAAAATGTCTTTTCCAGTTGTTGTTCCATGCATGCTGCAAACGGATGCCAACTCTTCCGTTATCTGAAAGTCCAAATTGACACCACGAATGAACACGAGAAGTTGTGACGTACTCGAGAGATCAGTAGACTCATCCAGCGCCAGAGAATACCACAACAAGTTCCTAGTTTTCTCGCGTATCTGTAGCACTATGTTCTCTCCAAGTTCTTCTGTTCTTCGCACAACTGAACTTGCCGAAAGGCTGATAGTTCCAAACAAATCGGCTTTCTCAGGACACAAGTCATTTGCTGCTTCCATCATACACTCTTTGATGAAGTTGCCATCAGTAAACGGTTTTCCTCGTTCTGCCATCTTATGCACTATTTTGTAACTTGTACGAGTGACAGATTCATTTTCAGCAAACTTTCTCGTGAAGAGATTTCTTTGTGTTTCTAAACCACGTTTCATGGACTCATATTTCTCAGAGCGTAACTTTCCAGAAAACTTTGAATATGTTGATAGATGTTTTGTTTCGTAGTGACGCCGAAGATTGTACTCTTTCAAAACGGCAACACTTTCTCTGCATATTACACAACTGGTTTCTGGTTCTTTGTTTCCACAAAGAAGTACTTTACTCCCCATTCTTCATTGAAAACGCGACACTCGGCGTCCACTTTTCTTTTCTTAGTAGCCATAATGAAGGGTGAAGTACACGGGATCTGAAAATGAAAAAGACATTGAATTAGAAACATAATTAAAATCCTATTGAAACACAAGAAAAGCAGAGGACTAGGGGTCACTGGTGAAGCTACGGCTCACCAAAGGTACATATAAAGTTTATAGGTACCTTTGGTAATAGAATATATCTCATAATAAGGTTTGCAAAATATATAAATAGGACTGGCCTAAATAAACAGCTTAGAGCAGAGTTTTTCAACCGGGGTTCCGCGAGTGGCAGCCAGGGGTTCCGCCGAAACAGACCGAAATCGCCTAAATGCAACATTTCTGCCCATCTGGTTTATTACATAAAGTAGGACAGACACTTGGATCATCGCACAGAGTTCCTTGAGCAACGTAAACATTTGCGTAAGGATCTGCTCCAGCAGAAAGGTTGAAAACACTGGCCTAGAGACCAGCTTGATTAACACCTTGACCGGGGAATTCTTCTGAGCTGGGATAATATTTTCGTAATAACACGAGGCTTCTATGGCATTTTTATGCTATGTTTGCTACTTTATTGCCTCTATTCACACTTGTAGTTCACTTACCTATCACTGTCAAACAAAGAAATCCTTGTTACATACCTATAAAATGGATGACTGCCAACTAGAAGTAAATATTTCTGGAGCATCGGACCTGTGTTGACAGCCGGGACGCATCTGGGGGAGGGAAAGATGAGCTCGTGTGTGTGTGTGTTGCCATGAAAACCATAGTAACATCAGAAGCGTAGGCGGCGCTACCACGAACCGGGAAAGGACTTGGGATGGCGCGAAATAAGCAAACATTACAATAAACAAGAAAATCTAGATACAATAATTTATAATTGAAAATAGTAAATTTAAGACACTTAACATCGTGGAGGTCTCCGCACGCGTGAAGATCTCCTATTATTCTAAACATAATATTTACATTTAAATTGTATTACAACGTCTCGTGTTCCATTCGTTATATCAAGCAAGTTCGAGTACGGTCGGCGGGCCGGATGAAATGACCTCACGGGCCGTAATTTGGTGACCCCTGGTCTATACGTATGTCAATCTAGATGAATGGGCATCTATCTGCTTACATGATAAGATATCTAAATATCTTGATGACTAGATATGTTCTACCTGCATATCTGTGCGTATGTCTACATTTTTCTCTGTGAGTGCCTGCATATCCGCTGTGAAATATACGTATATATATATATATATATATATATATATATATATATATATATATATATATATATATATATATATATATATATATATATATATATATATATATATATAAAAGGCAATGTGTATCCGTATGTATTTGATGCGTTCGATAACGGTCCATCCGATTGAGATGAAATTTTCTACACGTCTTCTTTTCATTCCCATGCAACCGACTGTCATAGTTTTTTAGTGTAACATCGGCTACTTACTTACAAAAATTTAATATTTCATTTTTCATTATCATTTCCATATAGCAAGGGGACTTAACATAAGAAAAGTTATTTCAAGGGGCATAACTTTTAATAACATTGCTATATACTTGATAATCATATTGTTGCATCGTTTTCAAACATTTATAAACTCTTTGTCTATAGTTATTTACAGGCATATGAGTTATAATAAATAATGATATAATCTTTAAGGCATTTTCATAGTTTTCATACAAATAATGCATAATGCATAACATTGCAACTCATCTTTTTATGATTAAAGAAGTTATCTACAGTCGTGTAGGTGATTAAAAACAGTTTTCATTAAAAATAATGGATGGTGTGTGGAAGGACATTCTTAAGTTACTTTTTTTTGTTATATGAATTTAATGAGACCCTCCCCGCTAGGAGCTGGGCGAAGCCGCGCCGGGTCAGATACATAGATAGACAGACAAACAGATAGTCGGGAACGGGAGCTTATATGACTACTTATATGAATTAAACGAGATGCTCCCACCAGAGGCTGAGCGAAGCCGGGCCGGGTCAGACAGACAGACAGACAGACAGACAGACAGACAGACAGACAGACAAATAGTTGGGAACGGGAGCTTATATGACTATTTATATGAATTAAATGAGATGCTCTTCACCAGGGACTGGGTGAAGCCGGGCCGGGTCAGACAGACAGACAGACAGACAGACAGACAGACAGACAGACAGACAGACAGATATATAGATAGATAGATCCCCACCAGGGCCTGGGCGAAGCCGGGCCGGGTCAGCTAGTGTGTGTATATATATATATATATATATATATATATATATATATATATATATATATATATATATATATATATATATATATATATATATATATATATGACCGTATATTTGAGATGTCTGATTGAATGTCTAGACAGCTGTATGTCTGGATACCTGTCTATCTGGAAGTGTAGATTTACGTTTGTTTGGATGCCTGTTTTGCAGGAATGTCCCAATATATGTGGGTAAATATGTCTGGACATATGTTTGAATATCTGTTTGTCTTGACATGTGCTTGACTGAATGTCTAATTACCTGTCTACCTAGAAGTCCGTCTTTTGCCTACCAGTATGTCTGCCAGGACTCCAGCTTTTCTGGATATCTGCTCGAGTGTCCATCAGCCCAAGGAAGGTCGGGTTTCAACCAAACAATCGAAATCAGCAGTTTCACTAAACTCTGTAAAGGTATAAACAAATGTATAGGTCCTGGAAAGAGCCCATAGATGTAGACGATAGGGGAAACGATCATAGAAGCGGAAGATGGGAGAAACTATCATAGAAGCGGAAGATGGGAGAAACGACCATCGAAGCAGAAGATGGGAGAAATGCTCATAGTAGCAGAAGATGGGGAAAATGCTCAGTCCAGTATACTACAAGTATACGCATGTGAATGAACTACACTTGAATTCAAAGCAAGCAAACGTTTACACAATATATATATATATATATATATATATATATATATATATATATATATATATATATATATATATATATATATTATATATATATATATATATATATATATTGTTTAAACGCGAATATGACGTTTCCACAAAAGAATTAAATCATTAAAACATATTGTTTTTACGGAATCTGTTTCCGTGTCCGCAGCGATGTAGATAGAGCGAAGTGAGGAGTTTCCAGGCATGAACATTTTGTTCAAATGCATAAGACATTAGATTGACCAACACAGAACCGGCACTGCCAGTCGATTTACGCCGGTGGAGATGTTAAGGATACAGTGCCAAACAAAAAATAGGTTTGGAACAAACAAAAATAAATGGCAGAAAATACGAAGGAGGGGTGTCACAGTGTGACTTAAAAGTTGTCAGTATGGTAGCAGACGCATATTATGAAGTAATGACAACGTTTAAACGACATAAGCCCACAGTAGGTACGGGAAGCCGCTTAAGACGATTAATCATCCCATGTCAATTAATCAGTTAAGCAGGAGATCGGAGCAAGTAAAAAACCTATCCGGAGTGAGATGATGATCCTCACTAATCGCCTTTAACGTGTTGCTAAGACTGATTCTCTCTCTCTCTCTCTCTCTCTCTCTCTCTCTCTCTCTCTCTCTCTCTCTCTCTCTCTCTCTCTCTCTCTCTCTCTCTCTCTCTCTCTCTCTCTCACTTCGCTCTCTCACTCTCTCTTTCTCTCACACATATCACACACTCTCTCTCACTCTATCTCTTGCCCTATCTCACTCCGACTCTCTCCCTCTATCTCCCTACCTCTCTGGGTCGCTCCCAATCTCTTCCCCTCCCCTCCCAACACACACCAGAAACTGTGTTGATAGACATTCTGTCCCCTTGTCAGGTTGGCGTCCTGCACACAACAGACGCTGTCGATAATCGCCTGCCCCAGCCAGCTAAACACCGACCAAGCGGTATGTAAGAACGTATAACAAGCGGGTCGTTTATCACAGCGTACATCGTATCCCTACGTCAAACCTGCCTACAGTAATGCATACTGTCAGTTGGCATCCCTTACACCTTCTGCGAATTCTCATCTTGTTGCTGTTTGAGTGAAATATCTGTGGGATCGTTAATGAGTATGTGCCGGTCCTTGTCCAAGGACTTTACCCGCGGAAATGAGTGTCGCAATGTACAGGTCCACCCCAGGCAGGCGTTGGCAGGTCTTTAATAAATCTTCTCTTAAATGGGATCTAGTGGATCTCGGGGTGGATCTCAGGTCAAGGTTTGGGATATTTTTAGACGTCTTAAGTAGGGGATTCAATGTTTTCAATATACAACGCACGTATATTGGTCAGATTTGTTGAATGTCCTTTACAGGACATTGCACCAACCTCAGAATTGATTGACTATTTGTGATTTAATAGCCATTGTTATTTCAGTAGTTTGCAATTGCATTCTGAACGGCCGACGTATTATAAATCGAAATCAGCATAAGGCGGTCGGCTTCCAAATCGCCGGCAGCTGGTTTGGAACCATGGCCCCGGGATGGCCGAGAGTGACGAAACTGCGCGTCTCACAATCGCAAAGGCCATAGCGGCGGTTAAACATATCAAAACACAAATAAACATCTCTTTTCAAGTGTTAAATATCTCACTACAAGTATCGTATGTCTCAGTACAAGCGTCAGATGTCTCAGTACAAGTATCGTATATCTCAGTACAAGTGTCAAATATCTCAGTGCAAGTGTCAAATATCTCAGTACAAGTGTCAAATATCTCAGTAGTTGTGTCAAATATCTCAGTACAATTGTCAAATGTCTCAGTACTTGTGTCAAATATCTCAGTACAAGCGTAAAATATCTCAGTACAAGTATCGTATATCTCAGTACAAGTGTCAAATATCTCAGTGCAAGTGTCAAATATCTCAGTACAAATGTCAAATATCTCAGCACAAGTGTCAAATATCTCAGTACAAGCATCAAATATCTCAGTGCAAGCGTCAAATATCTCAGTGCAAGTGTCAAATATCTCAGTGAAAGTGTCAAATATCTCAGTGCAAGTGTCAAATATCTCAGTGCAAGTGTCAAATATCTCAGTGCAAGTGTCAAATATCTCAGTGCAAGTGTCAAATATCTCAGTACAAGTGTCAAATATATCAGTGCAAGTGTCAAATATCTCAGTGCAAGTGTCAAATATCTCAGTACAAGTGTCAAATATCTCAGTGCAAGTGTCAAATATCTCAGTACAATTATCAAATATCTCAGTAGTTGTGTCAAATATCTCAGTACAATTGTCAAATATCTCAATACAATTGTCAAATATCTCAGTAGTTGTGTCAAATATCTCAGAACAATTGTCAAATGTCTCAGTACTTGTGTCAAATATCTCGCTATAAGTATCACATATCTCAGTACAAGTGCCATATATCTCAGTACAAGTATCAAATATCTCAGTGCAAGTGTCAAATATCTCAGTGCAAAAGTCAAATATCTCAGTACAAGTGTCAAATATCTCAGTGCAAGTGTCAAATATCTCAGTACAAGTGTCAAATATCTCAGAACAAGTGTCAAATATCTCAGTACAAGTGTCAAATATCTCAGTGCAAGTGTCAAATATCTCAGTACAAGTGTCAAATATCTCAGTGCAAGTGTCAAATATCGCAGTGCAAGTGTCAAATATCTCAGTACAAGTGTCAAATATCTCAGTGCAAGTGTCAAATATCTCAGAGCAAGTGTTAAATATCTCAGTGCAAGTGTCAAATATCTCAGTGCAAGTGTCAAATATATCAATACAATTGTCAAATATCTCAATACAATTGTCAAATATCTCAGTAGTTGTGTCAAATATCTCAGTACAATTGTCAAATATCTCAATACAATTGTCAAATATCTCAATACAATTGTCAAATATCTCAGTAGTTGTGTCAAATATCTCAGTACAATTGTCAAATATCTCAATACAATTGTCAAATATCTCAGTAGTTGTGTCAAATATCTCAGTACAATTGTCAAATATCTCAATACAATTGTCAAATATCTCAGTAGTTGTGTCAAATATCTCAGAACAATTGTCAAATATCTCAATACAATTGTCAAATATCTCAATACAATTGTCAAATATCTCAGTAGTTGTGTCAAATATCTCAGTACAATTGTCAAATATCTCAGTACAATTATCAAATATCTCAGTAGTTGTGTCAAATATCTCAGTACAATTGTCAAATATCTCAATACAATTGTCAAATATCTCAGTAGTTGTGTCAAATATCTCAGAACAATTGTCAAATGTCTCAGTACTTGTGTCAAATATCTCGCTATAAGTATCACATATCTCAGTACAAGTGTCATATATCTCAGTACAAGTATCAAATATCTCAAGACAAGTATTACATATCTCAGTACAAGTGTTAAATAGCTGAATAAAAGTGTCAACTATCTCAGTACAAGCATCAAAGATCTCAGTACAAGTGTCAAATATCTCGAAACAAGTATAAACTATCTCAGTACAAGCGTCAAGTATCTTAGTACACATGTCAATTAACTCAATACAATTGTTAGATATGTCAATTTAAATAAAAAACGGTTATTGTGAGAGAATGGAATTCATTGCGCCGAGTGTTCCCCACATGGCTTGATCTCTCCCTCTGCAGAAGGGCAAGCCATCCGTCCAGAACATCGCACAAAGCACGAACTCCTTAGCTCGGGGAAATCCCGCACTCGTGGGCTTTAGGACAGAGGTTCCCAAACCACGACCCGCGGGCCACTTGTGGCCCGCCAGCCGTCAGAAAGTGGCACGCGAGGCCTCGTTATTTAATATAATATATTTTAATAATTTCAAAAATGCACTCAGAGCGTCCCGTCAGCGTGCAATAATTTACTCTGCTCATGGTTGTTATGCTCAGATATTATCGAATGTGCCTGTTCAGTTCACAACGAAACGTTACGAAGTTCCCATATCCCAGCCTTGTCGACCAATCAGAGTGTGCATGGCACCATGTTGTCGTCTGTTACAACTGTTTAGCAGAGTCGGTAGTATTGTGTTGAAATTAGATTTTTTTTTTCCAAATAAAAATGTACTGTTAAAGCCGATAAACATGTGTGTGAAAAATCTAAAATAAAAGAATAGTAAAAAGCGAAAATGTGAAGACGTTGCTTGTCGTGAATTCAACGACGATTGGACGGATAAATTTATGTTTATGCCTAGCCATAGTGGTAAACCAGTTTGCTTAATTTCCGGATTTTGTAAATTGTAAATTTTTATTCATTGGCAATGGATGAATCCATTGACATTTATGACACAGCTCAGGTCGTAGTTTTTGTTCCAGCAATAAACGATAATGTTGAAGTCAAACATCGGGGAGCGGCTGGCCAAGTGGCTAGACGCCGGACTCTCCTTCGGGAGACCCGGGTTCGACCCTTCGGTAAGGTGTGGGATTTTTTTCTGTCGGGGGCAAAAAGAAAATCTTAACCTGTACAGTTCGAGGCGACTGCAATAGCCAAGCGGCCTTAATTCCTCAGGCTCAAAGACCCCTCTGCTATACACTGCAAAGTACTATATTAGCAGTAAATGACAGTTTTAAATGACAGCTGAAGTCATTGAATAATTTCTAGGACTTAAATCGATGCATGCAAATAACAAAGGGACTGATCTGTTTGAAACTCTGAAGTTGTGTGCAGAGAAAAACAACATAGAATGGACCAAATTGCACTGTGTATGCACCGACGGTGCTCAGGCTTTGACGGAGTAAAAAGTCTGGATGTCTAGCATTAGTTGAACAATTTCTTGGCTGCACTATATTAAAATATCATTGTATCATTTACCAAGAAGCTCTGTGGGAAGACTTTAAATCTGAAACATGTCATCGATGTTGTTATGAAATGTGTGAACAAAATTCGAAGTAAGCCGCTGAACAGGCGTGAGTTCAGACAGTTTCTATCAGACCTGAATGAGGAATACTGTGAGCTACTGTTACACTGTGATGTCAGATGGCTATCTAAAGGGAAAGTCCTGTCACGTTTCTGGCCTTGAAAAATAGTGTCTATCTGTTTCTGTCTGAAATAAATGAATTGCCTACAGAACGGGAATGTCTGCTGAACGGTGACTGGCTTAATGACCTGGCATTTTTGGTGGACATCACGTCTCATTTAAACTCTTTAAATGCGAATATCTAGGGAAAAAACAAACTATTCACAAATTTGTGCGATGTCATTTCTTCATTTAAAATGAGACTACGACTGTTTATTGGACAGCTGACTGAAGGGACTTTAGAGGCGTTTCCAACTCTGAAGACGCTTGTGGTGGAAAAGAAATGTGACTTGTTACAGTACAAAGTAAAAGTTGAAAGTCTTCTGGATATCTTTCAGTCGAGATTTCGAAAGTTCACAATAGAGGAGGATAATGTTGCCCTCTTCATAAATCCGTTCTTATTTCCTGATGCCAAGCTCCGTCAATTACAGCGAAACCTTCAGCACGAAGTAATTGATTTGAAATGCAATTCTGCACTGAGATGTAAATTTCTGGAGCTGCCTGCTTCACCTTCAGCTAATCATATGATTTAATTCTGGCGACTATTGTCTGTCGAACAATTTGAACATTTGCGTTCATTCGCCCAGAGATACATTTGTCGTTTTGGTTCGACTTACAGATGCGAGCAGTCATTTTCCGCAATGACCGTTATAAAAAACAAGCAACGTCCAAGACTCACCGACAGTAACCTAGCTGCGCTTATGACTTTGGGCACGACAGATTTGTGCCCAGACATTGATAAATTGGCATCTGAACTGAAGTAACTGGTTATAAAAAACAGTTACAACTGTAATTTCATTACACTAATAGCAATTTTCTAAACTGATTAAAAATTTATTGTTAAATGAACTTTTGATTTTAAACCAAAAAATGACCGCAGTGTAGTAATGACATTGACTGCCTTTAAAATTTTAGAAGTTTGTTGACGAAAGTTAAGAAAGTTAAGGTAAGAATGATATTGCAAGACGTTTATAATTTTATAACGTTGTGGCCCGCTTAACTACCGAAAATAGTAGATATGGCCCTCTGCTTGAAAAGCTTGGGAACCACTGCTTTAGGACCTAGCCCACATTCTAACTCATACCTTCAAAGTACGAAACTACAGAGATCGCATGCTTACAGACCTAGGGGTTGGGCGGTCATAGTTCACCCCCTCACAAGATCACCCGAGTCGTTGATCAAGTCTTTGCTCTTATTGCAAATATACATGTGGCCAAGTCATTCAGCTATCCATCTCAATGACGCCTCATTTCCTCTTTTCCCATCAAGATTGCTAGTTGTCACAACTAGTTCAAGTCTATTTCTCCTCATGGCTCGTCCTCATCATTGTTATTTTAGATTAGGCCAGTGAAACAAATAAACGCTGAAGGAGATTCGAGCCCATGAGCATCGGGTCAGCAGGCAAGCTGCTCGCCACTGCGCTACCCCCAAGTGGACTTAGTACAAGCCTCGAGTGACTTAATACAAGTCTCGAGTGACTTAATACAAGTCTCCAGTGACTTAATACAAGTCTCGAGTGACTTAGTACAAGCCTCGGGTGACTTAATACAAGTCTCGAGTGACTTAATACAAGTCTCGAGGGAATCTCCGTGGCGATGTGGTCAAGCCGTCTGCCTCGTGCTCCGAAGGTTGTGGGTTAGATTCCGGACCGCATCCTTCGGTTCATGAGTGAATGTTTTCTTAGGCTCCGGAGGGTCGTCGTTGGAACTACGGAGTTCGCGCTTTGTGCGACGCTTTCCGTGCTGCGTAAAGAGACTGTGCCATATGGAATAAAAACCAGCTGCAATGAAGTCGACCCTGTCGACTTTTAAGCGACATTTTTAAAGTCTCGAGAGATTTACTACAAGTCTCGAGTGACTAAATACAAGCTTCGAATCATTTTAGTACAAATCACGACCGACAGAGAGACAGGTAGGCAGACAGGCAGGCAGGTAGGTAGGTAGAATGATAGATAGACCGACAGACTGACGGATGGACAGAGAGAGAGAGAGAGAGAGAGAGAGAGAGAGAGAGAGAGAGAGAGAGAGAGAGAGAGAGAGAGAGACGGATGGACGGAGAGAGAGAAGAATGGTCAGAGAGAGACGGATGGACGGAGAGACAGACAGATGGACAGAGAGAGAGACAGAATGACAGACAGAGAGACAGGCGGATGGACGGAGAGAAAAACGGATGGACGGAGAGACAGACGGACGGACGGAGGGACAGATGGACAGACGGAGAGACAGAGGGACGGACAGAAAGACAGACGGACGGAAAGAGAGACAGATCGATGGAGGGACAGAGAGATAGATTGATGGAGGGACAGAGAGACGAGCGGATGGAGGGACAGAGAGACGGGCGGATGGAGGGACAGACGGACAGACAGTCAGAAGGACAGATGGACAGACAGACAGACGAATAGACGGACAGACGGACAGACAGACAGCCAGCCAGCCAGCCAGACAGACAGACAGACAGACAGACAGACAGACAGACAGACAGACAGACAGACTGACAGACAGACAGACAGACAGACACGTGAAGAAATTCACCCAAGGATAAGGCCAGACAGAGTAGTGTAGAGAAGTATATAAAGACATACAAAACATGCACAAGCACAAGATATCCACTAGGAAATCTTTTTCAAAGACAAACTACAACGAAGAACAACAGTGA
Organism: Cepaea nemoralis; assembly: GCA_014155875.1. NCBI lineage: Eukaryota > Metazoa > Mollusca > Gastropoda > Stylommatophora > Helicidae > Cepaea > Cepaea nemoralis. The sequence continues at coordinate 168,949 of JACEFZ010002029.1, forward strand.
CTGGTTAAACTGCGCGAAAATTGATACGTACAAGCAAGAAAACGCTTAAAATAGTGCAACTGCTTGGCGCGTAATTGCCCTGAAAATCTTCTGTGTCTCTGACAGAGGTATCTGATCTTGGCAGACAGGAGCCAAAATGAACGACCTGACAACAGATGTTACGTGAGAAGCTCAAGAAATGATCCATGAGCAAGCATCTGCGCTTCAAAGGCTACAGTTGTTGTAGACAGAACAATATATCTTTGTCTTGCTTTGGGTTTGTGTTGCATTCTTGTTTCTTCAGTCTGTTTCTTTTTCACCGTGTTTCTGTTTGTTAGTTTTTCTGGCTGGTGCCTTTGCTATTATTATTGTTACTCTTAAAGGACATGAGAGTTATCCTTTCCTCCATGTTTCGCTGATAGTTCTTTTATTAGATTACCCGATCAACTATGAAAAGGGTCCCCTTAGTGCGGGAGTGCGAAACAACAAACAAACCAAAAATACTAAGAAACTCGACGGGTGAAAGAAAAACACCAGACCGACACAGATTCAAGCACACGTTTCGATCGAAGTCTTCATCAGCGGAACAAGAAGAACACAACGATTCATTAATTCATCATGTGCCATGTCGATAAGCGTGGACCGTGATGTTTCGCCACCTCACTCGATCTCTAGAGTCGTGAATCAGCGCTCAGTGTTCTTGTCTCGATCATACCACGTGGCTAAGCCATCCAGGTATTTACTTCTCTGCCTTCCCCTTGTTCTCTTCCCCTCGATCTTGCCAGGTGTCACCAAGTTCTCCAAATTATTTCTTCTCACCACGTGACCAAAAAATGTTGATTGTCTACGACTAAATTCTCTAATCAGTTCACGATTTTCATTTGTTTCCTCTAGGACTTGGTCATTGGTTTTTTGTCTGTCCATGGTATTCTTTGCGTTTTCCTCAAAAACCACATTTCTACAGCCATCAGCTGTTTTTCAGTTTGACTGCTCATTATCCACGCTTCACATTCTTACAAAAGTACAAGTTCTATGTAGCACCTTAACACACTTTTTCTCGTTGGAAATGACATCTTTTATTGGTCAGTATATTTTACTTCTGGTAAAAGGCGACCTTCCCCATGGCAAATAGATTACAAACATATAGAAAGTGAGCAACACAAATGAGTATTTCCCTAGACGCTGAGTCCAATACAGGAGACCAGAAACTGATTAGGGTGGTTGGTTAGGGTTATTATTAGTATTATTTTTTGAATAATGAAGGACGCAGTAAGAAACCTGTGACAACTAAACAAGAAACCGTTTCTTTATAAGGAGGAAGAGCTGCAAATGCACTGATGGGGGATTAAGCTGCTGCAAACTACGCTGATGTCACAAGAGAGCAGGAAAATGCAATCAAAGCTGAACAGACATACACATTTAACATTACAGAGCTAGAAGCATATGATGGTAAATGTAAACATGGAAGGCATAGAACAGGCAATGAGAACCCTGAAAAAGAAGAAATCATCAAGAACTGATGGAATGAAAAAAAGGATTCGCTACATACCAAAAAATATTATAAATTAGAACAACAAAAATCCGAGGAAGGCTAACCTCATTTAAAACAAAATGCCCGCCGAAGACGGAAGTGCCGTCCTACTGCTGGCAAAATAAAAATTGGCACTACGCACTTACGTCCGAGTGAAATGTCTTTCGTGCTAGGAACAGCTCTGACTACCTAGTTTTCCGTATGCCTATCGTGTCCGAAAAAGCTCTAACTAGCTAGTTTTCCGTCGTGCCCGGAACAGCTCTGACAGGCACAGCGACAAGCACATGTCCGAATCGAAAACTCGCTGAGTGGATACTGTCTGCAGACCGGTCTGGTTTTTGCAGGAAAGGCCCGTGGTGAACGAAATGCCCAATACACTAAAGTGAGGAATTAAAGCAGCCATAAGCAGGACGTGACGATTCCCTCGGTGAGCCCAGCACCAGGGCGCTATGTGTCGGCTATGTAACTATGGAAGCCACACTGGATGGCGGAAAATGCCATGGACTGTCCCTGCCTTCACTTGAGGGTTGATCGTGACGCATACGACCTTTCCAGCTAGACAAGTTGGGATGTGGATGGCACCACAAAAGTGAGAGTCCCACAGGAATGCTAACCTGTCAAAAATGCACGCTAAAAGTCGGATGTGTTGGCCCAAGGGTTTCGGCCCAAGGGTGCTTAACCAGACACACCGCAATCACATCTTTAAAAAAAAACAACACTCCGGATGAACGCAAAGAAAAAGAACAACAAAAATAAAACAACCAAATTAAAAAAAAAAACGAAAAAACACAAAGGTGGAGGGGGGAACAGGACGCCCCCCCCCCCCCCCCCACACACACACCAGAAACAATTGGAAGTGTTTAATTGCAACTAGAAGAGAGGAATAGTCCCAGAGGCATTGAAAGAAACTATATTAATACTGCTTCCAAAAGAAAAATAAAGATCTGACAGAAGCAACTCTCTAGAGACCTATCAGTCTACGCAGTTGTTCAGGGAAACTAATGAAAAACTATTTCAATAGCGGGATAATGTGACATCTAGGAGAAATACAGATCTTAACTCAACAATAAGAAATATTTTGAAAGTATAGATCCACAGAAGATCAAACAACCTCCAGAGTTCAGGAAGTAGAGGATGACTTTCAAGAGAAAAGGCATACTTTAGCAGTCTGGGTAGACTTAAAGAAAGCATTTGATAAAGTGTGGAATAGTTAATTAGTTAGTCGCGGTTCCAAATTCACGGCAACGGATCGTCCCCATTATGCTCCGTTCCTATGCCAGTGAATATCACACGAAATGCTCCTCACTGCCCTATGTAAAAAGTAGAACAGACAGAAGTCTCGACAAGCCAACAGCCCGCACATGTACACTTGCATAATGCCGCCGTCAGAATGCCAGCACAAATGACCCTTACGGAAAATACATGGAAGTGGAAGTCACTAGAAAACCAGCAGCCACAGATTACTGCATTAAAAGTCGAGAGGATCGACTTCATTGCCCCGGGATGTATCCCATATGGTTCGGTCCCTTTCGACAGGGTGGCCCGCTGAAAGCATCGCAAAAAGCACGAACACCGTTGTTCCAGGAGTCCCTAGGAGTCTCCGAGAAAAATGCATTCGTGAACCGAAAAGACAATCCAATAAATTCCAAGCGACAGACCTACCGCAATCGTTCTAAACATGCAGTTAACGCCACAACAACCGCGGACAGATGTAAAAACATTCCAAACAAAATTCACAGCTCACAGTGTCGCGCCACGCATTCATCTCAATGGCAGGGCGACGGAACCATGCACTACCAGTCCAACATGAAGAAAATACGACAGCAAACTGTAGCCAGAAGCATAAATACTCCAGAGGCTTAACGGTTCAAATACTTATCCGCCATATTGGGGACCGGAAGTGCGGAATGAGAGACGGAAATTAAATTTGCGAAAAACGCTGGTGTGTGGGAAAACGTACAGATGGATCAGCCACAGTCAAGACATAAGAACAGGAACAAACAAGCGGAGGAGTTCTCTCACCAACACTTTTCCTACCATATATAAATCATCATCATCATCAATCATCATCATCATCATCAATCATCATCATCATCATCATCATCATCATCATCATCATCATCATCATCATCATCATCATCCCTCCTCCTCCTCCTCCTCGTCGTCGTCGTCATCATCATCATCATCATCATCATCATCATCATCATCATCATCATCAACATCATCATCATCATCATCATCATCATCAAATGCCCTGCCCGCTGGCGTAGGGTTCATGTCTTTCCACAGATCTCGGTCTTTGGTGTTCTGGATCAACTATGCTGATGATATTCTTCCACGCCACCGTGTCAGTCCATCCAGCATCATTTCTCTTGGTCGGCCTCTTCCTCTCTCCTCCTTGTTGTTGTCACGATGTTCTCCAATACCTCTCTTCTCATCACACGACCAAAGAAAGCTGTGTATATAAATACTACATAAAATTTCCCAGCCAAGTACACACATCCGTCTATGCAGACGACTTACCCATGGGACTTCTTTAGAACACAGTACAACTATCAAGAGGCTGCACCAAACCCTATTAACGCGACAGGTATGGTTGAATACCTGGCTAGTGAAGATCAGTGAGGAGAAAACAACATGCATGGTATTCTCTTTCTCACAGCAAGACAAGCAAATGCTGAATGGGGAAAATACTGCATCAGGATGGACAATTTAAAATACCTTGAAGTCACCTTAGATCGTTGCCTAAAATGGAAGACACGGGTTGAGACACATCTAACAAGATCAAGGCAACAAATAGCAGTCATGAAAAATGTTCCTAGTGCAACATTGGCAGCATATGAAAAGGTTCCCAAGAAGCTACGCGATGGACGAGTGAGGCCAGTTCATGAATACCTAAGGTATTACAGGGTGGACAACAGCAGCTAAGTCACACATTCACAAAATAATCAAAGTCCAAAATCAAGGCCATAAAAGAAGCAGTAAAACAACACCTATTTACAAACTGAAAATTATCACACGTCTACAGCAAATGCAAGACAGAAAAGATATCAGAACCCAGCAACAAGCAGACACAATTAAAAAACTCAATGATCACCCCATGTATCAAGGGTTTAATGTATTATCAGGGAAAGACAAAAGCAAAACAATGGTGTACTATCTGCAACGGCCACGCCCAATTACGTCCCATTCTGAAGTCAACAGCGACTGCCTGAGATGATCGAAGCCATTCTTGGTATTCAGAAAAAGAATACACAGAATGTATCAAAAAGATGACAAACAATCATAAACCAGGTAGAAGAACATTACCCAAGCAGCGCCTGGACCCTTCCATACATAGACGGATCAGCAACACACTCAACAGAAAATTGACCGGGGGAATTCTCCTGAATCTGAACAACGGTGCGAAGAAGACAGTGACACTTTCTAAAGTAACTCGCGAGTCAAGATAGGTACCCCGAAGCTTGTGAGCCAACATAAAGGACCCCGAGATCATTATTACTCTGAAACAAAAGTCAAAGGAAATGAAATACAACAGCAACAGCAGACAATTGTTGGGCTCTTGTGATATGTTCTTCCGAATCTGAACAACGGTGCAAAGAAGATTGATTGATTGATTGATTTAGGAACCGACATCACAGCATTCGGAGCATTCCCATAAGCGCTCCGTCCCCATCCTCAGCAGCCAGCGATGAGTTCCAACACTAATAGTACCAGTAGCAATCTGATTATATGTCCGTCTCGCCTTTCCTCTGAGCGTTGATCGTCGGCCAGATCCCTTCGTCACCCCTCGCTGTCGCATTCTTGCCAGACCATGGTGATCCATTTGCTCCTCCGAGGTGTACACATGCTCCCACAAGGTCGCAACCACATCTGCTTTGTCATGCATCAATACTCCACCAAGTTTTGCCGAGCCAGCCAATCTGTCCGCCTGTTCATTCCCCAGCACACCAGCATGCCACGGAGAAAAGATCCAGACGATGCTTGTCACCCGTGACTTCCGAAGCGAAGCAAGCCACTCTGCACGAAGCTTGCCTGTCTTCACCCTACTCAGCATGCTTTCTGAGTCAGTTACAATCACGATGTGTGTGTGTATCGTATTCTCCATCCAGCGGAAAGCTGCACTGACCGCCTCCAACTCCATTCTTAAGCTAGATGTTGTGGTATCATATGCCAGGCTCTCCTGCACCAAACGTCGACCATTGGCTTTTGCTAAGAACCCCCAAGCACTTCTCCTACCTCTCAACACCGACCCATCTGTGTAGATAATCACATCACCTGAGCGAGCATTATCCTGAATTAGTTGCTGGATTTCCACTTCCGTGGCCCCTGCTGGCCACTCCCTGCACTCCCGGCTCAATGTGATTATAACTGCACAAGTCTGACTGCTCCGCTGACACTCTGACCCACTCTTCTCCTCTCCTAATATTCTCCAAGGGGCACAACTGCCTGATCGTATCCTCCGCCTGAGCCATCCATGATTTCCCTCTTATCAGTCGCTGACATTTAACGGCGTCCAGCGCCTTATGCAACGGGTGATCTGTGTCTGCAGCTACTCTGAGGTATGCCTTCGCCTGCATCACCTTGAGCCTACCTGCAACAGACAGAGGTCTTGGAAAGGGGGAAGCTTCTTCCAAGAGGTCTGGGGAGCCATAGGACAGGAAAAGATACCTGGTCAAATGCAGCCACTTTTGCCTTTGATGTTTATGAGGGGTTCCAGAGTAGACAGGAAACGATGGCGGTAGCGCTTGATCTCGAGGATGCATACAATAGAGTTCGATATGATATTTTGATGACCGTACTGATGGAGAAGGGGGTCAATCCCTGGTTGGTGAACTGGATAGCAGCCGTCCTACATTCTCGCCGGGTTGCTCTCCGTCTCGGTGCATGGACCTCAGAGCCACATATTTTAACCCCGGGACTGCCACAGGGATCAGCAATCTCACCGGTGCTCTTTAATGTGTATATTAGCAAGATTGCAAACCTAGAAGCACCAGGGGTTGGAAGGATACTAACATTTGCAGATGATATTCATGCATATAGGCAGGGGAGAGATAGGGAACAAACAGCCCAGGAGCTACAGGCAACAGTAGACACCCAGAAAAGGCAGCTGTTTTGTGGTGCTCTCTGGACAACAGGATTGTGAGAGCTGATGTCCCAAGCCTCACGATAGATGATAGAAGCGTCAACAGAGAGAAAAAACTAAACTATCTGGGAATCACATTTGACAGGAGCCTGTCCTTCAAGGACCATGTGGAGACGGTTGTGACAAGGTCTCAAAAGGGACTCAATGCACTTAAAACTATGGCTGCAATGGACACAGAGCAGAGAATGCTTTTCACACTATACCAGCATTTGATCCTTTCAGTAATTGATTATGGACTAGGACTGCTCACTGTCTCAAAGAGTCAGCTGGTGAAATTAGAGCGCATACAGAACGAAGCGATGCGAGTCATTCTGGGATGCACCAGAGACACCCCAGTTGTGTGTATGCGTTACATCCTTGGTGTGCAAAGAAGACAGTGACACTTTCTCAAGTAACTTCAGAGCCGAGACAGAGGACCCTGAGATCATACAAGTAATTACCCTGAAGACAATTCAAAGGAAATTAAATGTTGAAATGCAACAGCAGACAATTGCTGGGCTATTGTCAAAGATGCATCAGTGGCTAATTTCGGGAGAGAAGTAAAGCGGCTTCCCTACCAATCACTTCTGCAATGAGCATCACTAACATAAGGTCAGCATGGTCGAATAGATGAGAGCGCTTGTTCTTAAACTTCCGGTGTGCTGATGCCGAGGCAGCGAGCTCAATTCTGCACCGGTCAGTTGGACTAAAAACTGACTTCTCGTCTTTAACGTGGGGACGTAAATAACAAATACCTCTGAAGTCGGTGTGGGTTCGACTGATGGCGAAGGCACTGGTAATAGGAACCATATTCCACAAGCAAAATCAGTTTAGTTCACTAGAAGTTGTAGCACGTGGATGAACAACGCTTGAGTTCAAATCAAGCAAGAAAAAAAAAAAACCACACACACACACACAACACACACACACACACACACACAACACACACACACACACACACACACACACACACACACACACAAATGTCTATAAGTATGCAAAAGGCCCGTTCGCTCAGCATGAGGTGGTAGTCCCACATATTTGTGAAACAATCGAAACTCAATGGGTTAAAAAGTGACTCCAGGAAGCGAAGTCGCAACCCAGTCTACACAAAAAGAAAAAGATACGTTATAAGGGCCACTTTTATAACCGACCGAAAATTCGACGCTTGAATGGGGCAGAAACATCTTCTCTCAAACTAGCCAGAAAGTAAATGGGTTAAGTTGTCAATATGACACCGGTGGCTTTTGTCTCATATAATAATTTCCTAACATTTAGTTTAGACTGGATCGAGCTGGCAACCCAAATTAATTAGTAAGGTGGAGAAAGGAATGTTTTGTGTGGAATGGCTCACCTCCTTTCAGAGGTCATAGATTGTGAGAATTGTATGGATTGTTTGCCCTGGCCATGCGGTAGTGGAGGGAGGGGGGGGGGGAATGAACAGTCTGATAGGCTGACAGGGAATGCACCTCTTGGTGGTAGATAACTTATGGACAAGGGGGTGGGGGGAGGTAGTATGCGCCTGTGGTACCAGGTGGTGAAGGTGTGAGAACAGACTGAGAACATGTATGTGGAAAGAATGAGATTGCGGGGGATTGGCAGGGGTTCTGGTAGAATCCTAAAACTGAAAAAGAAGAACAGGAGATCTCTCAATCAGATAGCTGTAGGAACGATTAGTAGTGTGACTATTCGCTGGCTGTTGAACGAGGGGACGGGGCGCGTATGGGAGTGTCCTGAGTGCAGTGATGTCAGTTCTTAGCTCAACTCAACAAAATTCAATCAATTTGTTAAAATCTTCTCAAGGGGGAAATCCAACACTTGGCAACATGACCAGCGAGCGGACAAACATGCTGCTATTGTAGCATCGCCGCTGCCATATGATATAAAACTCGTATGCAAATGGTGTAAAACTGTTTTGGAGTTTAAAAAAAAATAGTTGCATATCCTTTACATGACGTCGCAGTCAATCCCAGCATTTTTGGGCCGTTTGTGAATTCTTGGAAATGTTAACGTTCAGTGGTTTGCCATTGTGTGAAAATCAACGTAAGGCGATCTGCTGGCAAATCACCCGTGTCTGTGTTTCGAAAGAGGTATGTGGGATTACGAACTACGTCCGTAACCCCTTCACCACAGTGATATTATACAAATGAAGCTAACTTGATGTTTTACAGGCCATTGCTATACTCAATGGCCCATTCTATACAAAGGTAAATTCCTTTAGTCTCGGTTGTAAATATCAATCTCCGTTTGTTGTCCGATACTTAAAATAACCCTTATTTTTTCTGCATTTCCATCCTGTTTCAGGATATTGCGGTCAACATCAGCATCTTTCAGCTGTATGTTGATTCCTAGGCTAGATTACGCTCATCAGCACGTCACGACTTTCTGAGCGACCGGCTCCATACTCTCATAAGTCACTGGCGCGACTCGAACCGCTTCCAATTCTATGGGTAGGAGATGTGTGGGGAGATGTGTGTGTGGGTGAGGGATGTGTCTTTGGGATGTGTGTGGGTGTGGTGTTGCGTGGGAGGGGAGCTGGGTGTGGATAAAGAATTATGTGTGGGTGGGTGGGGTGTGATTGGGCGTGCGGGTGGGTGAAGGATGTGTGTGAGGGTGGGGGATGTGTGTTTAGATGGGTGGTTGGGATGTGTGAGTGTGGGTGGGTAGATAGGAGATGTATGTTTTGATGAGTGAGTGAGGGATGTGTGGGTGTTAGTGGTTGAGGGATAAGTACGTGTGTCTAGGGATGTGTGAGGGGATGAGTGTATGGGTTGGGGATGTATGTGTGGGTTGTGTGTGCGTGGATGGGAGGTGTGTGTTTGTGAATGGGGGATGTGTTGGTGGGTGGGGATGTGTGTGAGGGATGTGTGTATGGGCGGGGAGATTGTGCGTGGGTTGGGATGTTTGTGTATATGGGTAGGGGTGTGTGGTTAAGGGATGTGTGGCTGGGGGGTGGGTGGAGGATGTGTGGTTGGGTAGAGGATGTGTGGGTGGGTGATTGTATATGAGTAAGGGTGCGTGGTTAATGGATGTTTGGTTGGGGGATGGCTGGGTAGAGGATGTGTGGGTGGGTAGAGGATATGTGGATGGGTGAGTGTGTGTAGGTTAGGAGATGGTGGGGGATGTTTGTAGGGGTGGGCTCGGGATCTGTGAGTGGGCTGGGGGAGATGGGAGATTATGTGGCTGGGTGCGGAATTTGTGTGTGGGTAGGTGCGGAATATGTGAGTTGACGGGGAGATGTGTGTGTGTGTGGGGAATGTGTGGCTGAGGAATGTGTGTTTGGCTGGGTGATTGGAGGTGTGTGGGTGGAGGAGGATATGTGAGTGAGTGATTGTTGGTGGGTAATGGGACGGGTAGAGGATATGTGTGTAGGTGGGTGGATGTGTGTGGGTGGGGGATGTGTGGGTTGGGGAATGTATATGTGCTTGGGGTGTTGGTGGATGGGGTGTGTGGTGGGTGAGAGGTGTGTGTGGGTGGGGAGATGTGTAGGTGTAGGGATGTGGTGGATGGGTAGGGGCATGTATGTGTGTGTGGGTATGTGTGTGGTTGGGTGGTGGAGTTGGAGTGAATGGGAGATGTGTGGGTGGGTGGTTGATGTGTCTCATAACATAGTAATATGCATTGTTTATGTTTACAAAATTCATGTGACAATGTTTTTTTCCTATGCACTGTTGATGAAAGAAAGATGAGTGATTGGAAGGGCCGAATGTAAGACGGGCCTGCGTGCCCAATTTGTTACCCTTTGAAAATAAACTCTGTTCGTTCGTTCGTGCGCTCACGTCAATCACGAGAGTATTCGGGATTACGGAGAAAGCTCCTAACTTCTCGGCCAGGGAGCCCGGCAAAATAATCCTCATATGTCTAAAAATTCAGAAAGCAATGGCAAACTACTGAACGTAAAACTAGCCAAGAAGTCAAAAACAGCCAAAAAAGTACCGGGGTTGACTGCGACGTCCTGTAAAAGATATGCAATTAAGACTATCTTCCAAAAGTGTAGCCAGGTAAAAGACCGCGGTGCACGCCTTAATGCCCACTGGGCATGTGGCGCTAGATTTATGTTTTCTATAGGTCAATCAGTGCCCAGTGGGTGATGCGGTCAGTGTTACGCTATTTTTGTGTATACATGTGAGTAAAATAAAGCAGGGGGATCATTGCCCACACCACGAGGCGTATTGGTTATATCATCATCATCATCACGTGCCATGCCGGTAAGCGTGGGCGGTTATGTTTTGCCATCTCACTCGTTCACTAGAGTCGTGAATCAGCTCAGTGTTCTTGTCCAGACCATACCACATGGCCAAGTCATCCAGGTATTTACTTCTCTGGCCTCCCTTGCTCTCTTCCCTTCGATCTTGTCCGTTGTCACCAAGTTCTCTAATTTATTTCTTCACATAATGTGACCAAAATATTGTGACTGTCTACGTCTAATTTCTCTAATCAGTTTAAGGTTTTCATTTGTTTCTTGTAGGACTTGGCCATTGGTTTTTTCTGTCTGTCCAATTGTATTCTAGGCATTTTCCTCAGAAACCACATTTCTACAGCCATCTGATGTCTGTCGGCTTGTCTGCTCATTATCCACGCCTCACATCCATACAAAAGTACATGTTCTGTTGTTTGTCCATCAAGAATGATGATGACCATTCATTTCATCCAGTGGGGTTGAAGGTGTGGAGCCTTGGGTTCTAAGATGGCTGATAAAGCCTATTTTGGCTCGAAATGTTCTTTGACAATGTGGGCAAGGAATGCTTGACGTCTTTGGAGGAGGATTTCCTGCAGTGATTTTTCTGTCCTGCCTTTTCTTCACAGCTCTTGCAGTCCTGGTTGCCTCACATATGACTGCACCTTTGCGTAATGATGCACGCCACGAATTTCGGTCTCTGGCTGCAGCCTCCCAGGTGTCATGATGAATTTCAAAAGCATTCAGTTAAATTTTCAGAGTGTCTTTAAAGCGTTTCCTCTGGCCACCTTGGGAGCGTTTACCACAACGCAGTTCGCTGTAAAAAAATCGTTTAGGGAGCCTGTGATCTGCCATGCGAGTCAAGTGACCAGCCCAACGAATCTGATTCTTCATCAGTAGAGTGTGGATACTGGGCATGGACGCTCTTTCTAGGACTTCAGTGTCTGGAATCTTGTCTTGCCATTTAATCTTCAGTAGCTTCCTTAGGCAGACTGTGTGGAAGTGGTTTAATTTCCTAGCGTGTCGCTGATAAACAGTCCAGGTTTCACAAGCATATAGCAGTGTGGATAATACAACTGCTTTGTAGACTTTTAGCTTTGTTTGCAGGCTTATTCCAGTTCTGTCCCATACATTCTTGTACAGTCTGCCAAAGGCCGCACTGGCCTTGGAGATTCTTGCATTCACTTCGTCATCAATTGTGGCAGCTTGTGACACAGTGCTGCCAAGATAGGTGAATTTGTCCACAACACTTAGTCTATGATCATTCACTTTGATATTCGGCACAGTGTGATTATTCCCTCGAGCTGGCTGGTACATAACTACAGTTTTCTCCAAGTTGATATTGAACCCAAAGTTGGCACAGGCATGTGAGAAAGCTGAAACATTATGTTGCATGTCCGCCTCTGAGTTGGCGTATAGAGCGCAATCATCAGCAAACAGGAGCTCTCTGACGGTGTCGCTGTTAATTTTGGTTTTAGCTTTCAGCCTTCTGAGATTGAATAACTTTCCATCCATACGGTAGTTGATGTCTATTCCAATGTCGTCGTTCTCGAAGGCATTCATCAACATGGCTGAAAACATGAGGCTGAACAGTGTTGGTGCCAGGACACATCCTTGCTTCACTCCATTGGTGACAGGAAAGGGTTCAGACAGTTCACCATTTTCCTGTACTCTTGCCTGCATGCCGTCATGAAATAGCCGCACTATTTGGACAAACTTTCGTGGACAGCCATATTTTGCCATAATCTTCCACAGTCCTTCTCTGCTGACTGTATCAAAAGCCTTGGTAAGGTCAATGAAAGTGGAGAACATTTCGCAGTTCTGTTCCTGACATTTCTCTTGCAGCTGCCTTGCAGCGAAAATCATGTCAACAGTTCCACGTTCTTTTCTGAAGCCACATTGACTCTCAGGAAGAAGACCTTGATCGAGATGGGCTGTGAGGCGATTGAGAAGAATTCTGGCGAGTATCTTCCCTGCAATTGAAAGCAAGGAGATGCCTCGGTGGTTGTCACAGGATTGGCGGTTTCCTTTACGTTTGTAAAGGTGGACTATTGACGCGTCCTTGAAATCTTGTGGCATGGTCTCGTTCACCCATATGTTTGTAAAGACTTGGTGAAGCTGCTCTGTTAGGACCGGCCCACCTGCCTTGTATATCTCTGCTGGGATGGAGTCAGGACCAGGTGCCTTGCCGCTGGAGAGTTGCTGGATGGCTTTGTTTACTTCCACTATGGTTGGCAGGTCATCAAGTGTCTCATTGGTGGGAACTTGAGGAAGGCAGTTGATGGTTTCATCATCGAAGAAGGAAGTTGCATTTAAGATTTTGCTGAAATGCTCTGCCCAGCGTTGAAGGATTTCTTTCTTATCGGTGACCAATGTTCCCCCATCTGCACTGAGGAGGGGAACTATGCCTGGTGATGTAAGACCATAGACCGCTTTCAGTGAGTCGTAGAATTTTTTCATATCATGTCTGTCAGCAAAGCCCTGAATTTCATCAGCTTTGCTGCTCAGCCAGGAGTCCCGCATGTGCCGAAGTTTCTGCTGCACTACTCTCTGAATGTTCTTGAAAGCATCTTTTCTTGATGTTGACTTTGGGTCATTCAAATGTGCCTTGAGGAGAAGATATTTCTCGGCCAGCAATTGGTTGATGTCTTCGGAATTTTCATCAAACCAGTCTTTATGCTTTCGGGGGGAGGGGGGAGGGGGGGGGGGCTGGACCCAGGATTTCCATAGCAGTGTTGTATATTATGTCCTTTAGGGCTCTCCATTCTGTTTCTGTATCCTGCTTAGCTGCAGCATTGGGATTGAGACGGTCTTCCAGCATATTTTCAAACGACTGCTGCATTTTCTTGCTGTTTAGGCGGGTGACATTTCGCTTTTTTTTTGCATTTTCGCACCTTGAGGACGCCTTGGTGGCCTGATGTGAATGTTTATTTTCGAGACAATGAGACGATGGTCTGTCCAACATTCGGCACCACACATGGATTTTGTGACTCGAACGTCTTGTCTGTCACTCCTCCTGACGATGACATAGTCAATGAGGTGCCAGTGTTTCGAGCGACGGTGCATCCACGATGTCCTATTTCTCATGGGGAGACGGAAAATTGTGTTCGTAATCAGGAGATCATGTTCAGCACATGTCTGAAGGAGGCGGAGTCCATTGCTGTTACAATTTCCGACTCCATGCTTTCCAATAATGCCACTCCAAGAGGTGGTGTCCGTGCCTACTCTGGCATTGAAATCCCCAAGGAGTATAAGTTTGTCTCCTTTGGGAACAGATGTTAATACATTGTGCAGGTCCTCATAGAACTTGTTCTTGACATCATCTTCGTTGGTCATGGTTGGTGCGTAGACACTCACAATGGTTGCATGCTTCCTTCCATTCAGCAGAGGCAACTTCATGGTCATGAGCCTGTCGTTTATAGCCTTTGGAAATCCAGCTAATTTGCCGACCAGGGCCGACTTAATGGCAAATCTCACACCGGATTGGCGTCTTTCCTCGCTTTTCCTTCCACTCCAGAAAAATGTGTAGCCGGCACCTATTTCACAGATTTGGCCTTCTTCTGCAAGTCGTGTCTCGCTCAAGGCTGCAATGTCGATGTTGTACCTGCCCAGCTCTCTCCCAATCAGTGCTGTTCGTCTCTCTGGACCCGACGCGCCGTCTCTGTCAAGTAGGGTGCGTACATTCCAAGTTCCAATTGTTAAGGGAATATGGTTTACTCTTTTAGCTTTGCTTGTGTTATCTTTCTTTGTATGTCGACCGCAGTTAGGGTACCCACCAACCGCGGCTAGCTGGTTAGGTAGTGATGAAGCAGACAATGTTTAGGGCACCTTTTCTAGCCCCTTCCTCATGCTATGGAGGTGAGCAGTGTGTTCCTATAGAGGGCGGCTCAGTCGCTCAGGGGGCTGCCGAATCCCACTGCTGCTCCGGTCAGTAGGAGACGATCATATGGCCTGAGCCGCCTGTGTGCAGGTCCGCGACTACGGCTGCCAGCGTACCCACGCCTGCCGCTTCGCCGCTCGCCCATCGCCACAGGGCTTGAAGGTGATATATGACGTTTGATGAAGAATGACTTGCGCGATGACTTGGATTGAAGAACATTGTACATGTTCTATGTAGCACCCCAACATTCTTTTTCTCGTCGCAAATGATATCTTTTTATCGGTCAGTATGTTTTTCATCTTGCAAAAGGCTACCTTCGCCTTCGCAATTCTTGTTCTAATCTCTTCAAGGCATCTCCTATTAGATGTTATGACTGTTCCGAGATAATTGTACTGATTCACTTGTTTAAGAATATTCCCATTTACTTTTATAGTACATTGTTGTGTTTCCTTCTTCTTAGTTACGACCATAAATTGTTAATATAATTGGTTATATGGTGCTAGTTCAAATCTGTATAGAACAATTAGTACTCGACATGGTCACGATCAGGCCGACAGCCTTTACCTCCAAATACATTTCTTGGTACACATTTTAGGCGTGGTCGACTTGGCAGTCCAGATCAGTGTTAAACATTTGACTCCGTGTTGATGCGGGTTGAACCCGTGAGCACCGAGTTGGCAGGTGAGCGCCTGGCCACCAGACTATTGCAGCACCCTGTGTCCACTGACATGGATGTTGTGTACACCGTCTACCGCGGTCCAGGTGCGAGATACATCAATGTGTATGTGTACACAACACTGTCAGCTTTTGTACACAACACGAATATAACACAAATAGCAGCTCTCCTTCTCTCTCGCCTCTCCCCCTTTCTCTCTCTCCTCTCTCATCCTTTCTCTCCTCTCCCATCCTTTTTCTCTCTCCCTCCCATCCTTTTTTCTCTCTCTTTTCTCTCATTCTTTCGCTCTCCTCTCTGATCATTTCTCTCTCTCTCTCCTCTCTCATTTCTCACTCTCCCCGCTCATCCTTTCTCTCTCCATACAATCTCTCTCTCTCCTCTTTCATCCCCACTCTCCCTCCGCGTTTCCCTCACACACTACATGTTTTAAATTAATTTGTTTCCCGGGACTGTAGTCTTCTGTTCATCTTTATGTTCTCTTTAAAGATCAGAAAGACATTAAATTAATAAGACAGATAGGAAGGCAGAAAAATTATTGGACACCACAATTTACGGACAGAATAATTATAAAGAAACAAAAGCATTGTTCAAATAAAATCATACGGAATAACAAATAAACGGCAATAAACATAATTACTTTAACTAGGATTATGATCCATCTATCGTCCACCAACATTGGAAACAATCATTAAACATGCGTAAACAACTGAATTATATTGCTTGCTATAGTATTAAATGCCGATCTCCGTGGCGAAGTGCTTACGAACGCGATTCTTAAACATAGTTGCGACCGATTTGGCAGCAGACAGCGTTGCGCTGGGTTTTAACTAGTTGGTATGGGAGCCATTCGTTCAGAAAGCAATGACAAACTACTAAACGTAAGCTTGCCATGACATCATCCATCAATCATGTGCCATGCCGGTAAGCGTACGTGGTCATGTTCTGCATCTCACTCGATCACCAGAGTCGTGGATCAGCTCCGTGTTCCTGTCTCGACCATGCCATGTGGCCAAGCCAATCATCAACTGCAGTAAAATGCTGGTGTTGACATCGATGTCCTGTAAAAACGAATATGCACACAAACGCACACACACACCCACAAAATATAACACTAAACTAACTAACTTCCCGGGATTTAGCAAACATGGACATGGGCAACCAGATCGACCATGCGTTCTATAAGTAAAGGTCTCATGTATACAGTATGATGCCACATTCATATTTGTGTAGACCAAACGGCACTCGGCGGGTGACGTGGTCGGTATCAAGCCGATCGCCTTTACACCCCAAGACATTTCCTGGGACACATTGTCAGCTGAGGTAACCTGGGAGGCTTGGCCAATTTGGTAAACATCTGAATCCGATGCGGAGTCGAACCCATGATCACCGGATCGGCAGGCGAGCAAAGCATAACCCGGGAAGTGTTCTGGGAAGTGAGCACGGCTGGAGTGATACCGACAATATAGAAAGAACGAACGAACTTTATTTTTTAAAGGTTCACAAATTGGGCACGAAGGCCCGAATAACATTCACTCCTTCCAATCTCTCATCTTTCGTTCATCAATGATCTATTGTGCATGTTACATTCACATTAAAAAAAACAAAAACATTTTCAAATGAATGTTTTGAACAAACACAATGCATAATATCATGTTATGACAAAGGCAGGCAGCCAGAAACACATACACACACACACGTATAAACACATACATACATACCTGTAACATACTAATCATTTACTTAAAGTCTCACAGTTATGCGACCACTCAATAGCACACAAATACACACTCCCTCGCATACACATATATTCACCCACAATCACAAACTCACGTACAAATATTTACTTATACATACTCTCTCTCTCTCTCTCTCTCTCTCTCTCTCTCTCTCTCTCTCTCTCTCTCTCTCTCTCTCTCTCTCTCTCTCTCTCTCCCACTCACGCCCATATATTCCCCTTCATGCATACAGCGAAGCACACACATACACTCCTTCCCATACACACATAATCGACACACACACACACACTTTCACACACACAAGTACACAAATACTCTCACAGCCGTACATCCACACAATCATACACCAACACACATTTACGTTTGGCCGGAAATAACCTAAATGATACAATGTCCTAGTCATTATTTCAGTGTATGGCTACAGCCATCCGAGGGGTAGTGCACGCTTTTCCTCGCTCCTTCAGGTCACCAGCATTCAAACCTGAGCGATACACTCCCATGACACGTACCTTTCACCACGTGAATCTCACAAACCTAACGGCAGTCCAATGAAAGTTTTCCTGCCACAAAGCGACAATTCAATAAAACCAAATAGTATATCTGTAAACATAATAAACTCTTTTCTAATTAATTCCAGTTTTGACAATATGGCATTACAAATATACCAAACGAGATATTAAACATTTAGAGGCAGCGCAAAAAGACATGGAAAGATCAATGTAAGCTGTCCCATCATGAATACTCGGGACCATTTCACGTACTCAACATTAAAGAGTTAACGCCCTTTCACATATTCAGTGTCAAACACTGAATTTCAAAATCGGCATCAATGCTTTAAATTCATTCTCACACATACTTCCCACCATCTTCAAAAGGCACTGAAGAGCTCCCATACTTAAATATTCCAGTTGCAATTGTATGAAAAGCCTTCCTGGCGTTTTCTATACGTACTGAATAGGTCAACAAGACAAAATCATGCGGGAATATGGTGTTACAGAAACATTACACAAATTACCTTCTAACGAGCACCAGGATCATCTACTGATCGATGAAGTGAAACTGTCCAGCATCGAGTGACCCTTCACAGCAAGAGCCAACACAGCAACGAACTAGGGCAAGGTGCGGTCAGCCTAGGGTGAGACAACAATACATGAGACACGCAAAATACCACAAATTTATAGTCAAGTGAGCATCACCTGATGTTGCCAACAGAGAGGGAGGGAACAGTACGACATTGCCGATTGTCTGGGAGGGAACAATAAGATGTTGCCATCTGTGTGGGAGAGAAGAGTAAGATGTTGCCAACTGTGTGGGAGGGAATAGTACGATGTTGTCAACTTTTTGGGAGGGAAATAGTATGCTGCTGCCATCTGTATGGGAGGGAACAGTAAGATGTTGTCAACTGTGTGAGAGGGAACAGTAAGATGATGTTGTCAACTGTGTGTGAGGGAATAGTAAGATGTTGCCATATGTGTGGGAGGGAATAGTAAGATGTTGCCAACTGTGTGGGAGGGAATAGTAAGATGTAGCCATCTGTGTGGGAGGGAATAGTAAGATGTTGCCATCTGTGTGGGAAGGAATAGTACGATGTTGCCAACTGTATGGGAGGGAACAGTAAGATGTTGCCAACTGTATGGGAGGAAATAGTACAATGTTGCCAACTGTATGGGAGGGAATAGTACAATGTTGCCAACTGGGTGGGAGGGAACAGTACAATGTTACTAACTGTTTGGGAGGGAACTGTACGATGCTATCAAGTGGAACATATATAAGAGAATACATTAAAAAAGATGACGTGGTCGATATCAAATTCTATGAAAAATTTCTGGTATCTACGAGATAAGTTAATAAGTAAATCACAAATGGCTGTAGAAAAATAACTAAATATGGTAACAACTTGAAACCAGTTTATTTGTATACATACATTGTCCCTTTATTTCTCAACATAATTTCCACCAACATTGATGCACTTATCAAATCGTTTTATCAGTCCTCCCAAAACGGCTGCATAGACCTGCGTGCTTTATTTTCATTTACCTGCCATCCCACAGAACTGCGTGACTTACTTATTGATTCGCCCTCGTAACTTTTTCTACCCAACTATGCAACGCTTTACGGGATAAATATTTGTTAGCATAAACACTGAAAAACCACCTTGGCGGGAGACATTTCACGAATGACGCCGAAGTTGAATGTGAATTGAAAACGTGGTTTAGAAAACAGAGCACGCAGTTCTATGCAGCCGGTTTGGGAGGACTGATTAACGATGGGATAAGTACCTCAATGTTGGTGGAAATTATGTTGAGAAATAAAGGGACAAAGTATGTATAAAAATAAACTGGTTTCAAGTTGTTATCATATTTAGTTATTTTTCTACAGCCATTTGACTTATTACCTTACCCTCGTATTTAGGATGAGTCAACATGGGATTCTAGGTTAATTAGGAAAACAAATCGATGGGGATTCGAACACGTTACTAACAGTTCGGTAGGCACGCATGTTAGTACTATATACCGAGGCCGAGGCTATATTATATAGTGGGTGAATATTGCAAAACAAAATACTAATAACGTAAGTCACACATTGACAGTTGTAAGTATAAAGTTAGAACAGACACAGTTAAAATGGATACGACATTATATCAATATTTTCTGACCAAAATGTTTGAATAATCTATACAATATGAAATATCCAAGACATAACTTGACAAACATGCATTATCTAATAGAATAATATACATTACACCTCCTAATGATAACCCAGAAGGGTTGGGCGTGATATTTGTGATACTTACTTATGAACTGTCTTAGTGGCCTCAAAATGTTGGCCAAATGATATTCATGTGTAATACCTGTACAACATTGGAACCGACTATTTATTTCTCTTCTTTAAATGTTTGTTAATATACTGGACACAACGTTACGGCTTGGTGTGTTTGTGTGGTTGTTATTTGACATATGCTGGTGTAATATACAATTCGGAAACCTATGGTGCTATTTCAATTGTTAGTTACGAATTCTGTCCATATTCCATAATTGTTGGTTCACGAGGATGTAGACCTGGCTAACGAAGACGTCATTATAAGAGTGTCTAGCCGGTCATGCGTCGAAGTATACTTGTTCCTGTAGCGAGACGCTGTTGTCATTTGGAGGTGACAGGTTGGAATCCCGTAAGGTAACAATAACTGTCAATGTTTATGTTGTCTGGTGCGTGCCCTAGTCTCTAATTTTTCCCCTGTCACTATAAGCGCCAAACAATAGGTAGGTATATGTATATTTATCAAATGTTTATAACTATGGGATAGCGAATGTGTTTTATAACCCCGCATATTTAACAATGGTATGATCGAAGGCTGTTCAGAAAGCAATGGCAAACTACTGTTAGAAAATCATTAAAAGCCCCAAGAAATGCTGTGGTTAACTGCGACGTGCTGTAAAGGACACGCAATTAACTCTTTAAAAGCCACACATCTTCGACGCTTCTGTTATAACTCCTGTTGTAAAAACACAACTCCAACATGACGAATACAACATTATAAAGTGTCAAATCCCTAGCAGAGGTCACCATGGCCGAACGGATAACAGCGCTCGTTCTTAGAAATATGGTGTGCTGATGCTGAGGTATCGGATTAAACCCCTACACCGGTCAGCTGGACTAAAATGCTGACTTGGGGACGTAAATTACAAGTACTTCTGAAGTCGGTAAAGGTTCGCCTGATGGTGAGGGACACCGGTAACAGGGAAAGCTAACCCACACGCAAAATTCAGTCCAGTGCTACTAGAAGTATCGTGTGTGCACTACACTTGAGTTAAAAGCGAGCGAGCGCAAACAAGACAATAATCTCCAGAAGCTTCTAGTTTTATAGAAGAACGCTGAAAGTTCCTTGGACAGACAAAATGAGTAATCTGAACGTTTTGAAGGAGGCTAAGTCACAAAGACTACTAATAATAAAAAGCCAGTCATTTGTTTTGGCCACATTA
Source organism: Cepaea nemoralis (assembly GCA_014155875.1). Lineage (NCBI taxonomy): Eukaryota > Metazoa > Mollusca > Gastropoda > Stylommatophora > Helicidae > Cepaea > Cepaea nemoralis. Next base: position 190,033 of record JACEFZ010002029.1, read on the forward strand.
TGAAAAGACCAAAAATTTTAAAAACATTGAAACATATTGTGACATCTGGAAAGATTGTGGACAGAGAGACAAAGGAAGACAACCAGAACACATTCTTGGCAGTCCGGTGTCAAGGCGTGGAAGGTAGTTAGTACATGAATTTATAAATGCCGCTGGAGATCGCAGGATGCGGAGATGCCTGATCGCCCACGCCAGTTTGCAAGGAGCACTTGATGGTAATGAAAGTATGAAACAAAATATATATGGGCTCCTATTACAAACAGACAAGCATAAAACAGCGTTGTGGGTCATACACTGAGAAGAGAGGAACTAAAAAACTGTGACAACTGGAAAGATCAGTGGGAGAAAAGGCAGATGCAGACAGAGAGAAATAATGCTGGACAGAATGAACGATGGCATGGAGAAATAACATCGACAGCGCTGATAAGCAACACCGAGGACCGAGACGACAGAGTTGAAAGGCAACACCGAGGACCGAGACGACAGAGTTGAAAGGCAACACCGAGGACCGAGACGACAGAGTTGGTAGGCAACACCGAGGACCGAGACGACAGAGTTGGTAGGCAACACCAAGGACCGAGACGACAGAGTTGATAGGCAACACCGAGGACCGAGACGACAGAGTTGATAGGCAACACCGAGGACCGAGACGACAGAGTTGATAGGCAACACCGAGGACCGAGACGACAGAGTTGAAAGGCAACACCGAGGACCGAGACGACAGAGTTGGTAGGCAACACCGAGGACCGAGACGACAGAGTTGGTAGGCAACACCAAGGACCGAGACGACAGAGTTGATAGGCAACACCGAGGACCGAGACGACAGAGTTGATACGCAACACCGAGGACCGAGACGACAGAGTTGATAGGCAACACCGAGGACCGAGACGACAGAGTTGGTAGGCAACACCAAGGACCGAGACGACAGAGTTGACAGGCAACACCGAGGACCGAGACAACAGAGTTGGTAGGCAACACCGAGGACCGAGACGACAGAGTTGACAGGCAACACCGAGGACCGAGACGACAGAGTTGACAGGCAATACCGAGGACCGAGTCGACAGAGTTGACAGGCAACACCGAGGACCGAGACGACAGAGTTGACAGGCAACACCGAGGACCGAGTCGACAGAGTTGGCAGGCAATACCGAGGACCGAGATATGTGAATAAACAAGAACGCCTACAATAGTGGGCTAGGCACATGATGATGATGATTTTAACCAAACAGGAAGCAGTATATGGCTGATACTTTCTTTGCAGTCTTCGTATTCAGGTTCCATGATTCACAGACATACAATAGTGTGGGCAGTCTGTAACATCTTTCTCTTTCTTCTTTCTCCATATGTTCCTTATTGGGGCAATCCCTCAACCAACTCACTCCAAGACGTCTTATAATTTGCCATTTCATGCAGCTCCATTCTTGTGTTCCCCTTATTATTAATTCATGTCTCTAATGGTCTCCCTGGTGTGATTTCATGCCTTCCACTTTTTCGTTTGCCAAGTAATACCTTAAGGAGTTTTAATACCCATACAGTCTTTCCAGTGGCCTAGTGGGTCTAATAATCTTGGATACTAGGAGATAAAGTGACTAAACAGACACGAAGTTTTTAACATACTGTCTCATATTTCAGGGGGCCCACTTCATCAGGGGCCCCGCTTCGTCCTAGGGCAAGCTGATACTCTAGCCGTTCCGCCATTATATTGTGTAGAGTTTGTGACTTGTGGATAATGAGGAGCATTTTCATAATTCCACGAGATACCGAGTATGCAGCAGTGATTTGGAATCACATCACATGTAGTTGATTTCTTTGGCATGAATCGTCGGCCGTTCAGAAAGAAATGACAAACTACTAAAGCAAAATTTCCTAGTAAATCACAGACAATAAATGCTGGGGTTGACATCAAAGTTCTGTCAAGGACACACAACTATCTTTAATAATGTTGTGAATAGTATATACTGTCTCTATTGCTCTTCTCCGTATGATTTAGTTCTTCTCCTACTTTGTTTGCCACGTAGAATCTCCAATAATTATAAAATACATACAATGTTACCCAAACATTGGTTTACTTATAGTTCTCTTACACCAGTTGACCTTAATCACACAGACCGCCTGGAAAACACACTCGTTGGTAATCAGATTAACCCAGCCAATCCATCATGTTAGCATTTCATCGAACGATACACTTGCCAATCAAGCCAGGATATCCCCTTGTCACGTCCGGCTAATAAATCGAATTTGCCCTGGTAAATATTATTAGTCCTTCAGACAATGAAGTATCGGAAACAAATGCCCATCAAAACGATACTCGTTATCTAGCTACTGGTCTGATTACTCGATCTGGATCGAAATGACCATTCTACGCAATGAGGCCCTAACCGATACTGGATGGTGAATTAGAGTCGATGAAGACACGTTAAAAGTCGTGGAAAATCCCTTTCCCGCTCGGCTTCCTTCCATGTCATTACGAGTTGGTAGTGGACGGTGTTCTGGGCAGAAGATCACGGGGAATTACGCTGGAAGTGTGGGTAAGTCAATGTACGGCCTAGTTGGGTTTTTTATTGCAGTCAGGGGCAGTAACTGGCATTTGTTAGGACGTGGTAAAGTATGTAGAGTGATAGTCTGGCTTGATGGGGGAATGAAAGATCAGTTTAAAGGTGATTATGTCTGCGGTTTTTCTAATAAATTCTGTTATCTGTCCGTCGTTCTTTGGTATTAGTTAGTTGATTGTGTATAGATTTTAGAGTTTGTGTTCATTTTTAGTTTGTACCGAATAAATTTGTGTTTGTTGTAGAGAGTGTACTAGCTTATAGTCTTTGTTGAGTAGAGTCTGTGTTGAGTAGAGTCTGTGTTGAGTAGAGTCTGTGTTGTGTAGAGTTTATGTTCATTTTTAGTTTGTACTGAATAAATTTGTGTTTGTTGTAGAGAGTGTACTAGCTTATAGCCTGTGTTGAGTAGAGTCCGTGTTGAGTAGAGTCTGTGTGGTGTAGAGTTTATGTTCATTTTTAGTTTGTACTGAATAAATTTGTGTTTGTTGTAGAGAGTGTACTAGCTTATAGTCTGTGTTGAATAGAGTCCGTGTTGTGTAGAGTCTGTATTGTGTAGAGTTTATATTAATTTTTAGTTTGTTATGAATGTAGAGTTTGTTGTGTTTATTGTAGAGAGTGTACTAGCTACAGAATCTGTGTTGTGTAGAGTTTGCTTTGTGCAGAGTTTGTGTGAGCTGTGCAGTTTGTGCTGTGTAGAGCTTATGATGGATATACAGTTTGTGCTATGTAAAGTTTGTGTTGTGTAGAGTTTGTGGTGTGTAGAGGCTATGTTGTGTAGAGTTTCTGGTGTGTAGAGTTTGTGGTGTGTTGAGTTTATGTTGTGTAGGGTGTGTGCTGTGTAGAGTGTGTGTTGTATAGAGTTATTGTTGTACAAAGTTTATGTTGTGTAAAATTTATGTTATGTAGAGTTTATGTTGTGGAGAATTTATGTTGTGTAGAGTGCGTGTTGCGTAGAGTGTGTGTTGTTTAGAGTTTATGTCGTGTAGAGTTTACGTTGTGTAGATTTTGTGTTCACTCTAAAGCTTGTTTGCCGATGCAGATTCGAACCCACGAACAACGGGCCGGCAGACGAGCATCTTGCAACTACACCACTTCGACTCTCTAACGAGCCATCCCTGCCGAAACACAGAAACAAATATAGAGTCGTGGAATGTAGTGCAAACACTTAAACCACTTTACCTAATCATAAAATAAGAAAATGTGACCTGACAAAAACGCTTACATTTTCAAACATAGTGTCAAGTTTTCAAGCATGTTACGCAATCATGGAATGAGAAAACGTGACCCGATTAACACCTGCATAATAAAAACTAACGACATGTATTAGAAAGTATTTTCGAACAAATTGTTTACTTCCAAAGACACTTGTGAAAAATGTGCACCCATGTAATACAGAAACTCGAGATTCCATTCCACCGTAAACTGGCCCAGTGTTTTTTTAATCTGGCAAATGATCGCGTGAAATGGAAGAGATGTCACTTCCGAAATTGAAAAGATTTCAAGAGACTGATGTTTGTGACATGGATCCTGGAATTAATAAACTGGGATTTTTTGGGGAGGATTATAACACGGATTATTTTTACGATGTCTCGGGGAAAGGAAAAGGCGGGATGAAATACACTTGCGTGATTTGGGAATGCACGCAGAAACACTGGCGTTTTTGAAGAAATATCACTGCTCAAAAGTAGGTTATCAAAGAAATTAGCTATTACTACACGAACTTAATATCCTTGTCTTTAGGTTTATTTTCTGGAAATTAAATTAACAAGTATGGTTTTTTTTTGTTGCAGTTGGCAAGAAGTAGCTGAAAATATCATCGGTCGTTATCACTCAGTGCCGTCTCCACAGTGATTGTCGGTGGTAATATATAGTGTGGAATTTCTTGCAAGAGTATCCGCTATACTTTCTAGGCAAGCGCCCACAAATGGATATTATCTGTCTTCCTTTTCTTCTTATGCCCTCTATCGCCCACCGAGTTTCCTGTCCCCAACATGGCGGATAGGAATTTGAACCGGTAAGCCTTTGGAGTTTTTATGCTTGTGGCTACAGTTTTCAGTCGCATTGTCCTCATGATGGACTGGTAGTGCATGGTTCCATCTCTCTACTACTGAGTTGAGTGCGTGGCGTGACACTGTGAGCTGTGAATTTTGCTTGGAATGTGTTTACATCTGTCCGCGGTTGTTGTGGCGTGAACTGCATGTTCGAACGATGACAGTCGACCTGTCGCTTGGAATTGACGGGATTGCCCTTTCAGCTCACAAGTGCATTGTTCTTGAAGACTCATGGGGGTCGTCGCTGGAGCTACGGTGTTCGTGCTTTGTGCGATACTTTTAGCGGGCCGCTCTGTCGAAAGAAAGCGAGTCATACGGGATAAATCCTGGGACAATGAAGTCGATCCTCTCGAATTTTAATGCAGTAATGTATGGCTGATGGTTTTCTAGTGACTGCCGCTTCCATCGACGATAAACTGTATTTTCCGTGGAGGAATTTTGTGTTGGCATTATGACATTCGGCATTATGCACAGTGTACCTGTGCAGGCTGTTGGCTTGCCGAGACCCCTGTCTATTCCACTTTTCACATGGTTCAGTGAGGAGCAGTTTGTGAGATTTTCACTGGCACAAGAACAGAGCATAATGGGGACTACCCGTTGCCGTGAAGCTGGAACCACGACTAACCGACCAATCAACCAACCAAACAACCAACCAACAACCAACCATCCAACCAACCAACCAAACAACCAACCAACCAAACAATCAACCAACCAAACAACTAACCAACCAAAGAAAAAGAACCAACCAACCAATCAACCATCCAACCAACCAACCAAACAACCAACCAACCAACCAATCAACCAAACAACCAATCAACCAACCAACCAACCAAACAACCAACCAACCAACCAATCAATCAACCAAACAACTAACCAACCAAAAAAAAAGAACCAACCAACCAATCAACCATTCAGCCAACCAACCAACCAAACAACCAAACAACCAACCAACCAACCAACCAACCAACCAATCAATCAATCAACCAAACAACCAATCAACTAACCAACCAACCAACCAACCAATCAATCAATCAACCAAACAACCAATCAACTAACCAACCAACCAAAAAACCAATCAACCAACCAAACAACCAAAAAACCAACCAACCAACCAATCACCCACCCAACCAACCAAGCAATCAAACAACCAACCAACCAACTAACCAACTAACCAATCAACCAACCAACCAATCAAACAACCAACCAACCAATCAATCAACCATACAATCAATCAAACAACCAACCAACCAACCAACCAAACAACCAACCAACCAACCAATCAACCAACGAAACAACCACCCAACCAACCAAACAACTAACCAACCAACCAACAAAACAACCAACCAACCAACCAACCAAATAACCAACCAACCAACCAAGCAACCAATCAACCAACCAATCAACCTACCAACCAACCAAAGAACCAACCAACCAACCAATCAACCAAACAACCAACCAACCAATCAAACAACCAACCAACCAACCAAACAAGCAACCAACAAACCAACCAACCAAACAATCAACCAATCAACCAACCACACAACCAACCAACCAACCAACCAAACAACCAACCAAACAACCAACCAAACAACCAACCAACAAATCAACCAACCAAACAACCAACCAACCAAACAACCAACCAAACAACGAACCAACAAATCAACCAACCAAACAACCAACCAACCAAACAACCAACCAACCAACAACCAACCAACCAACTAATCAAACAATCAACCAATCAACCAACCAAGCAACCAAACAACCGACCAACCAACCAATCAACCAACCAACCAACCTACCTACCAACCAAACAACCAACCAACCAACCAACCTTCCAACCAAACAACCAACCAACCAAATATCCCCCATTGGGGCATAAGCCCTCAACCACCTCACCCCAAGCCCCTTATCTGTAGCTGTCCCGTGCAGCTCTGCCCATGCCCTTCCCTTATTGGTCATTTCTGTTTCTACTTCTCTTCCTTTCCATGAGTTTTTATGTCTTCCTCTACTTCTTTCGCTCTGTGGTTTCTAGACTAAGGCAATTCTAGTTATTACTATGCTCGGGTTTTCTCAGTGTATGACCTATCCAGTGCCAGTGTGGGTCAACGTCTGCGTTTGTGAAATGTCAGCGTGCAGCAGTTTGATGTTGATCCTCTTCGCCTCCATGGGGTTCTTAGCATTCTATATGTGGATTCTAGTTTCTTTCTACTCTCATCAATATTAACCATGTATTACACTTTCTGTCCACTCACATAAATATTTACCATGGACTCCAGTTTCTGTCCACTCTAATCAATATTAACTATGTACTACACTTTCTGTCCACTCTCATCAATATTAATCATCTCCTACACTTTCTGTCCACTCACATAAATATTTACCATGGACTCCAGTTTCTGTCACTCTCATCAATATTAACCATGTACTACACTTTCTGCCCACTCTCATAAATATTTACCATGGACTCCAATTTCTGTCACTCTCATCAATATTAACTATGTACTACACTTTCTGTCCACTCTCATCAATATTTACCATGGACTCCAGTTTCTGTCACTCTTATCAATATTAACCATGTCCTACACTTTCTGTTCACTCTCATAAATATTAACCATGGACTCCAGTTTCTGTCCACTCACATAAATATTTACCATGTACTACACTTTCTGTCCACTCACATAAATATTTACCATGGACTCCAGTTTCTCTCCACTCTCATCAATATTAACCATGTCCTACACTTTCTGGTCACTCTAATAAATATTAACCATGTACAACATTTTCTGTCCACTCTCATCAATATTAACCATCTACTACACTTTCTGTAACTCTCATAAATATTAATCATGTACTGCAGTTTCTGTCCACTCTCATCAATATTAACCATCTACTACACTTTCTGTAACTCTCATAAATATTAATCATGTACAACATTTTCTGTCCACTCTCATCAATATTAACCATCTACTACACTTTCTGTAACTCTCATAAATATTAATCATGTACTGCAGTTTCTGTCCACTCTCATCAATGTTAATCATGTACTACAGTTTCTGTCCACTCTCATAAATATTACCATTGTACAACAATTTCTGTCCACTCTAATAAATATTAACCATGTACTACAGTTTCTGTCCACTCTCATAAATATTACCATTGTACAACAATTTCTGTCCACTCTAATAAATATTAACCATGTACTGCAGTTTCTGTCCACTCTAATAAATATTAACCATGTACTGCAGTTTCTGTCCACTCTAATAAATATTAACCATGTACTGCAGTTTCTGTCCACTCTAATAAATATTAACCATGTACTGCAGTTTATGTCCACTCTAATAAATATTAACCATGTACTGCAGTTTCTGTCCACTCTAATAAATATTAACCATGTACTGCAGTTTTTGTCCACTCTAATAAATATTAACCATGTACTGCAGTTTCTGTCCACTCTAATAAATATTAACCATGTACTGCAGTTTCTGTCCACTCTCATAAATATTAACCATGTACTATAGTTTCTTTCCACTCTAATAAATATTAACCATGTACTATAGTTTCTTTCCACTCTCATAAATATTACTCATATACAACAATTTCTTTCCACTCTAATAAATATTAACCATGTACTACAGTTTCTGTCCACTCTCATCAACATTAACCATGTACAACAGTTCCTGTCCACTCATATATAAATATTAACCATATACAACAGTTACTGTCCTCTTATATATAAATATTAACCATGCATAGCAGTGTCTGTCCACTCTCACATATATTAACCACATGTTACAATTTCTGTATAGGCACCATGCACTATTAAACGTTTGGTGGGCTGAGCTTCTGAGCTCATGATCGTAGACCACTCAGCATAATTAATATATATAATTAATATATAGTAATAAATTAATGTCTCTTCTACCGCAGATCTGTTCAGTCGTCACGATATTTTCCAACTCCTCTCTTCTCATGCCGTGACCACAGTACAATGTTTGTCTATTTCTTAATTGTAAAGTCTCAATACACTTTGTATGCAGAAAACATGTGAAAAATGAAGCACACGATGTCATCAAAAATGTGCTTCATAGTCCATCGTGAAACAAAATGCAGCGAATGGTTGTCGTCTGCTGGACTAATTCTTTGCACTCCAAACAGAATAGTGTTATTATAGTGTTATTTTTTAAATAATTACATATCCTTTACAGGACGATGCAGTGAACACCAGCATTTTTCAGCTGCTATTGATGTCTTGGCAAGTTTTACGTTCAGTAGTTTGCTATTGCTTTCTGAACGGCTGGCTCACATACCTCCGTAAGTAAATAGCACGAAGCGATCCGCTGCCGAATCTCGCGCAGCTGTGTTTCGTACGAGAATTACGAACAACGTCTTTAACCCCTTCAAATGTGTTCTACATACAAAGTGTAGTGTGACTTTACAAACACCCTGTATATACGTTTCTGCTTTCAGTGGGCTCTTTCAGACACCTGCTGTTAGTTACTCTGGCAGGCGAAAACACTCGCAACTTTCTTCTCAGAAACCACATAGTTATTTTTTAAAGTCCCGAAGAAGAAGAAGAAGAAGAAGAAGAAGAAGAAGAAGAAGAAGAAGAAGAAGAAGAAGAAGAAGAAGAAGAAGAAGAAGAAGAAGAAGAAGAATAAGAAGAAGAAGAAGAAGAAGAAGAAGAAGAAGAAGAAGAACAAGAACAAGAACAAGAAGAACAAGAACAAGAACAAGAAGTAGAAGAAGAAGAAGAAGAAGAAGAAGAAGAAGAAGAAGAAGAAGAAGAAGAAGAAGAAGAAGAAGAAGAAGAAGAAGAAGAAGAAGAAGAAGAAGAAGACTTCAATAAGTAAGTGACATCCCCATGTCAAACAGATACCATGACAGTCTACTACTTTTACCAACATGGCGGGTAATAACAGACAGGCAAGACATCGACAGCTCAATATTGGTATCTCACGTCGTGATGTTGAGAAAAGGAAATTAAACGCCGTTCCTTCTTGTTGCGTGTTTTTCTCCCAACCATTTTCTTTAAACACATCGATTTCTCGTCCTTGAGGGGCGAGGAAAAACGTAAAAGAAACACGAATCGTTTTTAAAGACCATTTTACTTTCTTCTATATATAGGGCGGGGTATTATTTGGATGTGACACCGCCCAAGTCGATGCTACGTGTGTGTATTTCGAACAACTCACGGCATCGAAAAATCGTGACGATCGGTACAGTTTGACGTGTCAACTTTTGATATAGTGCACTATCAAACCTCTGGGATCCATTAACGACACCGTCATCATCATGTGCCCTGCCAGCCGGCGTAGACCTTCAGATCTTCGTCTTTGGTCGTATGGATCAACCCTGTTGATGATATTCCTCCATGCCACCGTCTCAATCCATCCAGCATCATTTCTCTTGGTCTGCCTCTACATCTCTTCCCCTCGATTTTTCTAGTTGTCACAATGTTCTTCAATGCCACTCCTCTCATTACATGATCAAAGAAAGCTGTTTGTCTCTTTCTTGCTGTTGTATATAATGTTCTAGTATCATTAGTCTCTTTCAGGCAATGGTTGTTAGTTACTCTGGCAGTCCAAGAAATTCGCAACATTCATCCCAGGAACCAGATCTTTGTTGCTTCCAAGTTCTTCCTAATTTGTTCATTTACTTTCCAAAATTTGTTGCTATACAGCAAAAGAGGTTCTATATAGTATTTCGGCACTCTCTTTCTTACATTCAGTATTAGTGACTTACTACATAAGATTGCATTGTTTGGCTGTCTGTGATATCTTGGCAAGTTTACGTTCAGCAATTTGCCATTTATTTCTGAATGACCGGCACCCGTACCATTATATGAAAACCAACGCAAGGCGGTCTGCTGCCAAATCTTCCGCAGCTGTGTTTCGAAAGCGGTATGCGGGATTACGAATTGCGCCCGTAACCCCTTCTCCATAGAGCCGGCTGTGGATTTAAGCACCCACAAAACATGTCAGTGCTCACCTACAGGCAGACTTCAGTGGATGCACCCACAAAACATGTCAGTGCTCACCTACAGGCAGACTTCAGTGGAATGGCGGGATGTAACGATAGTCAGCAAACATATTCAGGCCGTCAGCAAAGGATCCGTGTACACGCTTTAAGACATATTAGGCATATGGTGCTAGGCTCATATGTTTTATAGACCAATCGCCACCTGGCGGGTGATATGGTCAGTGTCTCACCGGCCGCCTTTACTTCATAAGATATTTCTTGGTACCTATTTAAGCTTGGTCTACCATGAAGCCGAGATCATTTTTTTTAAATCCTCCCCGATTAGATTGACAATGATGAGAACTGGAGACAATGGAGCGACATGATGAGATGGTTGTGAAATCAGTCTCCGAAATGTTTGTTGTTGTTGCGTTTGATTTGTTTTGAACTCAAGCGTAGTCCATATCCGTGCTAATACATTTTAATAAAATGGACTGATTTATACCCGTGGATTAGCTTCCCCTATTACCAGTGTCCCTCGCCATCAGGTGAATCCACTCCGACTTCTAAGGCATTTGTAATTTACTTCCCCATGTGAAGGACGAGAAATCAACATGTTAGTCCAACTGACCTGTGCAAGGGATGAATTCGCTACCTCTGAATCAGCACACCAGAAGTTTAAGAGCGAGTCCAGTTATACATTCGGCCATGCTGATCCCCAGTCTTCGGAATGCATAATCTGATGAAGAAGAGAACAACAACAACAAAAATAGTTGCATGACATGCTCGGTCAACTCGAACCGAAATTACTCGGACTGACAACGTTGGTGTTGAAGAGAATCTGGAGTGATTTGATCAACCAGATTCAAAACATGTCTCCGCATTGACTTATCTGTCGCTCGTGGCAATGTATGCGCCCCACCCCCTCCCCCAATACAGGACAGATAAAACTGGAATCGTAAATTGCCTCGACACTCAAGTGTAGGAGAGGAAGACTATGAGAAACAAAACAGCCCTGGGGATGTTTAGCTTGTCGTTTACAACACGATTGTTTGTCATGTCATGCACAGGCGATATTGTGTAGGTATCTAGATAAGTTGTTTGCGTCGATTTATTTCTTTTCTGACGATCAGTAAGTAGACCAAATAAAGGCTCTAGTGACTAGGCAGAAAATCATATAAGCAAGTCCTAAAAGAGACAAACTAAAACCGCAAACTGATTAAAGAAATTAGACGTACACAGTCAATTATTTTTTTGTGGGCTAAAGGGGGAGGGGCATGTTATGAGAAGAAATAAACTAGAGAACTTGGTGACAACTGGCAAGATTAGGGGGAAACGAACAAGGTGTAGGCAGAGAAGTAAATATCTGGATGGCTTGACCACATGATATGGTGGGGACAAGAACACAGGTGATCCATGACTCTAGTGATCGTGTGAGATGGCGAAAATGACCGCCCACGCTTACCGGGATGCACATGATAATGATGACTAGCGATTGGCATCACCCCACTTCCTTGGCTATTTGTGATTTCTTGGCAAATTTACGTTCAGTAGTTTGCCATTGCTTTCTAAACGACCGGCACACATCCTTTTGTATGGGAAACCAACGCAAGGCGGTCTATTTCCAAATTGTACACAGCAGTGTTTCGAACGCGGGATGCCGGATTATGAATTGCGTTTGCCCCTCTGCCGTGTGTCCACCGTGACGAGGTAGAGGGGCTTGCGTGTTCCAATGACCCCAAGAGCTATGCCAACTGTAGCACAGCTACTGGTAGGGTCACCCATGTCGGACAGGTCAAGGGAGAGGGACCAGACGAAGAGACACACACATCTGCTGCCTTGCAGTTAGACTGGGGACAGTCAAAGGCTAGGGAAAGCACCCCGAACAAATGCTTGTCGAAATCGGATGTACTGAGCCACAGGCTTGACAAAGCAGTGCAACGTAACTTACTTCATGATGTCACAAATTAAATTAATCGTTATGGTGCTAATCCCGCGAAGTCCCATCAGGCGGTGATAGTGCCGGGCCCCCTGCCTCGAGGGGGTCCACCCATGACCACTGATGGTCACCTTCCCCTGTGCTGTGGAGTCAAGGCACAGATGGGTAGGTTAAGAGCTATTGACCAAACATCCCGGACACTCAACATACTACAGTGAAATGCCGAAGGAGTTTATAACAAGAAATTCTCCTTAACAAATCGTCTTCATAAAGATAGAATAGATGTGGCATGCATTCAAGAGACACATCTCAACGCCAATCACAAATTCTCAGTCAGAGGATATCAGGCTACATGTTTCGACCGCGAAGGACACAAAGGAGGAGTTTTAATACTTACACGAAATACAATACCTTGCAGCGAAGTATCTGTGATCTCTGACAACCAAACGGAAATTATAGGTGTTGATATAATGATAAAGGACGTGACAATAAGAATTTACAATCTGTATAGCCCAGCAGATAAGGACCTTACACTCTCAAACATGAAAATAAGTGATACAAACTGCATTATTGTCGGAGACTTTAATAGCCGTTCAGAAAGATGGGGATACCCAGATACTGACAATAGAGGAGATGAAGTGGAGGACTGGGAAATAGATTCAAATCTCCATCTACTCAACAAAGCGGATGGTTTACCACTTCTACTGTAACAGTAAGGGAGGAGTACTGGGGTATTATTAGAATCTAGCGGGAAACAGATACAGCACGATTGAGCATCGAGAGTGAAAGGGTGAGAGATGCTCAATCGTGACGTATTGGGTTGGCAAGGGGAGTTAAGATCCGGCCTTGGACTTGAGTGGAGGAGAACATCGAAGCTTTGTCATCTTACACAAATAAACGTTATATCAACAAGAAAACAACATGCCTTCGTGTTCTTATACACTGGTATAGGATGCGAAATGGAGCCGTTTAACCAGGATACTGAATTGGGCCGTCCCGGCTACCACGCGAAGTACTAAGAAACCTTCAAAGAATGCCTAAACCAGAAGGTATTTAACGTTTTCTCAAATCAGTTTTATCAAGGTCGGGAGACGCTTGTTGTTGTTCCAGTGAAAGGATGTCCAGTAAAATTCTGTAATCAGTTCAGTAATCAGCAAATAAAGAGGCTCGAAGGCTGTGATAACCCTGAGCAAATAATTTCTCAATCATGTAAAATTATAGAACTTTTTACGTCATCAAAGGGCTTCCCAGAGCCGTGGTTTGAATTTTAACCTCATCAAAGGGCCTCCCAGAGCCGTGGTTTGAATTTTAACGTCATCAAAGGGCTTCCCAGAGCCGTGGTTTGAATTTTAACGTCATCAAAGGGCTTCCCAGAGCCGTGGTTTGAATTTTAACGTCATCAAAGGGCTTCCCAGAGCCGTGGTTTGAATTTTAACGTCATCAAAGGGCTTCCCAGAGCCGTGGTTTGAATTTTAACGTCATCAAAGGGCCTCCCAGAGCCGTGGTTTGAATTTTAACGTCATCAAAGGGCTTTCCAGAGCCGTAGACTGAACTTTAACGTTATCCAGGGGCTGGTCATGGTCGTTGTCTGAACTTCAGCCTTCAGCGTTATTAAAGGGCTTCCCATAGCCGCGATCTGAACTCTGGAGTTTCAAAAAGTTACCATAACCTGACTTTTGCTAATTTCAAATCGCCAGCCACTTACGTTATCGCTATCTCAAGACGTCGATGATGTACCCCACCCGGGGTGAAAACAAAGGCTACAAGACTCAGATGGGACCCAACCAGGGGTTGAAGATAATCCCGGCATCCCTAGAGAAGTAACGCAATTACCTGGGGGAAGAAACAGACTACCTGAACTCCGCGACTGATTTTTCAGCTGAGATAGACTCCTGGCGATCGAACGAAAATTGACGCTGAGGCGAGGAAGGTACGGGCTGGAGTCAGGAAACAAAAAGAAACTAACTCTGGTTTTCTATAATAAGTGAGTGAATTCCTTAAATTAAGAAGTTAAAATTGTGTGGTACTCAAACCCAGAAAATAACTCTGGTTTTCTATAATAAGTGAGAGTATTCCTTAAATTAAGAAGTTAAAATTGTGGGGTACTCAAACCCAGAAAATAACTGTGGTTGTCTATAATAAGTGAGTGTATTCTTTAAATTAAGAAGTTGAAATTGTGTGGTTCTTTGCTTGCTTTGTTTCAGTATTTTTCAGCATGGCGGAACAGGACACCTTAGCACAGGTTTTGACAGGCGTGGGAACAGCAGTAGGCCGACTTAATATGGTGATTAAACAACAAGGGATGGCAACAGAAATTGTGAAGTTTAGTGGACAGGCCAGAGACTATAAGAAATGGGTCACTTCCATAGAAAAATATGCCTATTTGATCTCAGCAACAGATGAAGAAAAAATGAGACTGGCTTATCAGACGGCAACGGAACCAGTTTCGGATCATATAAGAAGAAAGTTAGAGGCTAGAGTAGATGAGACGTGGGAACAATTCAAAGAAGACCTAGCAAGGAAATATGCAGAAATAACGGATCCACAACATGCATTTTCGGTGTTGAGGCAGGCTAAACAAAATAACGGAGAGACGGTACAATTGTTTAGCGATAGATTGATTAACCTGGCTGAAGAAGCATTCTTAGGACAGAATGTACGAGGGGAGGAGGTGGAAAGGATGTTAGTAGGGATTTTTGTAGATGGCATAAAATCTGATGGTTTGAAACTTAAGTTGATGCGGGAAAACCCTGAGAGGTTATCACAAGCGGTGGATATCGCGGTACAAGAGGAAAATTTGAGACGTAGGTTTAGATTAAGAACAGGACGAGAAGTGGGAAGTAATCGAGACGACAGAGTTGAGGAACCCATGGAAATAGGACAAACAAGATTCGGATGGAATAGGAGAGGCGGTATACAAACGTTACAAGGTAGAAATAGGAGCGATTATGTTGAAAGAAGAAATGTGAGATACCCTACAAGTGAGACAGTGGGAAACACAAATAACACAAATATTGTCTGTTGGGTTTGTGGTCAACGGGGACATGTTTCTCGTTTTTGTAATAACAGGCGTGTCCAGTCGAATACACAGGGTAGACATGATAATAATAGGGTGAGTAGGAATGTTGTTGATGGACACAGGAATTTTACAGGTACAAGAACACAGGAAAATCGGCGCCCTACCTATTAGACAGGACCTATGATAGGAGGGTAAATAGTAAGGTCCCAAGGGTTAGAGAATATGTTAATAACAGATATAATAGGTCGAACAGAGAATATTTTCAACTAGATGAAGTCAAGAAATTTATAGAAGATAAAACAGATTATAGCTCTTGTATATTAGAAATAGGAAAGTATAGAGTTCGTACATTAATTGATTCGGGAGCTCAAGTTAGTGTAGTAAAAGAAAGTTTTTTATACAAAATAGTAAGAAATTGTAGAGTATTTAAGAGTCATAATAATTTACACTCTGTTACTGGACAGAATTTACAAGTAATTGGACAAACAATGATAAATTTTAAGTTAGGAGGGATCAACATAAGACACCTTTTTCATGTAGTGAGGGGTTTAAATAGAAATATGTTAATAGGAAGAGATTTTTTGATAAAAAATGGAATAAGACTTTTTTATGATTTACATAAGTTAAAATTCAGGGACGTCTATATAGATATGGAAGAGGACATGCATATATCAGCACTAGTTAGAGTTAAAATGACAACGACGTTAAAACCACAGTCGGTTAATTTGATACAAGCGAAGCTGAAGAGAAACCCATATTATGTGGAAGGAAACACAGTCAGAATCACTGAGTTACAAGAGGAAATAATTGATGAGCCTGGTTTGGAGGTTCCAGATGGAGTAATGGAGTTGGATAAACACTTAACCTTTCCAGTAATGGTTATCAACAACACAGGTAGAGAAATCAAGTTATACAGAGGATGTGTGATAGCCAAATTAGATCATAACATTAGTGACATATTGGCAACGGATAGAGCAGAAGTGTCGGGAACAAGTTATTTGGAAACTTCTAGTGAAAGGGGAAATGACAGACGCGGACACAGAAGAAGAGGGAACGTCAGAATGGATGAATTGATCCATCCATCCAGAGGAAATAAAGCCCATATACATTCACTGGACAAAATAACAAGGGAACAAGAATTGTTGTCACAGTTAAAAGCTCCGCCAGAAAATAAGGAAGTGTTGGAACAACTTATAAAGCAAAATCAAGATGTGTTTGCGGTTAATGATTTAGAATTGGGAAAGACGCGAACAGTTACAATGGAAATAGACACGGGAGATCATCCACCAATAAGTTTAAAACCATATAGAACTCCATTAAGAAACAGAGAAATCGTGGAAAAGGCAATAGAAGAGATGCTGAAAGCAGGAATAATAAAAAGGTCGAAGTCTGAATGGTCGTCTCCGGTCGTCATCGTGGCCAAACCTGATGGTACGAGTCGCTTCTGCTGTGATTACAGGGCGTTGAACAAAATTACCAAGAATGTAGCATACCCACTGCCGGTGATTGATGATATTTTGGGGCTGCTTAATGGCTCTACATATTTTACAACGCTGGACGCAAGGTCAGGATTTTGGTGTATTCCGATGTCGGAAGACGCACAAAAGAAAAGCGCCTTTTGTACCCATATGGGTTCGTACGAATTCTTACGAATGCCTTTTGGCGTCAAAACGGCACCCTCTCACTATATGCTCTTAATAAATGAAGTTCTAGAAGGTATGCAAAAGTTCGCTCTTGCCTATATTGATGATATTCTGATTTTTACTACAGGAGGTGTGGAAGATCATTTGAAACATATTAGACTAGTATTTGACAGGTTAAGAAAGCATGATGTGAAGTTAAAGCTTAGTAAATGCCAATTTTTAAAGACAGAAACAAAATATTTGGGGTATATTATAAATAGAGAAGGTATAAAACCAGACCAGGACAAGATAAAGGTTATTAAAGAGTTACCTGCTCCAACTAACGTTAAGGAAGTACGCGCTTTTATAGGAACATGTGCGTATTATAGGCGGTTTGTCCCAGCGTTTTCAAAGATAGCTGAACCTATTACAAACTTAACAGGCAAATACGCTAGGTTTAAGTGGGATGATGAATGTCAAAAAGCGTTCGAGTATTTAAAAAACAGCTTAACACTGGTACCACTGTTGACGCATCCAGACTTAAACAAACAGTTAATACTGTACACAGATGCTTCGGACAATGCAGTAGGAGCATGTTTGGTGCAACCATATGAAGGAAAAGAGTCTGGAATACCAGGCGTTAAAAATGAAAGGCCTATCTACTTCTTGTCGCATAAACTTAGTAAATCACAAAGGAAATGGACGACTATTGAGAAGGAGGCTTACGCGATTCATTACGCTCTTCAAAAACTTAATTACTACTTACATAACGCAAATTTTGTTATTAGAACTGACCACATGCCTTTAAAGTCTTTTCTAGAAGCTCCAGTGCAGAACAGGAAAATACAGACGTGGGCATTGAATCTACAGGGGTACAACGCGGTAATTGAGTACATACCAGGTAGGATAAATACATGCGCCGATTTATTGTCTAGAATTCCATATCCACAGTCATCAGAAGATACAGAAGAGGAAGCAGCTGAACCAGAGATAGACGACCGAAATTGGCAAGTAAATATTCTAGATTCTGCTATAATAAATAGGGAAGAATTTGATAGTCTACCATCGGATCAAGAGTCTGAACATAGGGAAGAAGACCTACAGTTAGCACAATTCAATATGAAAGAAGAGCAAGATTTGGACCCAAGAGTCATACAAATAAAAGAAAAATTACGAGAAACAGAAGATAACAAATATAAAAAGAATTATTTGGTTTTACAAGAGGATGGACAGTTATATTATATGTGTGAAAGGAACGAGCAGCTAAGGAAATATATTCCAAGGCATTTGGAAAATGAACTTTTAAAAGCATATCACGATGAAAATGGACATCTCGGTAGAGACAAACTGGTGAAAGCACTTACAAGTAAATATTATTGGCCAAACTTGTTTAAATCTGCATGCAAATATGTAGATACGTGTGAAAAGTGCAGATTAAGGAACATGAAAACAATAAAGTCTCCCTTACAAGACACAGATATTCCTCAGTTCCCAATGCAAAAGATTAGTTTAGATATATCGGGTCCACACCCCAGGACATTGTCAGGAAATGTGTATTTAATTCATATAGTAGACGTCTACAGTCTTTGGCCAGAGGTTTATGCAATCCCAGATAAGAGCGCGGATACTGTCATTAATATTTTTTTACAGGAGTTCGTACCAAGGTTTAGTTGCCCACAAAATATACTTACAGATAATGGTAGAGAGTTTGTAAATAAAAAATTCGAAAAGTTATTAAAAGATTTAAATATAAGACATATAAAGACCTCATTTTATAGACCTTCTTCAAATGCGAAAAACGAACGTCAACATCGGACGTTATACGACATTTTGGCAAAGATTATTGATGAACATGAAAGAGATTGGGATTTATTTTTGGGACCTGCCCTTAGCGCCATTCGTACAAATCAAAATGAGAGCACGGGTTTTTCACCATTTTATTTATTACACGGGAGGGAACCAATATTACCTATAGATAATCTATTAAAACCTAGACGGAAATATATGGGTGAAGAATTTCAAGAGACCATAATACAAGAAATGCATAAAGCACATGTGAGGTTAAGGAATAATATAATTAAAGCTAGGGAAAGACAGAAAAAGTACAAGAATGTAAATACAAAATTACAGGAGTTTAAGGTAGGTGATAGAGTTTATTACAAGAAGCATAGAAGAAACTCTAAGTTTGATACTCGTTGGATTCCAGGTTATTACGTTTTGGAAAAACTAGGAAATGTATCGTATATTATAAAGAACCAGGTCACAGCACATATAGCAAGGGCACACGTTGAACACTTAAGAAGAGATGAAGATGAGATAGAAAATAATAATTATAATAATAATTATTATTCGGATGCGAAATTTTTGGATGAACAGGTTGTTAGAGGAGCTACAGTAACCCCAGGTCTTAGAAAAGAACCAGAACAAAATCAGTTGCTAGCAAATCCAAGTTACGAAGATACTCAAGAACAGACAATTCCGAAAAGAATGGAAGAAGAAGGGCTAAATGAAACTCATTATGATAGTATGGAAGAAGACACAGGTGCTCCATTTAAAAATACTAGGCAAGCAACGAAAAGAAGAATGGACAGTCAAAGAGATAAAGAAGTGAAAAGACAGAGGAGAATTAGAGATTGTTCAACAAGCGGAGAAGATATACCTCTACTAGAAAGATCCTTAAGAAAGAGTGATCGACAAATTAGGTGGGATGTTGAACGGAAGAGATTAGCGGCAGCTGAAGAGAGACATACAGACGAAGAAGAAGAAATGGATGAAAAGTCAGAGTCAAGTAGTAGTATGGAAGAAACTAATAAGTTGTACGAAGAAGAAGATATTGATGTAGAGTTAGCACTTATTCAAAGAAACTTGGACTTGTTGAAGAAGCGGAAACGCAGGAGATAGATGTTAGAAAGTACTGCAGATAGCAGGAGTTAGAAGTGAAAGGGATGCTTATACGAAACGGTGGAAGTGGTCTCGAGATATTGGTACAAAAGGGGTGAAAGTATTTTGTTACTGTTGGAAATGCCGTATTTAACGATAAGGATTAACAAGTGATGACAGCTCCTAGAGAAACCAGATTACAAGTTCGTTGATAAGTAGAGGTTGGCTACTACGTTGAGTTAATATTGGATTGGTGGCCACATTACGGTGCTTACTTAAGAAGTTGTTTCGGTTGTTATGTGCTGTTAGGAGTTAGAAGATAATAAATGGTATGATAAATGTTGATTACTGATTTGTTTAGGTAAATAGAACAGGTGTGAATAAGTAATTGGTCAGTAGTTAACAAATATACGGATGGACAGTGAAATGTTTAGTTTTCTTGGTCATAGATATACTGGAATGACCTGTATAAGTAGATATACGTTATTTTACTTAGTAAGAGGGGCCAATGTTGGTGGGTCACTATACGTAATATGTTTTTATGATTGAGTTGGTTCTAGAAAATGATGGCTAACGTTTAGTTATGAGTTATAAGTTATAAGTTTTTTTTTCTTGATTTGGTTTTGAAAATTGATTGTTGTTGGTTGATTTATTGAGTTAGAATAGGGTGATTGTGTTCCTAGCATTTGAGTTGGTAAAATCTATTGGACCGTAAAAGTGTCCAATAGTGATAGGTAGTAATAGAATGTTTTATTCTGATTTGATAACATGCATGTTGTGTCATTTTAAAAATTTGTTTTTTCTTTAGATTCGGTTGGGGGTTGTGTTCATTTTATTTCGATTACATGAATGCTTTAGTATATTGAGTTATATGATTATAAAGTTAGTCGAGGACGTTTACGTTGATGAGGTTTGGCTTAGAGTCTTTCGTTCAGAAATGAGTTGATTATACTTAGTCCCAATGATATAAGGTAGGGGGAAGACTGTAAATGGCAGTATATGACTATGGGAAATACGGGGGCAAGATATAGGTGCTGTGAAATACCAGCTTTAATTTTATTAGAGATGTTCATGGAATATGAACATGGGCTCATGGTGGAAGGTGAGATAATGAAAAAGGAACAGAATTGTGGTTGGCAATGTCAAGGTGGAATATAAGATTTATGAAAACTTTTGCCAAATTGTTTTATAACGAACAAAGATGTATTTCATAAGGTGTTTTAAAAAAATATTATTTTACAAAATTTTTTATTGGCAAGGGAGGTAAAGGGTGAGTGTCTTAATTTGCATTGCTGTATGTCCATGTGGTCATGTCGTGTATTCATTCTTTATGTTTCTTACTAGGTGCGCACCGCTTCTTTGCTTTTTCTAACTACATTGTTTTTGTACGTCCTGGGGTTTGAAAGAATGAGAAATTGTATAAGGTCAAAAGTTTCGATAAAGAATTTATGAGCTGTTCTTATAATATGTATATTTGGTACAGGAAACTGGAGGAGCCAAGAAAGAACCAGAATAGTAAAGAATGAGAAATTTTATAAGGTCAAAAGTTTCGATAAAGAATTTATGAGCTGTTCTTATAATATGTATATTTGATACAGGAAACAAGAAAGAACCAGAAATGAAGAACTATATAGTGGATAGCTATATAATTTTGGGGAAATAAAAAGGAAAGAAGGACTGTTTGGATTAACAGGGTTACCATACGTGGTATTATATAAATAAAAGTCGAAGAAGAAGTATATGGGGGGGGGGGGGGGGGGTTATTAGCAGACCATATCACTGGGAGAAGAGTTAAAAGATATATTATTTACTCAAACTTGATTTTAGGGAAGATTAGAAGACAAAGAGGGAATGGAGTATGGGGATTAGGAGTAAAGAGTTTTCCTTTAAAAGGAAAATTCTTTATTCAACATGGGGAGGTGTAACAGTAAGGGAGGAGTACTGGGGTATTATTAGAATCTAGTGGGAAACAGATACAGCACGATTGAGCATCGAGAGTGAAAGGGTGAGAGATGCTCAATCGTGACGTATTGGGTTGGCAAGAGGAGTTAAGATCGGGCCTTGGACTTGAGTGGAGGAGAACATCGAAGCTTTGTCATCTTACACAAATAAACGTTATATCAACAAGAAAACA
Source organism: Cepaea nemoralis (assembly GCA_014155875.1). NCBI lineage: Eukaryota > Metazoa > Mollusca > Gastropoda > Stylommatophora > Helicidae > Cepaea > Cepaea nemoralis. Next base: position 212,185 of record JACEFZ010002029.1, read on the forward strand.
ACATGCCTTCGTGTTCTTATACACTGGTATACTACTCCAGACTTAGCTTTCTGCACAGGAGTCATCCTCCACAAAATCGATCGCATGTGCTTGACCAATTAGCAGGTAGTGACCACAGACCAATCAAGCTTGTAATGAATATGGAGTATGTTCCACAGGAGCAAAAGCCTTTGCCCCGCTGAAATTACAAACGAGCAGATTGGGATAGATTTGCCATACTAACAGACAAATATTGTGAAAACATAAATACACGATATGGCAACATGAAGTAAATGGTGGAAAGTCTAAACAGAGCAATAATACAGGCGGCCATTGAGTCTATTCCAAGAGGAGCGAGGAAAAATTACAAACCATACTGGACTGAGGAACTACAAATTTTGGAGGACAAAGTTGAAGATGCCAGGAAGACAGCAGAGAAAGGACAAACAACTGAAGCGAACATCTCTCTCAAAGCCATCTCAGCAAAATATAAAAGAACAGTAAATCAAACAACAAGAGATTGTTGGAGGGAAAAAACAGAAAACATGAATTTTGACAGAGATGGAAACAAACTATGGAAACTAGTGAAAGCCATGAACAATGAAGGACCTAGAAACAAACAAATAACAATTAAACAAGGAAATGCATTGCTTACAGGAAAAAAGGCTGCAGATGCACTAATGGAACACTATGCCAGTGCAAACCACAGTGATATTACAACCGAACAGAAGAAAGCAATCAAAGACAAACAGATACATTATAGTAATACAGAGACAGAAGCAGAATATATGATGGCAAATCTAACAATGGAAGAAATGGAGCAGGCAATGAATACCCTAAAAAAGAAGAAATCACCAGGAAAGGATGGAATCATAAATGAAATGCTAATAAGACTAGGCACTGAGGCAAAAAAGAAACTACAAGCAGTCCTAAATTACAGCTGGAAGAGAGGAATCGTTCCACAGGCATGGAAGGAAGCTATACTAATACCTGTCCCAAAGAAAGGAAAAGACCTGGAAGAACCAAATGGCTATCGACCTATCAGTCTACGTAGCTGTGTAGGAAAATTAATGGAAGGCATTATCAGTGGCAGGCTAACATGGCATCTGGAAGAAAACCAACTCTTAACACCACACCAAGCAGGATTCAGAAAGTACAGATCCACTGAAGATCAAATAACCTATATAGCTCAGCAAATAGAGGATGCCTTCCAAGAGAAAATGCACACACTAGCGGTCTGATAGATCTAGAAAAAGCATTTGATAAAGTATGGAAGGAAGGACTGAAAGTAAATCTGCGAAAAATGCATGTTTGTGGGAGAATGTATAAATGGATCAGCCACTACCTTGAGAACGAACTGCCAGGACAAAAGTACAAGGACAAACCAGCAAAATGATGCTGCTTGGAGCAAGGTGTCCGCCAAGGAGGAGTTCTTTCACCAACATTATTCCTAGCATATATAAATGACATCACAGACAATTTTCCAGCCAGAGTACACACATCCTCCTTTGCAGATGACCTAGCCATATGGACATCTGAAGAATATATTAGTACAGCTAACAGCAGAATACAGCAAGCCTTATTAGCACTAGAGGACTGGTCAAAATCATGGCTAGTGAAGATAAGTGAGGAGAAAACAACATGCACAGTGTTCTCCCTCTCAAATAAAACTCAGCAACCTAAGCTGGTATTGAATGGAAAAATATTGCGCCATGAAGAAAATCCAAACTATCTAGGAGTCACCTTTGATCGTCGCCTGACATGGAAGACACAGGTTGAGAAAAATCGAACAAGAGCAAGGCAAAGAATGGCAATCATGAAAAAGCTTGCTGGTACAACATGGGGAGCAGATGAGAAAGTTCTCAAGAAGTTATATACTGGACGGGTGAGGCCAGTACTGGAATATGGCATTGCAGCTTGGGCAACAGCAGCTAAGTCAAACTTTAACAAAATAAGTAGAGTCCAAAATCAAGGAATGCGAATCATAACTGGAAGCCTGAAGACAACGCCTATTAATGAACTAGAAAAGATCACTTGTTTACAACCAATGCAGGATAGAAGAGATAGCAGAGCCCAGCAACAAGCAGAAAAATTTAGAAGATTGACAGACCACCCTATGTATAACAGATTTAATGGTTTTGGAAAGGGAAGACTGAAGCGTAGCAACTTTGTAGAAACTGCAAAACGAAAGATTAGGGCAGATCCTATACTTAACATATCAACAGTCAAACCCATTTACAATGCACACAAGTTCCCAGCTTGGAGACAGCAGCAACTGCCTGAGATGATAGAAAACATTCCTGGTATTGAGAAAAAGAACACTCAGAATGAAATCGAAAGAAGAAAAATAACCCTAAACTACATAAAAGAACATTACCCAAGCAGCAATTGGACCCATGCATATACAGATGGATCAGCCAAAAATTCAACAGAAAATGGAGGAGGAGGAATTCTCCTAAATTTAAAAATGGAGTGAAAAAAACACAGTCAGTGGCAACTGGAAAATTTTCAAGTAACTTCAAAGCGGAGGTAGAGGCTTTGAAAACTGCAGCAGAAATGCTCTTGATGGAGGAAAATAAAGAGAAGCAAATAGCTATCTTCACAGATGCAAAGTCAGCTGTCTCAATACTGAAGAGCAAAAACAGCACAGAACTAGCTGACCTAAGAGCAGCACTCCATGGTCTATGCCAGAAATCCAAAAAAGTTGTAATACAGTGGATCCCATCACATTGCAGTATACCTGGAAATGAAGAGGCTGACAGACTAGCAAAAGAGGGTGGACGACTACCACAGCCTGACATAGACATAACCTATAATGAGGCAAAGAGGTTTATAAAAAGCACTTATAGAACCAAATGGGAATCAGAGCATCCAGGCCACCAGAAAGATGATGCATATTACAAACTCGACCGAAGAGAACAAGTAGCAATCTTCAGACTCCACACAGGACATAACAGGCTGAAATACCACTTGTTCAATAAACTAAAGATAGGAGATACTGATGAATGTAATTGTGGAACTGGTAAAATGACAGCTAAATATTTGCTGCAGGAGATGTCCAATATACGCAGAACAGAGAAAGATATTTTGGCCCACACCTGCTTCATTTGAGGACAAGCTCTATGGAGATATCAACAAGCTCAAGTTGACTGCAGCTTACTTTAACTACATTCAGGTTAACATTTAAAGGTGCATGAAGTATTTAGACTGCAACACTTCATACCACAGGTCTTAAATGCGTCCCAGAGGCATGAAATGGAATATTGCTTGGATAGAAAATCCATTATGTGGAAAGTCCGAATCAAAAGCTCACTGCGTGGGCTTCATAAAAGGTGGAAAAAGTGTCCTATAGGCACGAAATGGAATATTGCTTGGATAGCAAATCCATTACGTGGAAAGTCCGAATCTAAAGCTCACTGTGTGGATGTCATCTGCAGACTGCATTCTTCTAGTTTCCGGAAGAACAGCCTATGGTGAACGGAAGGCCCAATATACGGAAGTGAGGCAAGCAGTCATGTGCAGGACGTGACGATTCCTTGGGTGACCCCAGTACCAGAGCGCTGTGTGTCGGCTCTGCAAGTATGGAAGCCTCCTAGGATGGCGGGGAATGCCCATGGTCTGCCCCTGCCTTCCCTTGAGGGCTGACCAGGATGTCTTTGGCTGTTCTATATGGGCCAGCTGGGATGGGGGATAACACCACAACAGTGAGAGTCAAACGTCCTAAGAAACCCCCGGGAAGGTTAACCCGGTCAACAAATGCCCGCAGAAGTCGGATGTATCGGCCTAACGGCGCAAGAACGCAGCTCTGCTGTAAACAGGCACAACGCAATCACGTCCGAAAAAAAAAAAAAACTCCGGATGAACGCAGAAGAAGAAGAAGAAGAAGAAGAAGAAGAATTGCGTTTGTAACTCCTTCGCCACAGAGCCAGTTCCTGGAATAATAGACATGTCTCCAAGATTTTAGAATTATTTGGGTGTAGGGATGATAAATTGTCTTATTCAAACTTCCCGTAATTGCCATGGGATGATAAATCGTCTTATTAAAACTTCCCATAACCGCCATGGGCTTATAAATCAAACTATATTTGCAATATCAATACTGTTTTTTTCCCTTTACAACTCCCTTTAATTGTATATATAATACAATATGTCTGCAACCATATTAAGAACTTTCAAGCCTTAATTGCGAAAACCCCTACTTCCCATTTTCCACATTCCATTTTTGTTTGGTCGAAACCTACCTTTTCTTTGGCACAGAATCTGTTAAACGTAGGTTAGACTAAAACTACATTTGTTCTAATACACCTTGTGGGGTAATGCTGTCTAGGGACGTCGATAGCCATCTCCGCTGGTAATATAAGCGCGGTAGGGCGTGGGTTCCACGTTCGCATGTCAAATTGAGGAGAATACAGGCCACCTAATCTCCTTGCTCGCAGGCCTAAACAATATAATAGCGCTATCACATCACAAACCCACAGCAGGAAATTGTCCCGGGACACCTTTTATTTTAGAGGTGTAATATATATTTTGTGTTGGTCCCATCTTTGTATAGACTAATCGGCACTCGACTGATGATGTAATCAATGTCACATCGTTACTTCTCCTAAGATGACACGGTATCCATATTCAGTTGGATTGACCTTCATCATCTTTTTTAATATAGCGGAGTCAATTGAGACTTGAACACATAACAACCGAGCCGGTATGCAATTAAACTAGCCATTGCGCTACAGCAGCGCTTAGTACATCATCTAAAATTAATCTGCTTTTCTCCCATTCTATTATTTCCACGGTCTAATTCCTTCTAGGCAAATTAATCCGATTTTCACTCGCTCTAATTATTGCCGATCTAATTCTATCCTGAGTAAACTAGATTCCTTCTGACACACGTACTTCAGCATGGTTGTAATCTGGAGAAAACACAACCGTTTGCAGAATTTGCATCTCTTGCTTGTCAAATTTCAAAGAGCTGTTGGCCAAATTGGCAACAATGTACTCTAGAATTATACAATATGTTACAGATAACATATCAACATATTATTTATCTGGAGGCCAGCATGGCCGAATGGATAAAATCGCTCGCTGTTAAACTTCCGGTGTGCTGATGTCGAGGTTGCGGGCTCAATTCCTACATCGCAGTCATTTGGAGGTAAATCTTGATTTATGTCCTCAAATTGTGTACGTAAATTATACAAGTACCCTAGAAGTTGGAGTGGGTTCGCCTGAAGGCGGGGGATACTGGTAATAGAGAAAGCAAGTCCACACTAAAAAATCAGTCTAGTGCACTAGAGGAAATAGCACGTGTGAGGATTACGCTAGAGTTTAAACCGAGCGAAAGCAAAAACAAAGAAAGATTATTTATCTCCATATGTAAAAACGTCTTCAAATGTAAATAACGTGGAAACAATGGTTATATCAAAGAAAATGATACAACCACAACATGAAATAACATTATAACAATAGAAAGAAAAATGTTTAACCAAGTTTATAAATTCAAATATCGAGGGACAGTCAAAACTATTCATAGCTAGCCCCTACTTAAGAAAGGCATTGTAGAATATCGTGATAACTGGAACAAAATCAGTGGAAAAAGAGATAGACCAAGAGAAATTACACTGGGTGGACTGAGACGGTTGCATGGAGAATTATGGATATCATGGACAGAGTTGATCCAGAACACCAAGAATCTGTGGAGACATGGACGCCTACGCCAGCTGGCAGAGCACATAATGCTGATAAGTCATAAGTTAAGATGGAAGATATGTGTCAGATATTAAGAGCAGAAAGGGCAAAGCAAAGACTGCATTTTAGGAAATTAAAAGTATCTGATGCAACAAATCATAGTCATTAAATGTCAGTGAGTACTGAAATAGTACAAGGGGGCTTCAAATGAAAACCTTAAAAATGTGATAGAAACTACAAGAAACACAAGGCCATTGTCTTGTAACCTGTCAATATTGTTGTTAGTGATGTCAAGAGGGTTCAGCCATAATATCACGGTGCAGACGAACACGGTGACGTCATAATAGAAGTTTAACGATGGCCGCCTCACTATAGACATGCACCAAAGATGAGTAGCGTTCTGTTATCCATTTTTTGATCAGTGAAAGGGTGAAACCTATAGAAATTCATCGACAAATAAATGTCCAGTATAGTGATGCATGCCTGTCAGTCCAGCAAGTGTATGAGTGGAGTAGGAAGGTCCAGTATAATGATGCTTGCCTGTCAGTCCAGCAAGTGTATGAGTGGAGTAGGAAGGTCCAGTATAATGATGCTTGCCTGTCAGTCCAGCAAGTGTATGAGTGGAGTAGGAAGGTCCAGTATGGTGATGCATGCCTGTCAGTCCAGCAAGTGTATGAGTGGAGTAGGAAGGTCCAGTATGGTGATGCATGCCTGTCAGTCCAGCAAGTGTATGAGTGGAGTAGGAAGGTCCAGTATGGTGATGCATGCCTGTCAGTACAGCAAGTGTATGAGTGGAGTAGCAAGTGTATGAGTGCATGCCTGTCAGTCCAGCAAGTGTATGAGTGCATGCCTGTCAGTACAGCAAGTGTATGAGTGCATGCCTGTCAGTACAGCAAGTGTATGAGTGGAGTAGGAAGTTTCAAAACGGCGTTACTTCCGTGAAGAGGTACAGTAGATGGTGCATGAGTGGTTACACACGGGACCAAAATAATCCTTTCTGGACCCAAATGTGCCGTCTGGCTTCGCTGGGTTAAGGTTTGAGTAGTATACCCTTGACAGAATCAACCCAATAGATTCTTAGTGTATCGCAAGATCTATAGAAAGAGCTTCTGGTTGTGGACACAAAGCGGTAACTTATTGGGCGTTATTCTCTTAAAATGTTCCGCGCTCTTTATTTATTTATTGTCTGTCTATAAATTTAATAAGAGAATCTGACTTTTGGTATTTCTGATGTCGTCATGTATGATTCGCCGGGGATCTCACTCTCTAGCCCCCCCCCCCCCCCAACCCCCATCCATAGATTTACGCTGGCTAAAATGGGTACCAGAAAATCTGCCAGAAAGTAAAGACGTAGGGGGGGGGGGGGGATTATATTGATTAATCACACAATGATTACTCATTGATCTAAACTTATGGGGCTAGCCATGGCCTGTGCCTCTTGCTTTAATAAGAGTTCTTTCTGCAGAGCTGCAAGATGATCTGTTGCCGATAGGCTATTTGTGGTGCACATTTCACATCATCAATCATCAACCAGGTGCCGTCTCCACAATGAAGGTTGGCTACAATGGATTTTCATCACTGTCTGTCTTTCCCCTAACTGTACTTACTATTAGATTTCTGTCCGTCCGTCTCTTTATGTTTTCCCACTTGTTTCGTTGCCTACATGTTGCTTGCTTGCCTTCAACCTTACCCTCCAGTATGGTTTTTATTTCAACGTGGCCAAAATATTTAACGTGCCTCTAGTTTATTTCTTTCATCAACTCTCTTTTTATTCCTAGTTTTTTTTCCTTCTAGAACCGCTGTATTTGATTGTCTTTGTTTCTGTGAAATGCAACAACGACTTTTTCTAATTGCTTCTTCATTGTCCAGGCTTTCGCGCCATATTCTGAATATACATAACATTTGACAATTCTCAGATTTAATGATCTAACTTATCTCTCTACAGATTAATACTGATTTCATGATGTTGAAAGCATTTTTGGCCATTCCTATTCTCTTTTTGGTTTCTGTTTCAATTCTGCCATCATCTGTTATTACATGTCAAAGATAGGAAACACATGTTACTTGTTCTAGTTAGTATCTCCCCGTTTAATGTGATGTTCATTGATGACTTCTCCTTTCCACTGCTAATTATCACAGTTTTCATTTTTTTTTAAATGTTAATATGTAAGTCTGTTTACTTGTTCCACTAGATTGTGTAACTCTTGCTCGCTTTCTGCTGCACACTTCACACAAACACAAAAAGTGGTCTGTAAACTGTAGCATAGAAGACAAGTGTGACGTCACTGCTGGAATGTGACAAACTAGACGACAAAATACACCCAAATTATATGCACTTGGGAATTCCCAACGACGACAACGCATTGTTGAAGTAAGATCACATTGTGGCGAGGATGTACTACGCAACTGAAGGTAATGAGCTCAAAATCAACTGTCCAGTAACCTTTCCTTTCCCCATTACCTATCGTCTCCTCATATTTCTGTTTCTTTTCATTATCTTGTATGTTTGTCAATCAATCCTTTTAAATTGTCATGTCTTCACTGCCAGTGAAATTCCTTTGTATTATAAATAACAAATAGCAAATAGTGACGCTGACAGTGATGAATATATGCCGAAACGTGGCGAAAGTATTCAGGAAGAAGACAAAACAAAGAAGGACACAGAAGAATGATGTAATGGAGAAATAATTATAACACCGAATGAAACAGATTTTACGGGTGGACGAAACAAAGTCATCGAAGCATATAAGCGGGGAAACAAGTGAAATGTACAAGAAGAAACGCGCAGGCAATGTTTTAGAAGGATAAAAATGGCATTATTTGAACAAATTGTGTGAGCATAATTCATTAAACACATAAGTAGAATCATTATTATAATTAAGATAAAAACACATCCCTCGCGTTTGCATGTGTATTATATACGTGTACACATAAAGAGAATTAAACAAAGAGGCGAGAAAAATCAAATAGAAGAGCTAGTAAAAATACCGTGAAATATAACAGAAATGAGAATATAATACAGAAAGAAGTGTGTTGCATTCCTTTACAGGACGTAGCAGTCAAACCCCAGCATTTTTGGCTGCTCGTGATTCCTGGGCAAGTTTACGTTCAGAAGTTTGCCATTGTTTTCTGAACGACCGACACGCATACCATTTCATTAAAGAAAATACAGAAACAAAACAATAAAAGAATATCTTCATAAAGAAATATTGCAGTCCTCGAACACAATGGCGGGCTTTCACTGGACAAATATAGTTAAAATCCGTGGCGATTGTGTTAAATTGCTTCTACTCATATGACACAATGGTTTGTAGTGTTTAGATAAGTTATTTATCATGTTAATGCCTTATCTTTACTGTGCTACCTACAGGTTCGGAAAGCAGTGTAAACTACTGAACATAAACTTGCCAAGAAATTACAAACAGCCAAAAAAGAACGCTGTACAGGAAATGCAACTAACTTTAGTGTGGTATATAACGCATTCTCGTATCTGTTGTACGGCATATCTCACTCTTCTGATTGCGATTCTAAGCCAACACGAATACTATGCAGCAAGGGCGATACATCTGGCCTTGGAGCGCAGGCTTAAATTCCCTATATCACTACGTTTAACGGCAAGTGTGCATTCGGAAAAGAGAAATAATCCACCTAGCGGGCTAGATAACAGACACGGTGAGACCCAGATTGCTGGAAATCCACTGCAGCCAATCTTCTCTGGAAAGATACTAAAATGTTAGATGCATATCCTTTACATGACGAAGCAGTCAACCCTAGCATCTTTTGGCTGTTCGTGATTCTAGGCAAGTTTTACGTTCAGTAGTTTTCCATTTCTTTCTGAGCGATCGGCACCCATACCATTTCATAAAAAAACCAACGTAAGGAGGTCTACAGCCAAATCGCTCACAGCTGTGTTTCGAACGCGGGTATGCGTGATTACAAACTGCGTCCTTAACACCTTCGCCACGGAGCCGGCGGAAAGATACTACGTTACCTAATTTGAACCAGTAACTGACAGCAAACAAACGCTCAAAGCTACTTCATTTTTGTGACAGGCAACTCGGGTGTAATAGGAAATCAACAAGCCGAAAAGGCTTGAGGGCTGACTATGGAAAGCGGGCTAGCAATGGACCTGTCTGAAATAGGGAATGCCCTCGGAGAGACAGGGCGATTAAATGAGTCAAGCGATGACTGTGAATATGTAACCTGGAAAATACTGCAAGAACAGCAAGTCAAATTGGGTGAAGCTAGGCACGAGCGCTATGAAGGGGGGTCACAGAAGAATAGTCAGCCATCACAGAACTAGTGCCTTGGACTACATCATGCCGGGGGAGATACTGAGGATGGGATCTGAGCACTTATGTGCTGAATGGCTCGACGTGCAAACATAATATGTCGAATAACTGACTGACTGACTGACTGACTGACTGACTGACTGATTGACTGGCTGACTAACAAGCTATCTAGCTATTTAGCTAAATAACTACCGAACTAGCTAGCTAACTAGCTGGCCGTCTAACTAACTGACTGATTGACTAGCTAGCTAGCTACTTAGCTAACTAACTAACTAACTAACTTGTTAACTAGCACTACCTGGATATGTAACTAAATAACTAACTGATCGACTGACTGACTGACTAGCTAACTAGCTATTTAGCTAACTAACTAACCAGCTAACTAGCGAGCTAACTAGCTGACTAACTAGCTAACCAATTTAACTGACTGATTGACTGACTGACTCACTCACTACCTAGCTAACTAATTAACTAGCTAACTAGCGAACTAACTACTAGTTAACTAGCTAACTAACTAACTAATTAATTAGCCAACTAAATAACTAAATACTTACATAAATAAATAAAATATGTAACTAAATAACTAACTAACCGACTGACTGACTAACTGACTTGCTAACTAACAAATACGTAACTAACTAACTAACTAACTAACTAACTAACTAACTACTAACTATCTAACTAACTAACTAGCTAGCTAGCTAGCTAGCTAACTAACTAAACTAACTAACTAAACTAACTAACTAACTGACTGACTGACTGACTGACTGACTGACTGACTAACTGACTAACTAACTAACTGACTGACTGACTGACTGACTGACTTGCTAACTAACAAATACGTAACTAACTAACTAACTAACTAACTAACTGACTGACTGACTGACTGACTGACTGACTTACCGACTGACTGATTAACTAACCAAATAAATAAATAATTAACCAACTAACTAACTAACAAACTACCTAATAACTAAATAACTGACTAACTAACTAACTAACTAAATAACTAATAAACTAAGTAACTAGCTAACTAATTAACTAGCTAACTAAATAAATAACTAGTCAACTGTCTGACTGACTAGCTGAATGACTGATAGACTAACTAACTACCTAAGTAACTGATGGACTGACTTACTGACTAACTAAGAAAATAAGTAACTAATCAACTAACTATCCAAACGATCAACTAACTAACTAGCAAACTAACTGACTGATTGACTGACTGACTAACTAACTAACTAACCAAATAACTAACTAACCAGCCAGATAACTAACTATCTAATAAAATCAATAAGTAACATAAGATTTAATTAACTACCTTAACTAACCAACTAACAAAGCATGCAGACACGTAGCCACTAAGTTAACTGTCAGAAGACTTGCAAATATGTAAAGATGTACAAGTAAACATGGAATGTACTTTCTGACATCGAGACATCATTCCCTGCATATTTTAAGTACCGACATTCATACCAGTGTATGATCTATGACCCTGGGGTTCATGGCCGTGTTATAAATGTATACCTATATTTTACGAATATCGTCGGATTTACACCTCATACTGATTTAGCAACCAGCTTAATTAAAGACACATTCTGGCACGCTTCAGCGACGGGTGTCAGTGATAGCATCTGTTTATTCAATTTTCAGTTCTAGAGGTTAAAGATCGCGAAAAATTCCCCCAGTTAAATTTGAGATATGTGAAAAAATATCCGCACGCGCGTTCCTTTAGCGAGGCACCTGCCTGGAGTTTGCTGAAGCGAACCAGGAGATGTTGAAGCAGACGTTAACACCATAGATCACGCCAGGTGAAAGGTCAAAGTGAGTTGTGTATTTATGTCCGCAGGTCGTTGTGTTACGAGTGTCGTCATTACGGTAGACGATTTATGTTTCCCCTCATAAAATAATTCGTTTCCCGTAGGATAAGTTGTAAGCCGTTGTAGCGTAGTGTCCATTAAAGCTTGCATGTCGTCCCCGTGGTTGCATGTTCGCATCCCCATCCAGGTGGGGATTTAACACACTGAAATGGGCAACCAAGTCGACCAGCTAATAAAAAGGTACCAAGAAGTATCCAGGAAAATAAAGCCGGTCGGTGTGACATTAACCACATAACTTATCTGGTACTGATTTGTCTGTCTGTCTGTCTGTCTGTCTGTCTGTCTGTCTGTCTGTCTGTCTGTCTGTCTGTCTGTCTGTCTGTCTGTCTGTCTGTCTGTCTGTCTGTCCGTCTGTCTGTCTGTCTGTAGGTAGGTAGGTAGGTAGGTAGGTAGTGTTAGCACCATATATCCAAAGCCTGAAAGCACGTAAAAGGGTCCTTCACTTTCTTCTTAATCATGTACCTAGCAGCGCTGTGGAGAAGGGGTAACGGACGCAATTTATAATCTTGCATACCGCGTTCGAAACACAGCTGTGGGATGTCTGGAAGCAGACCGCATCGCGTTGGTTTTCATACAAAGATTTAAGTGCCGATCGTTCAGAAAGCAATGGAAACTACTGAACACGTAAATTTGCCAAGTAAACACAAATAGCCCAAAAATTACAGCTGTTGTCAACTTTATGTTTAAACTACACACCAAATGTGAAAGGAATCGTCATACTATACTAGCCAAATGACCCGCCTGGTGCCGAATGACCTATGGAAATAGGGGCTGAGCACCGTATATCCGACGAGTCTCACGACGTGGAACAAAATCATGTATTTTAACTTCACAGAGTAGATCATCACCTCACAGAGCATGACAAAAGCAAAGATGCCCCTCTCCTCCACCTTCGTCCCCTGCCTTCCATGACAGTTAATCTTGCTGCGGTGTGAAGTATTCAGATTTCAGCTGTTTCTCAGTGTGGTACAATCACATGGGATGATGTGAAGTATTCAGATTTCAGCTGTTTCTCAATGTGGTACAATCACATGGGATGGTGTGAAGTATTCAGATTTCAGCTGTTTCTCAATGTGGTACAATCACATGGGATGGTGTGAAGTATTCAGATTTCAGCTGTTTCTCAATGTGGTACAATCATATGGGATGGTGTGAAGTATTCAGATTTCAGCTGTTTCTCAATGTGGTACAATCATACGGGATGGTGTGAAGTATTCAGATTTCAGCTGTTTCTCAATGTGGTACAATCACATGGGATGGTGTGAAGTATTCACATTTCAGCTGTTTCTCAATGTGGTACAATCACATGGGATGGTGTGAAGTATTCAGATTTCAGCTGTTTCTCAATGTGGTACAATCACATGGGATGATGTGAAGTATTCAGATTTCAGCTGTTTCTCAATGTGGTACAATCACATGGGATGGTGTGAAGTATTCACATTTCAGCTGTTTCTCAATGTGGTACAATCATATGGGATGGTGTGAAGTATTCAGATTTCAGCTGTTTCTCAATGTGGTACAATCACATGGGATGGTGTGAAGTATTCAGATTTAAGCTGTTTCTCAATGTGGTACAATCATATGGGATGGTGTGAAGTATTCAGATTTCAGCTGTTTCTCAATGTGGTACAATCACATGGGATGGTGTGAAGTATTCAGATTTCAGCTGTTTCTCAATGTGGTACAATCACATGGGATGGTGTGAAGTATTCCGATTTCAGCTGTTTCTCAATGTGGTACAATCACATGGGATGGTGTGAAGTATTCAGATTTCAGCTGTTTCTCAATGTGGTACAATCACATGGGATGGTGTGAAGTATTCAGATTTCAGCTGTTTCTCAATGTGGTACAATCACATGGGATGGTTACTTCCCTGCCTCGCAGCTTTCACATCTCCGAAAATTTCCAAAAAGGGCTGAAAATTATATGGCACCTGTTTTAATGAGGTCTTGTGGAACCCGGAAAAGAACTGTGGCACTACTGAAGATTGAATCAGGAACACTGTCTTGGCACCACTTTCTTCACTCGGAGGACAGGTCAGAAGGAAATATAATCAGACTGCTATTAGTATTGGGACTCGTTCCTGACTGTTGCAGTTGAAGACGGAGATGTCCTGAGTGCTGGGATGTCGGTTCATGAATTAACTAATTAAATACCATGGGATGATAAATCGTCTTATTTAAAAAACTTCCCGTATCTGCCAAGGGTTTAAATATCAATATAGTTATTGTCCCTATATAGCTCCCTTTAGAGTGATTATAATACAACATATATGCTGCCATATTAACAACTTTTAAGTCATTACTGTGACAAAAAAACCTTGCTGTCCATTTCCCGTCATTCATTTGTGTATGGTTCAAACCTACATTTTATCTGGTACTTGATCTATTAAGGACAATTAGTTAACAATGAAGAAAATACCTTGTAACGTTGAAATTATGTATTTTAAAAAAAGCTGAAAATCCGCTGCATCCACGAAATTTTGCATGAACAGAAGAATGCTGACAACAAAAATACACTGTAGCCACGAAAATGAGGATTAACAGAAGAATGCTAGAAATGCCTCGTACATCCGAGATAAATAATATCAATGTTTTACAACAGGCTTAGAGATCCAGACAACATAACACAAATAATTAATTGCAGCCGTATTATTAGAAGAGAAAACTGGGTAATATTGTGAAAACTACAACAATACATAATAAAAGAGGATAGAAAATGTCAACGAGAGACACGTTTTTACAGCCTTGGCATGGACAAATACCAAGTCTGTCTATACATTCTGTTCGACATCACCAGGGCGGATTAACCGTTAAGCTCGCGCTTAGAACATCAAGGGAAAGAGGGCACCACTTAAATTGTCCAATACCGGATTGACGATGCACCATATGGTGCAGCTGAACCAGGTTTCTCAACGAGGGGCTCCAACAAATCATAAATTTTTTCAAATAAAATGTTTAGTAGTAGTAGTAGTAGTAGTAGTAGTAGTAGTAGTAGTAGTAGTAGTAGTAGTAGTAGTAGTAGTAGTAGTAGTTTTTGTTGTTGTTGCTATAGTTTAGTAGATTCAGCAGTATTCGATGATGAAGAAGAAGAAGAAGAAGAAGAAGAAGAAGAAGAAGAAGAAGAAGAAGAAGAAGAAGAAGAAGAAGAAGAAGAAGAAGAAGAAGAAGAAGAAGAAGAAATTAATTTGGAGCTAATAAGCTTAATAGATAGAACCTAATTTTAAAAATCCGATGACTCTACATTAACATGTGTTCCATGTGGGCACATAGCAACACCTGTAGTAGGAAACCAATCGGGTAGCAGTGTCATGCCATCAGAAAACAAGAATAAAGCAGCTAAAGTTGCAACGTCGTTAAATAATGACAAATCAAAACGTCCGAAATCTAGAAGAAACGCAAGTCGAAAGGCCGTAAATCAAGGAAAGCATGTAAGTATATATCTGTTTCATTTTTAAGAGAAGAAAGAGAGAGAAAAAAAAAATACTCCTTTGGCAATTAAACTTAAAATGCATGTAGAGAATTTGAGTCGAATTTAAAAAACTGCCAGCACAGTTGTAAAATAACTGACGTGATTTATATAGCTTCCCTCTGAGTTATCCTTTCCTTAAATACTCAACGGAATATCGTCCCGCGACCCGCGGGTTATATCAAATAAGCCATTAACTCCTTGGTTTCCAACAATTGTTGCATTAACTAACTCTACGTACTACTTTAGCTGTTTCCGTTAAAACAGTTCTTACTTTACACTCCCTGTTCCTGTTGTTATTTCAACCCCTTGAGGATCGGGAAAGTCGTATTATTTTAACTTCTTGCGATGGAGACGTTACATTTCAGAAACAGTTGCTGCTACAAGATAAGGCAATTATGTTATGTTTGCAAGTTAGTTAGCTCGACAAGACGTCGCAATCAATCCCAGCATAGTTTGGCTGTTTGTGATTTACAAGGCAGGTTTACATGCAATAGTTTGCCACCGACGCTGATACCATTGTTAAAAATAACCTACAATTACCACCGTGTAACAACACTCAACAACATCTGCAGCTGCTGCTGCTGCTACTGCTACTACAACTATTCCAAACGTTAACTTACTACAATTACCACCAGCTCAACAACAACAACTGCTACTGCTGCTGCTACTACTACTACTACTGCTACTACTACTACTGCTACTACTACTACTACTACTACTACTACTACTACTACTACTACTACTACTACTACTACTACTACTACTACTACTACTACTGCTACTACTACTAATAATACTCCAAATGTTAACTTACTACAATTACCACCAGCTCAATAACAACAACAACTGCTGCTGCTGCTGCTGCTACTGCTGCTGCTGCTGCTACTACTACTACTACTACTACTACTACTACTACTACTACTACTACTGTTGCTGCGTCTGTTGCTACTATTACTAACACAAATGCTGCACCAAAAAGAACAAATATTAATAGGCTAAGGAGACTACTTTAACTACTACTACTACCACCACCACCACCACCACCACCACCACCACCACCACCACCACCACCACTACTACTACTACCTACTACTACTACTACTACTACTACTACTACTACTACTACTACTACTACTACTAATAATAATAATAATAATAATAATAATAATAATAATACTATTCCAACTGTTAACTTACTTCAATTACCAATCTCAACAACAACTGCTGCTGCTATTACTAATACAAATACTGCACCAAAAAAGAACAAATATTAATAGGCTAAAGAGACTACTACTACTACTACTACTACTACTGCTGCTGCTGCTGCTGCTGCTGCTGCTGCAGCAACTACTACTACTACTACTACTACTACTGCTACTACTACTACTACTACTACTACTACTACTACTACTACTGCTGCTGCTACTACTACTACTACTACTGCTGCTGCAGCTGCTGCAACTACTACTACTACTACTACTACTACTACTACTACTACTACTACTACTACTACTACTGCTACTACTACTACTACTACTACTACTACTACTACTACTACTACTACTACTACTACTACTACTACTACTACTGCTGCTGCTGCAGCTGCTGCAACTACTACTACTACTACTACTACTACTACTACTACTACTACTACTACTACTACTACTACTTCTACTACTACTACTGCTACTACTATGAATCTGTATTAAATTCATCTTCCGTCCCTCCAGTAAACCCATGTCACTATCTCTCCGCGAACCCACCCTTCCATCCCCGGCCACCTGTCACCACGCATCTATCCGTTCCACCGCCCAGCAGTGTACAGATTAGAAAACCAGAATAGATCAGTCTGGCCCACTGGAGCTAACATGTTGGACACATTTGCTAAACACACAAACCATGTTTAGAGAACGCCGCCTCCCGTCGCACCACGCTCTGTCGGACACAATTAAGATAGAACTAAGTCAACAGAGCTCTCGCTGGAGGGGAGGTCAAAAGACACTGGTGCCTCATCGGAATTCTAATTCGATAATTTCATTTGCTGTATGCCCTGTGCATAGCATGGCATAATTCGTCATTAGCAGGATTACTGTCTTTAATCAATATTGTTGATTAGCGGCCGCGGGGCGTATTGGTTAGTATATTTACCTGTCGGTTCGGACATCTTGAGGTTTCGGAGAGTATCCATCATCATCATCATCATCATCATCATCATCATCATCATCATCATCATCATCATCATAATTTTTCAGCTTTGCCGTCAAGCGTCGTGAGAAGGATTAATCTGCGTTTCGGAGCTCGATGGGTGGCACTGGATAGTGTCATTCCGTGTAATTATTTTTTTTTTAAAGTTGCATATCCTTTACAGGACGTTGCAGTCGACACCAGAATTTTACTGTCGTTGTTGATGTCTTGGTAAGTTTACGTTCAGTAGTTTGTCATTGTTTTCTGAACGACCGGCTCCACGACAATGTCTTTAATGTCGTTCAATATATGTGGCACAAGGTTTTAT
>JACEFZ010002029.1:235000-302500 GCA_014155875.1 Cepaea nemoralis
TGTGAAGATAGCTATTTGCTTCTCTTTATTTTCCTCCATCAGGAGCATTTCTGCTGCAGTTTTCAAAGCCTCTACCTCCGCTTTGAAGTTACTTGAAAATTTTCCAGTTGCCATTGAATGTGTTTTTTTCACTCCATTTTTTAAATTTAGTAGAATTCCTCCTCCTCCATTCTCTATTGAATTTTTGGCTGATCCATCTGTATATGCATGGGTCCAATTCCTGCTTGGGTAATGTTCTTTTATGTAGTTTAGGGTTATTTCTCTTCTTTCGGTTTCATGCTGAGTGTTCTTTTTCTCAATACCAGGAATGTTTTCTATCATCTCAGGCAGTTGCTGCTGTCTCCAAGCTGGGAAGTTGTGTGCATTGTGTATGGGCTTGACTGTTGATATGTTAAGTATAGGATCTGCCCTAATCCTTCGTTTTGCAGTTTCTACAAAGTTGCTACGCTTCAGTCTTCCCTTTCCAAAACCATTAAATCTGTTGTACATAGGGTGGTCTGTCAATCTTCTAAATTTTTCTGCTTGTTGCTGGGCTCTGCTATCTCTTCTATCCTGCATTGGTTGTAAACAAGTGATCTTTTCTAGTTCATTAATAGGCGTTGTCTTCAGGCTTCCAGTTATGATTCGCATTCCTTGGTTTTGGACTCTACTTATTTTGTTAAAGTTTGACTTAGCTGCTGTTGCCCAAGCTGCAATGCCATATTCCAGTACTGGCCTCACCCGTCCAGTATATAACTTCTTGAGAACTTTCTCATCTGCTCCCCACGTTGTACCAGCAAGCTTTTTCATGATTGCCATTCTCTGCCTTGCTCTTGTTCGATTTTTCTCAACCTGTGTCTTCCATGTCAGGCGACGATCAAAGGTGACTCCTAGATAGTTTGGATTTTCTTCATGGCGCAATATTTTTCCATTCAATACCAGCTTAGGTTGCTGAGTTTTATTTGAGAGGGAGAACACTGTGCATGTTGTTTTCTCCTCACTTATCTTCACTAGCCATGATGTTGACCAGTCCTCTAGCGCTAATAAGGCTTGCTGTATTCTGCTGTTAGCTGTACTAATATATTCTTCAGATGTCCATATGGCTAGGTCATCTGCAAAGGAGGATGTGTGTACTCTGGCTGGAAAATTTTCTGTGATGTCATTTATATATGCTAGGAATAATGTTGGTGAAAGAACTCCTCCTTGGGGGACACCTTGCTCCAGCAGCATCATTTTGCTTGTTTGTCCTTGTACTTTTGTCCTGGCAGTTCTGTTCTCAAGGTAGTGGCTGATCCATTTATACATTTTTCCACAAACATGCATGTTTTGCAGTTTTACTTTCAGTCCTTCCTTCCATACTTTATCAAATGCTTTTTCTAAATCTATCCAGACTGCTAGTGTGTGCTTTTTCTCTTGGAAGGCATCCTCTATTTCCTGAGCTATATAGGTTATTTGATCTTCAGTGGATCTGTATTTTCTGAATCCTGCTTGGTGTGGTGTTAAGAGTTTGTTTTCTTCCAGATGCCATGTTAGCCTGCCATTGATAATGCGTTCCATTAATTTTCCTACATCAGCTCAGTAGACTGATAGGTCGATAGCCATTTGGTTCTTCCAGGTCTTTTCCTTTCTTTGGGACTGGTATTAGTATAGCTTCCTTCCATGCCTGTGGGACTATTCCTCTCTTCCAGCTGTTATTTAGGACTGCTAGTAGTTTCTTCTTTGCCTTGGTGCCTAGTCCTATTAGCATTTCATTTGTGATTCCATCCTTTCCTGGTGATTTCTTCTTTTTTAGGGTATTCATTGCCTGTTCCATTTCTTCCATTGTTAGATTTGCCATCATATATTCTGCTGCTATCTCTGTATTTCTATGATGTGTCTGTTTGTCTTTGATTGCTTTCTTCTGTTCGGTTGTAATATCAATGTGGTTTGCATTTGCATAGTGTTCCATTAGTGCATTTGCAGCCTTTTTGCCTGTAAGCAAGGCATTTCCTTGTTTAATTGTTATTTGTTTGTTTCTAGGTCCTTCATTGTTCATGGCTTTCACTAGTTTCCATAGTTTGTTTCCATCCCTGTCAAAATTCAGGTTTTCTGTTTTTTCCCTCCAACAATCTCTTGTTGTTTGATTTACTGTTCTTTTATATTTTGCTGAGATGGCTTTGAGAGAGATGTTTGCTTCAATTGTTTGTTCTCTCTCTGCTGTCTTCCTGGCATCTTCAACTTTGTCCTCCAAACTTTGTAGTTCTTCAGTCCAGTATGGTTTGTAATTTTTCCTCGCTCCTCTTGGAATGGACTCAGTGGCTGCCTGTATTATCGCTCTGTTTAGACTTTCCACCATTTGCTTTATGTTGCCATATCGTGTATTTATGTTTTCACAATATTTGTCTGTTAGTATGGCAAATCTGTCCCAATCTGCTCGTTTGTAATTCCAGCGGGGCAAGGGCTTTTGCTCCTGTGGAACATACTCCATATTCATTTCAAGCTTGATTGGTCTGTGGTCACTACCTGCTAATTGGTCCAGCACATGGCGATCGATTTTGTGGAGGATGTCTCCTGTGCAGAAAGCTAAGTCTGGAGTAGAAGTGGTAAGCCATCTTCTGGAGTAGAAGCTCGGTGTGTCATCCGCTTTGTTGAGTAGATGGAGATTTGAGTCTATTTCCCAGTCCTCCAATTCATCTCCTCTTTTGTCAGTATCTGGGTATCCCCATCTTTCTGAACGGCTATTAAAGTCTCCGACAATAATGCAGTTTGTGTCAGTTATTTTCATGTTTGAGAGTGTAAGGTCCTTATCTGCTGGGCTATACAGATTGTAGATTCTTATTTTCACGTCCTTTATCATTATGTCAACACCTATAATTTCCGTTTGGTTGTCAGAGATCACAGATACTTCGCTGCAAGGTATTGTATTTCGTGTAAGTATTAGAACTCCTCCTTTGTGTCCTTCGCGGTCGAAACGTGTGGCCTGATATCCTCTGACTGAGAATTTGTGATTGGCGTTGAGGTGTGTCTCTTGAATGCATGCCACATCTATTCTATCTTTATGAAGACGATGTGTTAGGGAGTCTTTCTTCTTGTAAACTCCTTCGGCATTCCACTGTAGTATGTTGAGTGTCCGGGGTATTTGGTCAATAGCTCTTAACCTACTCCTCTGTGCCTTGACTCCACAGCACAGGGGAAGGTGACCACCAGTAGTCATGGGTGGACCCCCTCGAGGCAGGGGGCCCGGCACTATCACCGCCTGATGGGACTTCACGGGATTAGCACCATATCGATTAATTTTGATTTGTGACATCATGAATTAAGTTACGTTGCACTGCTTTGTCAAGCCTGTGGCTCAGTACATCCGATTTCGACAAGCATTTATTCGGGATGCTTTCCCTAGCCTTTGACTGTCCCCAGTCTACCTACAAGGCAGCAGGTTTCACGTTGCACTGCTTTGTCAAGCCTGTGGCTCAGTACATCCGATTTCGACAAGCATGTATTTGGGGTGCTTTCCCTAGCCTTTGACTGTCCCCAGTCTACCTACAAGGCAGCAGGTTTGTGTGTCTCTTCGTCTGGTCCCTCTCCCTTGACCTGTCCGACATGGGTGGCCCTACCAGTAGCTGTGCTACCGTCGGCATAGCTCTTGGGGTCATTGGGACGCACAAGCCCCTCTACCTCGTCACGGTGGACACACAGCAGAGGGGTGCTACCAATTCTATGTTACCAATACCAAATGCTAAAAATACAAAACCTGGACAATAACAGAAAAAGAGAAAAGAAAAAATTACAACGGAAATGAGATTCCTGAGAATTCTCAATGTATCAAGATGAGAAAAAATCAGAAATGAAGAAAGCATGACTAAAGTGGGAGGGGGTGGGGGGGGGGGGGGGGGGGAGTGTAGGAGCGATATATGTAATAAGAAAACAGCAAGCTAAATTATTATACTGTGAAAATATTTTCAGAAATGTTGAAGATATGAGGGGAATCACGATTGGGGGACATAACATCAATAACATTAGATGTGCGGAAGATACAGTATTGATTGCAGACAATGAGCAGGATCTGCAACAATTAGTAGATGCGGTTGTTGCACACAGTGATCAACTAGGGTTAGAATTAAATCGTAAGAAGACACATGTTATGGTCGTCACTAGGAAGAATGAAATACCACAATGTAATATACAAGAAAATGGGAATATTCTTAAACAAGTGAATCAGTGCAATTATCACGGAACAGTCATAACATCTGATGGGGGATGCCTTGAAGAGATTAGAACAAGAATCGCCATAGCAAAGGTAGCCATTTGCAAGATGGAACACATACTGATCAATAAAATTATGTAATTTGCAACTAGAATAAGAGTGTATAAGAGTGTTGAACTGCTACATAGAACGTGTACTTTTGCATAGATGTGAAATGTGCACAATGAGCAGACAAGCTGAAAAACATCTGATGGCTGTGGAAATGTGGTTTCTGAGGAAAATGCAAAGAATACCACAGACAGACAGAAAAACCAATGACCAAGTCCCACAAGAAACAAATGAAAATCGTAAACTGTTAGAGAAATTAGACGTAGACAGCCACAATATTTTGGACACGTTATAAGAAGAAATAAATTGGAGAACTTGGTGACAGCTGGCAAGATTGAGGGGAAAAGAACAAGGGGAAGGCAGACAAGTAAATATTTAAATGGTATTGTCGAGACAAGAACACAGAGCTGATCCACGACTGGTGATCGTGTGAGATGGCGAAACATGATCGCCCACGCTTTTCGATGATGATGAAGATGATGATATAACTAGGCTACCAACTAACACTACACCATAACAAGCAATGACTTACAGACAAAATGGTGGCAGAAGATGAGGCGACCATATAAACCATGACAGAGGGAATAATAAAATCTATAGGAATCACGAACGAACGAACGAACGAACGAACAAACTTTATTTTAAAAGGGTAACAAATTGGGCACGCAGGCCCGTCTTACATTCGGCCCTTTCAATCACTCATCTTTCATTCATCAAATGTGCATGTTACATTAACATAGGGGAAAACACATTGTCAAATGGATTTTGTAAGCATAAACAATGCATACTACGCATGATACATTCACATGAGAAACAAAAAAAAAAAAACATTATCAAATGAAAGTTGTAAACATAAAACGAACGAACGAACGAACGAACAAACTTTATTTTCAAAGGGTTAAGAATTGGGCACGCAGGCCCGTCTAACATTCTGCCCTTCTATCACTCTCTTTCATACATTATTTCATTCACACATCATTCAAGGCTAACAGACGGATATATGAAGCCCATAAACGGACATTCCCCCGCTGTTTACGCTTCACCTTGACACCGCAAGGTACAAGAGGAGCAAGATGAGATGAGATGAATAACGAACGCTTTCTGTTTGCACAAACCAGACAAACTAACACTATGTACACCTAAACAAGGAGCCGCTATAGCATAGTTACCAGCACGCTTGCCTTTCGGCCTGATGGTCAAGAGTTCGAATTCGCATTGACTCAGTTTTTTTTAAATTGAAGTGAGCTCCCAGGTCGACACTGCCTAAAATAGGCACCAGAAAACATCTTTGGAAGTAAAGGCGGCTTATTGGTCTACAGAAATATGGGGCTAGCAACATACAGCCGCTGGTAATTTCATGAGCACGGTCGGGCTCGTCGCTTGCCACAGTTAGGTAAAGGCTGGCCACCTCTTCCTCCTTGCCCTAGGCCTATAAAATGTGGAGGCGCTATCAGATGACACACCCGTAGCAGGAAACTGCAACGAGACAATTTAGACTGCGAACATACAGCCACAAGGCGTGTAACAGATTTCTATAATTGTCCTGACGGCGAACATACAGCCACAAGGCGTGTAACAGATGTCTATAATTGTCCTGACGGCGAACATACAGCCACAAGGCGTGTAACAGATGTCTATAATTGTCCTGACGGCGAACATACAGCCACAAGGCATGAAACAGATTTCTATAATTGTCCTGACGGCGAACATACAGCCACAAGGCGTGTAACAGATGTCTATAATTGTCCTGACGGCGAACATACAGCCACAAGGCGTGTAACAGATGTCTATAATTGTCCTGACGGCGAACATACAGCCACAAGGCATGAAACAGATTTCTATAATTGTCCTGACGGCGAACATACAGCCACAAGGCGTGTAACAGATTTATATAATTGTCCTGACCTCGCTGATTTGTTGTGAACTGAAACAGGGCGCTGTATTTCCAAAACAATTGAACACATCTACATAAGCAACAAATCATATTTGAGAATTGTCCAGCAAAGATTAAGACAGATCATGGCTGCAGCAGGGATCATACGAGGGAAAGTTAATAAGTCACAAATGGCTGTAGAAAAATAACTACAAATGATTACAACTTGAAACCAGTTTATTTTTATACATACATTGTCCCTTTATTTCTCAACATAATTTCCACCAACATTGATGCACTTATCCCATCGTTTTATCAGACCTCCCAATCCGGCCGTATAGAACTGCGTGCTTTGTTTTCATTTATCGGCCATCCCACAGAACTGTGTGACTTACTTATTAACTCGCCCTCGTAACTTTTTCTACCCAGCTATGCATCACTTTGCCGGTCTCTCTGGTTTAGAGGTTACACGACTTTCTTCGTAATCTCGTATACTCTCGTAAGTAACGTGACGTTGCGCGAGAATTGGTAGTGGTTCTCTCAACGTCAGTAACTTAGAGGTATTTGAGCCGGTCGCTCAGAAAGCATTGGCAAACTACTGAGCGTAATCCTGCCAAGAAATCAACAATCAGCTGAAAGATGCTGATGTTGACAGCGATGTCCTGTAAAGGGTACGCGGAAAAAAATGCACCACTTTACGGGACAAACATGTGTCAGCATAAACACTGACAACCCACCTTGGCGGGAGACATTTCGCGAATGACACCGAAGTTGAATGTGAAGTGAAAACGTGGTTTAGAAAACAGAAATGTAAACAATATAGAATGACACGAAGTAGTGCAGCATTACATAACAGATTTACGACACATACAGGACGTTGCGGCGATTAGCCTTCATCAGCAAAAACACACATTCACAAACACAACATATAGTCAATGAGATCTCCTATGACTACATCAAAAGGTGACGACAGGACGAGAAGAACAAAAGGATGAAAAAATGAAAGCAATGAAGAGAAAATGAGAATTGGAAAAAATATTCATACTTACCTCACAATTCCGATCTGTGTGTAACTCAGAATATCGCCGATGTCTTCTTTTTATACCCAACCGAGGGAGTGAGATGGAGGAGGATGACGACGGGGTGTTAGGTGTTACGGTTCAGTAAGCACATTGAAAGAAAGGGGGGGGGGGGTGGTGGAAGCAGGAGGGCAGGACGGCAACCTGTAATAATGGTCTGATAATGGTATCTGAGCAATCTCAGTGGATGTACTAACGAAACATGCTTCGTGAACGGTTCTTGCCCCTGGGAAACTTTCAGCCCCAAAGAAATTATACGCAAAATCAAAAACAATAAAAACAAAGACATATACATCCTGGCGAGGGCCTCAGTCCAGGTGAACATAATAATCAAGGTGGGGAAACAAATGCAAACAATATAGTTATACAATATAAGCTAATATCAGTATGAGTCAACAAGAACGACTGAAAGCAAACACAACTGTCAAATGTTTTCGTAGTTTAAATCTCTATCAAGAACAATTTAAACATGAATATCAGTATATTAATATGAAACTAATGATATAATGGGGAATGAATAAATTAGAAAACGACTAGGTCTGAAACCATTTATGCACTTCATTAAAGAACAACAGATTCAATGGTTTGGCCCCCTCACAAGAATGATCTGGTACCATCTGCCACAAAGAGGCACCTTGAAGAAATATAATGGATACAGAGCGAGGGGAAGACCACGTAAAAGATGCAGTCATGGTCGCAAGAAGAACCTTAGACAAATGAATACCAATTCACAAAGAGCAATAGAAAGAGCCCATAAAGGATCTTTACACCCCCCCCCCCCCCCACTTCACCGAGGCAAATGGAGGAAGAGAAGAAGTAGAAGGATATGAAAATAAAACACACATAAAATGTACATTAAAACATCGTAGCAATGTTAACAAGGAGGACACCTGCGGTGTCGATGTGTACTTAAAAATTAGTTTCATGTTCTATACAGAAAGTAGCAATCAACCTCATGTCCGTTACCTGTCGTCGCAGTTAACCTCAGTATGTATTGACTGTTTGTATTTTCAATTGCAATTTTCCATGCAGTAGTTTGCCATCGCTTTCTGCACGACCGATGCTCATCCCATTGTGAAAATCAAAGCAATGCGTCCCGCTCCCAAATCGCCTGCTGCTGACTCCAATCCGGTAAGTCGGGAATATGAAACTGCGTTCATTACTCCTAAGCTATAGATAGACATGCAGAGATATTGACAGAGAGAGAGAGAGAGAGAGAGAGAGAGAGAGAGAGAGAGAGAGAGAGAGAGAGAGAGAGAGAGATGGAGAGAGAGGGAGAGAGAGTACAGACAGACAGACAGACAGACAGACAGACAGACAGACAGACAGACAGACAGACAGACAGACAGAGAAGGAGAGATAGAGTGAAAGGTAGAAATAGAAATATCCTAACGCAACAGAGAATGACAGAGAATCCACGAGTTCACGAAATACGTAGATGACTAGATAAAATGTGAAATTATCAAGCAAAACATGTAGGCGCCAGACTAACACAAAAAACTTACGAAAGCCTATTTTTTATCATGTTTATGGTTCCTTTTTGCCGTGCAATTTAGTTCATGAAACCCTGATTAAACGTGCGGCCGGTTTTTCGTCTTTAGAAGCCATTTTCCTAGTGGCTTTTCTAGAATAGCAGATTATCCGGCACTCTGTTTCTGGCCAATATGTTTTCTAAATTTCATTTCATATCGCTATCACTGCTGTAGTTTATTGGCTGCGGTCCGAGTTTTCTGAATGTCTATGATCAACTGAGAGTGTGTTCTATAGACATGTCTATCTGCTGTAATAGATTCTTTGTTCAATTATTTTGTATTTTCCAGCCATCTCCGTTTGTCTTTCTGTCTGTCACCTTCTCTCACTCTCTTCGATTTCTCTCTCCCTCTGTCTTTTTCGCCTCTTTCTCTGTCCCCTATTTCTCCCATATTTGAGGGGATAGAACCCGGTGCAACGAAGTCGATTTTCTTGTTCTTGTTCTTGTCCTTCTTCTTCTTCTTCTTCTTCTTCTTCTTCTTCTTCTTCTTCTTCTTCTTCTTCTTCTTCTTCTTCTTCTTCTTCTTCTTCTTCTTCTTCTTCTTCTTCTTCTTCTTCTTCTCCTTTTTTCTCTCATCTCCTCCTTCACTTTCAACCTCCACTCCTGTACTCCTAACATCTCATTCCCTCCTTCTTGTTCCAGTACTCTTACTCCCAGACAGTAAAACCACAGGGAGCACCATGCCACCACCATAACCAATCACTCACCACTCTACCTGCCACTCCTAACGCCACCCTCCCAACACCACAGATTTGACGTCATCCTGCCTGTCACGATTCTCGTTCAAATTATCCTCAGCCTCTTTCTTCCCTTCATGGGTGGCACACGGTGAATTTCTGACGATGGTAACACCGCACTTCTCCATTTCCTGTTTACATTGTTTCACGTTCTTTGCAGCAGGACGTCGCGATCAACTCCAGGTTGATTATCAAGAGATGTTCTACGGTTTAGAAATCTGCTGTTGTTTTCTCATCTAGAAGTCATCTTTCAAGCTCAAATGACCGGTGTTGGGGACATGGAGGAGACGGTTCTTTGTTTTAACCTAAGCATGAATATGGCGGAAATACCCCATGGTTGGCTGAACAGCTACCTGGTCCCACTCCCAAAGCCAGATAAGGATTACTCCAGACTTAACTGATACCGATTCATAACCCTGCAAAATACCTTTGGCAAGGTGCTCGAAAAGATTATAGCCTATCCAGAAATGAATGCCTTCATTCACGATCAATTATTTTGAAAACTGTCTGTTGCATCGTTATGAAATTTTTCCTGCCGCCTTATATTTACCCCCACCCAAGGAATATGTCTTTGATAGGTCCAAAAGCAACTTAAATTATGGAAAGCGGCGACATTTCTTTGATGTTTTGGTGAAAAACTAGTCATTTCTTGCTAACAAACTTGTTTTACAGTAATTATCCGCCAGTTCGGATGACGACACAAGGCTCTACGCGAGACACTTGTCATAAGGCCAATCCTATGTCCCACGAGAAAATTAACTATTCAGCGCTAATGTTTCCGTGTGAAGACGTAATACATTTAATAACATGCACTTCATCTCTGTCCCGTAAATTATATATCGCATATAAACAAACTTTGAAAACTGCTGTACAATCTCCAGAAACACATGTTTTTTTTTTGTTTGGTGGATAAAATGATAAGGTTATATGCTAAATCTCATCAGTTGGTTACTGATATACGGAATTTTATATTGGGGCAGATAAAAGTAAACAGACTATAGCCTACAGGCTCCAGCGACATTTTGGAAAGTCGTAATTTGCTTCCCAAATAGTTCGGGAGTTACCGGCCTGGGAAGGATACCTTGGCCAATGCTGCTACCTTTGGATTTGATGTCTATGGGAGTTTCCAGCATAAACAAGAGTCAGTGGCGGTAGCTGTTGACCTGGCGGGTGCGGATAACAAGCTTACGTATGATAGGATGATATACACTCTGTTGGACAAGGAGGTCTGCCCTTGCCTTGTCAGATGGGTTGCGGCAGTCCTTTATAAGCGTAAGGTTGCACTGCACATGGGTCGTTCATTCGCATTTGCGAGCGTTATCAAGACAGGTCACCTGAACAAGTCAAGAAGCCTGATACGGGGGTAAATGGCACATGACAAGAACACCAAAAGACACGCGGTATCCAAGATGTGCAGCGTGAGAGCCGACAAGACCATCAAGAAGGAGAACGTGGAGAGCCTGCCTGCTAGCTGCATCAAAGAACCTGAAACTACAGCTATTACTGAAGCTACCACGAGGGAGAAGATCGACAGCCACCACAGACAAGAGCCAAACCTACTGAGAAACAGGGAGACGAGAAAGACACCAGAGTCGGAAACACCAACTCACCGACAAACAAATGGGTTATCAAGCGTATCCAAGTGGAGCTATCAGACGAAGAAATCCCGAAGCAGCTACGAGAAGAGAATCTCTACACCTGATTCTTGAAGGGCTCCTCACCTATTCCAAGATTCCCACAACTTTGGCGGTGGTGACGAGAGAGGGCAGCGAGATGCGGATCACAGTATCAATCAACAAGAGAATGCATCAGCCAGAGAGATTCATCCCAAGGATAACCCAATGTTCCAGATGTCAGAGGGCCGGTCACAGCAGAGCAGCATGTGGCAGTAAAACGGAAATCTGCCGGTACTGCGCCGATCACCACGCCTTCAAGGAGTGTCCGCTGTCCGAGCACCCAACAACAAACGAAAGTGCGCCAACTGCCTGGGCAAGCATGGAGCAAGATACTTGGGCTGTCCGTACCTGCAACGACACAGAGACGCCTTAAAGATCGCAATTACCACAAAGACACCATTCAAGGAAGCAATGCGGAGGGGCGAGACAGCCACGGGTATAGCACAAGCTGAAAGAGATCAACTTCAAAAGCAGATAGACGAGTTGAAGAAACAAGTCAAGGCACTGCTGACGCCGACTCCGACCAGCGACAATGAGAAACTGCTGGCTGAAATAAAGGAGATCCATCAAAACATCAAGCAAGAAGTGGAACATATGGCACTGATAAAGAAGGAGAACGAAGAAATCCTACAAACCATTAAACAAGATCGAGAACTACAGAAAGCTGAAATGGAACTTCTCCAAAACAAACCAACAGAAGCCATACAAGAAACCACAGATAAACCGCAAGATGAAAACCAAGTGACCGAGCCTGAACAGCAAGCTAAAGCCAGCAGCCCAATCGCAACGCCCAAGAGAGAACCACTCTCCCGTCGGATCTCTGAAGGAGGCACAGAATACCCACTTAGCAGGGAGGAATTCTAGCGCAAGGAATTCAGAAGGCGCTGGGAAGAAAAAGAAAAGAAGAAGCCCAAGAAACTACGGGGAAATCGATGAAATACCAAATCATACACTACGACTGTGAGACCTACTTCGAGTACCATATAGATGACGGTAAAATCGTCCTATGGCTGACCACGGAGGAAGAAAACTTAAGGTAGCAGATATTCAAACACGACAGTGAAAACAGGCGCAAGGAGGAGAAAAATGAAAACGTCGAAAAGCTCCTACAGAAAATACACAAAAAAGGAGACAAAAAGACCAAATAAAAAGTCCTTATAAGGACTGCACCCAGCCAAGCCAGACGAGCCAGGAGCCTGCACCAACAAAGAAAACCACAAGAGGAGACGAGCACAAAGGATAGCCGCCTACCAACCCCCCCCCCCCCCCCAGCTGACGTCACAGACACGAACGCTTACATAATCAGTCCGAGATAGGACATACTCAAAAGAGCGTACAAGACAAGTATCAGGGTGAATAAACCCACAAAAACCATGGCTCTCAACAATAACCACCGCTGAGGAAGCAGGTTAGACGAGACCGAATTTGGAATTTTTGTTTTGAAAATGGAATTAGAATTGGAATTGCGCATGGGTTCCCGGACTTCTGATCCCTGTACGATTACACCTGGGTGGCTACTGTGATCTGCCATATCATCAGTGCTCTTTAATGTCTACACCAGCAAAGTTGCAGCTTTTGAGACACCAGGTGTTGGTAGAATCTTGACATTTGCAGTTGATGTACTGGTGTACAGACAGGGCAGAGATAGGGAAAGTGTGGCTGCAGATTTACAGGTGGCAGTAAACAGGGTGGCGGGGTGGTGCAAGGACGCAGGGGCCATTATACACCCAGACAATGCATCGGTTGTGTGGTACGCCCTGGATAACTGGATTGTGAAGGCAGATGTCCCGTGTATTATTTTGAATGGATGTCCTCTTTGTCCTCTTAGTAGAGAGAGTAAATTGAAGTACTTGGGTATCACCTTCGACAGGTGTATGTCTTTTAAAGATCATGTGGAAGCTTTGGTGGTGAAGGCTGGTAGGGGAATTAATACACTGAGGGCGATGGCAGCAACCTGGGTAGAGCAGAAAATGCTTTAAAGGCTCTGTTAGCAGTTAATAATTTCTGTTATTTGTTATGGCTTGGGGCTCCTGACAGTATCAAAGGGCCAGCTTGAAAGATAGGAGCGCCGATACAAAATTCGGCAATGCGGGTGATTCTTGGGTGCACAAAGGACACACCAATTATATGCATGAAGCATATCCTGGCGCTACCAACAATGACGGATAGGCATAGGGTCCTTCAGGTCAAATGGTACCTGAGAGTTGCTGCAGATAAGGGATGCATGAAGCCATGGATATGTTCAGTGGTCATAGACTACGACGAGGCATGTCCTGGGTGGCACAGGCTGAAATATCTATACGTCAGATGTGTGATCTAGAGACCATCAATTGTGAAAAAGAGTGGGTTGAAGTACTGGCAGACAGGACGGACTGGCACAATGTAATAGTAACACTGGGTCGTGAATGCAGAGAATGGGCAGCGGGCCACACAGAGTTTGAAGTGCAACAACGTATCCAGAGTAATACACATCAAGGCGACATAGTGATCTATACTGATGGATCAGTGGTGAGAAACAGACGGTGTGGTTGGGGTTTCATTGCGAAGGTTAATGGGCGATTCTTGAAAAAGGAAATTATGGCATATGAGGTTACGACCTCCAGCATGAGAATGGAGGTGGGAGCAGTCACAGCAGCATTCCGTTGGTTAGAGGTCCACTGCAACACACACTGTCTTCATCACGGACTCAATGAGTATGATTATTAAGATGGAGAAAGGAATGTTTCGTGTGCAATTGCTCACATCGCTTCAGAGGTCACAGATTGTGAGAATTGTATGGATGTTTTGCCCTGGCATGTGGGAATTCGGTGAAATGAACAGGCTGATTGGCTTGGAGGAAATGCACTTCTTGGTGGTACATTACCTATGTTCAAGCGAGAGTGGTCGTGCGCCTGTTGGACCAGGTGGAGAAGGTGGAGGAACACATTGAGAACCCGTATGTGGATAGGATGAGATTGCAGGGGATTGGCAGGAGTTCTGGTAGAATCTCAAAACTGAGAGGGAAGACCAGGAGAATTTTCAATCAAATAGCGGTGGGAAAGATTAGTAGTGTGACTCTTCGCTGGCTGTTGAACGAGGCGACGGAGCGTGTATGGAAATGTCCTGAATGCAGTAATGTCGGTTCTTAACTCAACTCAACTCAACTCAACTGACCTGTGTATGGAATAAACCGATTACCAGTCATCAGCTCACGTGACGTTTTATAAATAAACACATATAATATATTATTTGGCGCTCACAGAAGGAGAAGAAAGAAGTAGAGCCTAGAGGACGCACTAGACAACATAAAATTTGAAAGCTATAGTTACCGACCGGGATTCGAACCTGTCACCTCCAAATGACGACAGCGCCTCTCTGCAGGAACAAGTGTACGTCGACGCATGACCCGCGACCTTCGCAACGCAAGTCAGACTGCTTAACCATTGCACCACGCAGACCGCCGTGTGCTATCTATGTACGTCGTAACAACTTATGCAGCTAGGGAATCACCGCGAGTTGATTAGCTACTCCTTTAGTTAGCTGCATGTCCTTTACAGGAAATCGCAATCAGTCCCAGTATTTTGTGGCTATGATTTAATGGCTAGGTTTAAGTTCAGGCGAACGCTCTTACCCATTCGTCCACGCTTACCTCAGCTCTCCATGTTACACATTTGACTATTAATTAACTTTAATTCCTGATAACTGTATTTCCTTCCTCCCCGACAACTATTTCTTCCTCCAGGATAAATGTATGTACTTCCTCCCGGATAACTGTATTTTTTCCCTCTCCGATTACTAATTTCTTCCTCCCCAATAACTATTTTCTTTCTCCCCGATAACTATTTTCTTTCTCCCTGATAACTGTTTTCTTTCTCTCAGATAATTGCATTTCCCTCCTTCCCGACAACTATTTCTTCCTTCCGGATAACTACATTTTCTTGGCAAAGATGGGCTATATCACTGGCCAGGGTTTGGGTCCACAGGGTGATGGAAGTGTGTGAGTGCGTGGAGGTATGTGTGGGTGGGTGGCGGTGTGGTGGGTGGGAATGTGTGGGTGGCTGAGGGATGTGTGGGTGGCTGCGGGGTGTGAGGGTGGATGGGGGATGTGTCTCACAACATTGCAATATGCACTGTTTATGTTTACAACTTTCATTTGACAATGTTTTTTTCCCCCATGTGAATGTACCATGCGTAATCTGCATTGTTTATGCTTACAAAATCAATTTGACAATGTTTTTTTTTTCCTTATGTAAATGTAACATGCACATTTGATGAATGAAAGTTGAGTGATCGAAAGGGCCGAATGTAAGACGACCCTGCGTGCCCAATTTGTTACCCTTTTAAAATAAAGTTCGTTCGTTCGTTCGTTCCTCTGTATTATTTTCTTTTCTTTCTGTTGTATTGTAATCTCCCCCACCCGCCCCGCCCCCCCCCCCCTTAATAATTTTCATAACCCCCTCACCCCCACCTAACTTTCTTAAAAATACAGTGTGTTGATGCCGAAGTAACGGGTTCAATCTCTACAACGGTCAGCTGAACTAAAATGTTGACATCTCGTCCTTGACTAGGGGAACGTAAATTACTAATACCTCAGAAGTGGGAGAGACAGCGAGGGACACTAGTAATAGGGAAAGCTATTCCACACACTAAAATAAATCCAATGCACAAGGAGTAGTAGCATGTGTTTGGACTACTCCTGAATTCAAAGTGAATGAACAACAAAAAAATGTGTTCCCGATGTTATGCCATTTTTGTTCTCATGTCTCTACATTGAAAGATACTTCTGTCTTCCATATCCCATTAACGTTCCTTAATGTGCCTGTTTATTTTTGTACGCATTAATCTTATTCCCGGTTATGTTCCACTCTGTCAGTCAATCAACTAAAAATGTTTGAGTAATATTTCTCCTACCTGATAAATAAAGTAACAGACCTCTATCATGAGGTGTATCGCGTGCTGCTGCTGCTGCTGCTGCTGCTGCTTCTGCTACTTCTAATCGGGAGGGTGCAAGCCTTATTCTGGTGTGAGAAAATGCAACCTAAAGACTAAATGTCATAGCAGGGCAGACCAGGCCCTAAGTCTTGGTTGGCAACTGGTCTAGGATCGAAGCTCAAACAGGCGAACAGTTAGAGCATTGTTTTGCTGATTCTGCAGCTTTTGCAGTTTGTTCCAGATGTATCGGTATTACCTTTCCTTATGGAGATAAATAGACAGGCCGAGAGAGGAATCATGTTGCAAAGGCAACACATGGTCTCTACAATTCAACCCAGGCTGTGTGCTATGGGGAGGTATTGTTGTGAATAATATGTTAGGACGTTTATTCCCTCCCCCCCTACCCAATTTCAGGAGCTAGCAGCTGAATATTTCTTTATATAGCTCTATGTGACGTCAAATCGGCTCCCGAATATGTCCTTATATAGCTCTATGTGACGTCAATTTTCCAGGGATATAACTAATGAATAACTCTTTATTTTGCAATATTACTTCCCTTTATTTATTTTTCTATTTATTTTAAAATTCAATGTATTAATATGGCGGATATTATTGCTTGTAGCGGGTGGTACTTAAAGACTATCATCAACGGGTTTCAGATCATTAAATGAAAACCTCAAAATAGTAAAGATGATCGCAATTATTGGTTGCAGTGGGTATGGCGTAGTGAAATTCGTTGTCAATGGGTGGGTAGCGGTTATTAGTGATCTGTAGAGAGACATAGTAGCTTATACACTATCATCGTACGGATTACAGCTCTTCAAATGAAAACTTTAAAAAAATTAAATATGGCGGGTCGTATTGGTTGTAGTGGGTATGGCTTATCTAAATTCGTTGATAAGGGGTAAATAGTGGTTATTAGTGATCTGTAGAGGGTCCTAGTGGTTTAAACACTATCATAATACGGGTTACAAATGAAAGGATGGCCGGTACTATTGGTTGTTATGGATATTGTTTAGTGTCATTTGTTGTTAATGCCTGGATAGCGGTTATTAATGATCTATAGTGGACGTGGTTTAAACACTATCAAAATATGGGTTACAAATGAAAACATTAAAATATAAAGATGGCCGGTATTATTTTTTGTAGTGAGTATGGCTTAGTGTCATTCATTGTTAATGGGTGGGTAGCGGTTAATAGTGATCCGTAGAGGGTCGTAGTGGGTATGCACAGTGTGCCTGAGCGGAATGTTGTTTGTCGAGACTCCTGTCTTTTCCACTTATCACATGGGGCAGTGATGAACATTTTTTGTGATATTCACTGGCACAGGAATGGAGCAAAATGGGGACGACCCATTGCTGTGATGTTGGAATCGCGACTGAACTGAACTGAACAGTTGGTGTAGTGGTTGGGATGTATGTGCATATACTTGTGAGCGGGTTTGGTAGGGATACTACACTCATAAATTTCACATATTGTGAAAGTTCGTAGTGTGGCATTTTGTTATGCAGCCGTATAATTGGATCGCCCCTGAACCCATAAGTCTGTATCATAGCCGCGTATGTGTCGTCACAATCAACCTTAACGAGGTGAATTCTCATATTTCGCGAGTGAGTATACTTACCTACTGACGGTTTTGTAAATATAAAAAGCTAAACTTTACTTATTAAAGATAAAAGTTTGTACGAGGTAATATTAAAAACGGTATTTCTGATGTGTAAAGTGAAAAGTAAGGATGGCGACATGGGCCAGGAAGTCTACCATCAACAACGTCTAGGTATATCTCCG
This sequence comes from Cepaea nemoralis, assembly GCA_014155875.1. Lineage (NCBI taxonomy): Eukaryota > Metazoa > Mollusca > Gastropoda > Stylommatophora > Helicidae > Cepaea > Cepaea nemoralis. The sequence continues at coordinate 252,866 of JACEFZ010002029.1, forward strand.
AATCCGATCGTCAGAGGGTGATAGGTATTTTCGTTACATATCTACTGTAAAGTAACCGACGGTGTTTATAATGGTGGTTAATACAGTCTGCAGTGGACGGGAACTTACACACAATCATCATACAATTGGTGGTATGTTAGAGATACAATCCGCGTCCTCGGGCTGTGTGATGGTGAAGAGCCAGTCATATGGTCACGTGTCTAAGAGATACACCCGGGACACGTTTCTAATGGATACAACTGGATCACGTAGGGACGTTACTTACAGCCGGTCATCTGCATAAGGATACATGCGCGACACGTGGGTAATGGTTACATCTATTCAAAGATAACGATGCATCCGGTCACATGTGTAAGGGTACATCTAAGACATATGGTTAAGTGGGGTTCTACATAAATGGTGTCCTGTCGGCTGGCGAACTCGGGGACATAACTCGTGATGACCAACGTGTATGGGAGCAATACCGCTACCTCGTCAATAGAGCATCGGAAGTTTAAAATGATTTCACTTCTCTCACTTTTCTATGTCTGTGTCGTCCTAATGTCACAGAGTAATACCACAGAACAGCCTAGCCTCAATACAACATAAGGCTTTCTCGAAAGCAGAATGCGCGAGTGTAACCAGATCGTCACACTATCCGACTAAGTCAGGCTCGTAGTCTGAGAGGAGAGCTGTGATCACCGACGTCAGGCCGGAAAGGTGTATCTGTACGTAAAAGCTAGCAGGTCATACACACACAACAAGCTGTCGAGGATCGACCTTAGGTATCTCATGTAACATGACATGTCACTTGTCCACTGTCCTGACCAGCGAAGTTATCTCGGCTCAGATCAAACATATGACACTTTCATGACTCCGCTATGTGTCCACGCGTGTCTTTACATCTTTCCCAAGAAACCCATTTCCAAGATCAATATATTCTTTTCAGTCTGTCAGCTCATTGCCACATTTCACACCCAGACAAGAGTACAGATTATATGCATCACTTCAAAATTCAAATAAGAAAATATGTTAGTCAAATTATTAAAAATGCTGGACAAATACAGAAATATATCGACCAAATTTTCTAAAAAGTAGGAAAAACATGTTAGTGAAACTAATAAAACTCTTGACCAAAATATGAAATATCTCAACGAAACCTATAAATACTGGGAAACTTGTTAGCCAAACTAATAATTCTCTTTGCCAAAATAAGAAATAGCTCAACCAAACTTCTAAATAGGTCTACCGAAATAAGAAAATATCTTAGCCAAATTAATAACAATTATGACCAAAATAGGAAATATCTCAACTAAATTTATAATTGTATCGAATAGGTAGGAAAAGTTATTAGCGAAATTGGAAAAATAATTGTCAAATTTATAAAAAGTAGGAAAATGTGTTAGCCGAATGGGGAAATATTGGCCAAGTAAAGAAATATCTCGTCCAAATTTATAAAAAGTAGGAAAATTTGTTAAATAAATGCGGAAAATATTTTTCAAAGTTATAAATAGCTCGTCCACACTTATGAAAAGTAGGAAACTTTGTTTTCCAAATGGGATAAATATCGATCAAACTTATAAACATCTCGTCCAGACTAATGAAAAGTAGGACAATGTCTCAACCAAATGTGAAAATTATTGATCAAGTAAAGAAATATCGTGTCGAAAATGTGTTAGCCAAATGGGAAACAAAATATTAGCCAAACTTATAAAAGGTAGGGAAATTTGTTAACCAAATAGGAAAAAAAATATATTGATCAAGTTAAAAAGTATCTCGTCAAAACTTATAAAAAGTAGGAACATGTGTTACTGAAATGGGAAAAAATATCGACCGTGTAGTAATATTTGTTAGCCAAATGAGAAAAATATTAGCCATCTTATAAATAAGTCGAATAAACTTATAAAAAGTAGGACAATGTGTTAGCCAAATAGGAAAAAATGTTGGCCAAATACAGAAATATATCAACCAAACTTATAAAAAGTAGGGGAAAATGTGACCAAGTTAAAAATATCTCAACCATACTTACATAAACTAAGAGCATTTGCTAACCAAATGAAGAAAATTGTTAACCAAAGTGAGAAAAATATCGACCAACGTAGAAAATGTGTTAGTCAAATGAAATAAAAAAATTATTTGCCAAATAAAGAAATAGTTCAACCAAACTTAAAAAGAAAGTAGGAAACTTTGTTAACCAACAGGGAAAAATGTTTCCCAAAAACAGAAATATCTCGACCAAACTTATAAAAAGTAGGAAACAAAATGTTGACTAAGTTAAGAAATATCTCAACCACATTTATAAAAAAAAAAAATAGGAACAAATGTTAGCCAACTCAAGTAACATGTTGACCACACTTATAAATAATTCGTCCAAAATTCGTGAAAATAAAATATTGACCAAGTAAAGATATGTTTTAACCAAATTTATAAATATGTTGTCCAATCTTATAAAACGTAGGAAAATGTGTCGACCAAACTAAGAAATAGGTATGGCGAAGTATGACATATGTCGACCAAACTAAGAAAAGTGTGTTACTCAAATTATGAAAAATGTAGCTTCTGTAGTTATATCAAGAGTGACTTGAATAATTATCTCAAAAGACATTTCACACTACATAATCACGGACATAGAAAAGTGAGAGAAGTGAAATCATTTTAAACTTCCGATGTTCTATTAACGAGTTAGCGGTATTGCTCCCATACATGTTGGTCATCACGAATTAGGTCCCCGGGTTCAGCCTACAGGAAACCCTTTGTGTAGTAACCCACTTAAGCACGAGTCTTAGATGTACCCTTACATATGTGACCAGACGCAACGTCATCTTTGACCGGATGTAACCATTACCCGCGTGTCCCGCATGTATCCTTGTGCATGTGACCGGCTATAAGTAACGCCCCTGCGTGGTCCATCTGTATCCATTAGCCACGTGTCCCGGATGTAACTCTTATATATGTGACCACGTGACTGGCTGTACACCATAACACATCCAGAAGACGAGATTTGTATCTCTAACATACCACCAATGGTATGATGATAGTGTTTAAATCCCCATCCACTGCAGACAGTATTAACCACCATTATAAAACACCGTCGGTTACTTTACAATAGATATATAACGAAAATACCTACGAACTTATCACGATCGGATTCGTAAATATGCCTCGACGTTGTTGATGGCAGACCTCCTAGTCCATGTCGCCATCTTTACTTTTCACTTTGCACATCATAAATATCATTTTTAATACCACCTCGTAATACTATTACTTTTAATAAGTGTAACGTGCGTGTGTTTACGCCAAGGCAGCGAGAGGTAGAGGCTAAGAATCTAATAGAATAATCGAGATTACACGGGTCAGATAGGAGGAATGCGGATGTGGAGACAGAAAGGGTGAGGAGAAATCCCAAGACAATGGGCGACCGCAAACACAATGGAGGGTTATGTCACGGAAATGTCAGTCTGAGTCACCAGGGGGGTAGAGAAGAAGGTGCGAGAGAGAGAGAGAGAGAAAGGATCGAATAAAGGGATGCACAGAATTGTATTTGCAGTGGAAGTGGTGAGTTGGAGCAGGGGTTAATTTGTGTCTCTTGAGACGTCTCGGCAAGAGTGAATAAAGAGAGAAGTCTGGGCAAATTTGGGACAGTTGGGTCTGAGGCTAAGTATTGGAGACTTAGCTAGACATTCAGGGACAGTTGGGTCTGGGGCTAAGTAGTTGAGACTTAGCCAAGCATTCAGGGATAGTTGAGTTTGAGTTAAGTCAGAAATACTTAGCGGGTACAGTTGAGTCTGGGACTAAATGAGAAAGACTTAGCCAGACAGTGGAGTTCTGAGGCTTAGCCAGTTATTCGGTGTGTGGGCTACATTAAGGAAATTAGCCAGTTATTCGGTGTGTGGGCTACGTTAAGGAAACTAGCCAGTTATTCGGTGTTTGGGCTACGTTAAGGAAACTAGCCAGTTATTCAGTGCCTGGGCTGAGGAGTGAAACTTAGCCAGGCATTCAACTGAGTTCTGACACAGGAAAGAACCCAATGCAATTAAGTTATATCACAAGGCCGATCGAAGACAGTTGTGTTTATTTACATGTGCTAATATTTTTCTGGGAATGGTGTCATGTTTTCATCTTATCTTTATAATCAATAAAATTATGTGCGCAAAAAAAGGTGTTATCCAATGTATATAGCTGTTCATAAATATACTTGCAGAGTGTTCATACAGACATTCCACTAGACACAACCACAGCCAGTTCTATCTGTTAATAAACTTGTGACAATAAGTAAAGTTTAGCTTTTTAAATATACAAAACCGGCAGTAGTTAAGTATCCTCATTCGTACATTTTGAAAATGCTTCTCCTTAATGTTTGATGTGCCAACACATAAGCGGCTATGATACATACTTTTGGGTTAAGTGGCGATCCAGATATACGTCTGGATAACAACACGCCATACTATTAAATTTCACACATATTTGAAATTTACGAGTGCAGTAACCCTACCAAACTCGCTCATACGCATATGCACACACATCACAAACATTAGACCTGCTACTTGACATCATCTTTATTTTTAAGTTTTTCATTTGAAGTGTGTAACCCGTATGATGATAGTGTTTAAACAACTACGACCCTGTACAAATCACTAATAACCGCTACCCACCCCTTAACAACGAATTACACTAATCCATACCCACTACAACAATAATTACAGCCATCTTTAATGCTTTTATTTGTAACCCCTATGATGATATTATTTAAGCCACATCCACTATAGATCATTAATAACCACTATCCACCCCTTAACAACGAATGACACTAAATAATACCCATAACAACCAATATAAGGTAATCTTTACTTTTTTAAGGCTTTCATTCGAAGCCTGTATGATGATAGTGTTTAAACCACTACAACCCTCTAGAGATCACTAATATTCACTATCAATTGCTTAACAACGAATTTCAATAGCCATACCCACTACAACCAATACTATCCGCCATATTTAATTTTTTTATAGTTTTCATTTGAAGAGATGTAATCCGTATGATGTATAAGCTACTATGACTCTTTACAGACCACTAATAACAGCTACCCACATCTTAACAACGAATTTCACTAAGTCATACCCACTACATCCAATAATAACGATCATCTTTACTATTTGAAGGTTTTCGTTAAACGATCTGAAACCCGTATGATGATAGTGTTTAAGTATCGCCCACTACAACCAATAATATCAGCCATATTAATAAATTCAATTTAAAAAAATAAATAACTAAAGGGAAGTAATATTGCAAAAAAAAACAACCAGTTATTCATGGATTATATCTCTGGAAAATTGACGTCACATAGAGCTATATAAGGAAATATTCGGGAACCGATTTAGAGGAAGCCGAATGACCTCACATAGAGCTACATAAGGAAATATTCAGGAGCTGGCTCCAGAAATGGCGGGGGGTGTAGGGGGGAATAAACCTCCTAGCATACTACTGTTATGCCTTGTTTAAAGTACACTGTAACAAACTATCGTCTGTCAAGGCGGCAAGGTGCCAGTCAGTCAGTCAGTCAACTTTGAAGTCCAATTGACTGGTGTAGGGATTGATTCTTGCCATCAACGAATCGGAAGTTTAAAAGCGAACGCTCTTAGCCGTTTTGCCACTTAAACCTCTATATATTTTATAAATTTATAAAATAAAAATATCAAAATCAGGGCGACATTTCTGTCCTTTGTGATTCTGAGTGTTGTGATTCAGTCATCTGTTTCCAAGTGTGTGCTACAACATGGCCGACGTTTGAGGCTTGGGGTTAATAAACGCAGTTACACAATTCCGAATACCTGATTCGATGGCGGACGGACGGATGAACGGACGATGGGACAGACAGACACATTAAAATACTACATAACTAAAGACACATGTTCATTTATTATGTATTCTTTCCCGACATTAGTATCATGTGCCATGTGGATAAGCATGGGCGGTCATATTTCGCCACCTCACACGATCACTAAAGTCATGTATCAGCTCTGTGTTCTTGTCTCGATTATGCCATGTGACCAATCCATCCAGATATTTACTTACTTGTCTTGCCCTTGTTCTTTTCCCCTCAATCTTGCCAGTTGTCACCAAGTTCTCTTGTTGTTTTTCTTATCATAGCGTTCACACCCACCCCCACCCTTTTTTCCACCCTACCCCCCCCCCCCCCCCCCCCCAAAAAAAAAAAAAAAAAAAAAAACAACAACAACAACACCTGTCTTCGTCTAATTTCTCTAATCAATTTACGGTTCTCATCTGCTTTTTGTAAGACTTGCTCATTGGCTTTTCTGTCTACCCATGATAATCTTTGCATTTCCCTCAGAAACCACATTTCCACTGTCATTAGATGTATTTCAGCTTCTACGCTCATTTTCAACGTTTCACATCCATACAAAGTAAAGGTTCTATATAACACTTTATAACACACTTTTTCTAGTTGCAACTGACATCTTCATTCAGTATATTTTCCATCTTGCAAAAGACAACCGTTGCCATAGCGATTCCCGACATTCCCGACAACAAAAGCAATAAACAAAACTAACCCGTCTGTGTGCTTTCAAATGTATTTGATTATTTGGCTACTTTAATAACAGCAGATGGAAGATGTATTAAGGGAGTTAAACTTAGAAAGCCCAAACAAAGGCAGCATTTCACAAGATAAAGAATATTCTCGGCAATTTATATATCCCAAATGTGGCGAGGAAAAGAGTTCTTAATAGATTTCATAAGCATATCCTGATGTTGTTAAAGTTAGTTGTATATCCGTTACAGGACGTTGCAGTCAACACCAGCATTTTTTTTTTAAATTTTGCTGTTGTGATCTCTTGGAAATTTTAAGTTTAGAAGTTTGCCATTGTTTTCTGAATCACCGGTATCCATACCATTTTGTAAAACATCAACGCAAGGAGGTCTGTTGCCAAATCACCCGCAGCTGTTTCGAACGCGGGTATGCGAGATTACGAACTGCGTCCATAACTTTTTCGCAACGGGGCTGGCATATCCTGATGATATCCGGGTGCTAATTATGGACAATTAGTCGTGAGGAATTATGTGGAAGTTGTGATATGTGGTTTAAATAAAGCATGATGATAGCATTGGAAATCACACTTTCGCAAAATCAACACCTGCGAGATGAGTTGCCTGAGGAGAGCTGCGAACTTAACAATCCGAGACCGAGTAAGAAATGCTGTTATCAGAAAGACCGTGGGATCAACACCTTGTGCCACATTTATTGAAAGACAGAAGATCAAGTGGTTTGGCCATGTCGTTAGAATGCAACACCATCAACTACCATTACTGGCCTTACATCAAAGATCATCTGCGACGAGACTAAGAGGACGTCCAAGAAGAAAATGGATTGACGATATCACAGACATTGTACATTCATAGGTATGACACTATCCAGTGCCGCCCACCGGGCGCTGGAGCGCAAATTATTTCTCCCCACGACGCTAGAAGGCAGAAGTGAAAGATGATGATGATGATGATGATGATGATGATGATGATGATGATGATTATGATGATGATGATGATGATGATGATGATGATGATGATGATGTTGATGATAGCATTGGATAGATGAAGGAGCAATGAAGATATCTTGAAATAGGTGAACTCACAAAGAGAACTGGTTACTCGCATCAGAAGAAGACAGTCCACAGTCTTTGGGCATGTCATGAGAAGAGGAAGGCTGGAGTATGTCGTCACAACGGTGAAGTTGTTGGGTAGGGAAGGTAGGGGGAGACCAAGAGAGCAGTTGCTGGACATTGTGGCATCATGGCATAAACTTTCTGATTCTCTTTCTATCTGTTTTCTATCATTCGTTGTTGTTATCTATCTGCCTGTCTGTCTGCCCTGCCGTCCGACCACTTGTTTGTCTATTCATCTTTCTGTCTGTCTGTCTGTCTGCCGTCCGTCTGTCTGACTATCTATCCATTTATGTTTCTAAATATATGTCTGTCTGACCGCCCATCCATCGGTATTTCTGTTGCTCTGGCTATCTGTCTCTACCTCAATATCTTTCTCGTTACTGTAATGTCGCTTACTTCTCCGCTTTCTCTGTTGCTTACAGTTGACTTCTATTGTGTACTTTCTTTCTTATAATTTTTAGTCTCGTCAATGTTTCCTTTTATGTTTCCAAATTTTCTCTCTCTCTCTCTCTCTCTCTCTCTCTCTCTCTCTCTCTCTCTCTCTCTCTCTCTCTCTCTCTCTCTCTCTCTCTCTCTCTTCAATTATCCCTCTATATTCTGTGTACCCTCCACAACACAAACCCCTTGCCCAAAACCCATCTCACAAAATCACGAGGACAGCCAAAACCATTCTGAGTGCATTCAAATTAGCCTCACTTCCCAAACAGAAACTGGCAGTTCATGGCACAGAAGACTGGCCTGCCAACCAAAGACAGATCTATGTTTCAGCTAATCAGATTTACATAAATCCTTTTTAAGAGTATTTCAAATGACAGACAAGCCCACTCAACAAGAAGCCTGGTTGTCTCTGCTGTCTTCTCGCTTTCGTCCAGCTCGGTCTTTAAGTCAATGCTGTCTTGTGTCCTGGGTCTCAACATTCTGACCCAAAACCTGATCCGATTATCCGATGGTTTTCTCTTGTGTGGTGAGGGCAGGGAGGAAAGCGAGCAGGTGGGTGGACAGAAAGAGGGATAGACACATGGAAGGGTGGACAGATGGCGGAATAGACACATGGAAGGGTGGACAGATGGCGGGGTAGACAGACGGAGGCGTAGAGAGATGGAAGGTTGGACAGATGGAGGAATAGACACATGGAAGGGTGGACAGATGGAGGGATAGACACATGGAAGGGTGGACAGATGGCGGAATAGACACATGGAAGGGTGGACAGATGGCGGGGTAGACAGACGGAGGCGTAGAGAGATGAAAGGTTGGACTTATGGAGGAATAGACACATGGAAGGGTGGACAGATGGAGGGATAGACAGATGGAGGGGTAAATAGATGGAGGGATAGACAGATGGAGGGGTAGACAGATTAAGGGGTAGACAGATGGAAGGGTAGACACATAGAAGAGTAGACATACAGACCAGGCACACATAGAAACGCCCAGGCAGGCAAATAGATAAAGTGGGGAAAAAGACAGAGAAAATGACAAAAGGAGACAGACAGACAGACAGACAGACAGACAGACAGACAGACAGACAGGCAGAAACAGAAATAGTCATATAAATAGACAGTCGGACATATATTAGAAATATAATGACACATTAATTAGAAATATAGACGACCAGACAGACAGACACATATGGATACATAGATTACCAGACAGACACATATATGGATACATATGCGACCAGACAGAAACATGTATGTGGATACATAGACGACCAGACAGACAGACATATGTGTATGGATATATGGACAACCAGACAGACAGACATGGATACATATACACCAAGACAGACATACATATTAGTATGGGTACATGGACGACCAGACAGACAGACATATGGATACATAGAGGACCAGACAGACAGAAACTTTTGAATGGATACATGGACGACAGATGGAGGGTTGGACAAACGGAGGAGTAGACAGATGGAAGGGTGGCCAGATTGATGAGTTGATAGATTGAGGGGTAGACATATGGAGTGGTAGACAGATGGAGGGGTAGACAGATGGAGGGGTAGACAGATGGAGGGGTAGACAGGTGGAAGGGTGTACAAATGGAGGGGTAAACAGATGGAGGGGTAGACAGATGGAAGGGTAGACAGATGGATGGGTGGACAGACGGAGAGGCAGACAGATGGAGAGGTAGACAGATGGAAGTGTGGACAGATGGAAGGGTGGACAGATGGAGAGTTACACAGATGGAAGCGTAGACAGATGGAAGGATGGACAGATGGAATGGTAGTCAGATAGAAGGGTGGACAGATGGAAGGATAGACAGATGGAGGAGTAGACAGTTGGAAGGGTGGACATATGTAAGAGTAGACAGATGGAGGGGCAGACAGATGGAGAGTTAGTCAGATAGAAGGGTGGACAGATGGAAGGTATACAGATGGAGAGGTAGACAGATGGAGAGTTAGATGGAAGGGTGGCCAGATGGAAGGGTATACAGATGGAGAGGTAGACAGATGGAAGTTGGACAGATAGAGGGTGGGCAGATGGAAGGGTGGACAATTGGAAGGGTGGACAGATGGAGAGAAAGTCAAATGGAAGGGTGGACAGATGGAGATTAAGTCAAATGGAAGGGTGGACAGATGGAAGGGTATACATATGGAGAGGTAGACAGATGGAAGTTGGACAGATGTAAGGGTGGACACGTGGAGAGGTAAACAGATGGAGGGGTAGACAGCTGAAATGGTGGACAGATGGAAGGGTAGATAGGTGGAAGGCTAGACAGATAGAGAGGTAGACAGGCGGAAATGTGAACATGTGGAATGATAGACACATGGAGGGGTAGACAGATTGAGGGGTAGACAGATGGAAGGGTAGACATATGAAGGGATAGACAGATGGAGGGGTAGACAGATGGAGGGGTAGGCAGATGGAGGTGTAGACACATGAAAGGGTTGACATACAGACCAGGCACACATAGAAACGTCCAGGCAGGCAGACAGGTAGAGAGAAAAGGAAAGAGTGACAGACAGAGACACAGAGAGAAATAGAGACAGAGAGAAACAGAGTCTGATAAAGAGACAGCCAGGCATACATTAGAGCGATAAACTGACGTAAAGGTGGACAGAAAGGCGTCCAGAGAGACAAATAAACATCCAGCATGCAGACCGCCAGACAAACAACCAAACACACAAACTGAAAGGTGGCAGACACACAGATAGATTTATGGATACACAGAGGACCAGTCAGACAGACACATATATGGTTGCATCGATTACCAGACAGACAGACACATAAATGGATACATAGACCACCAGACAGAAACATGTGCGTGGATAGATTGACGACCAGACAGACAGACATATGTGTATGGATATATGAACGACCAGACGGACAGACATATGGATACACAGACGACCAGACAGACAGACAGACATATGTGTATGGATACATGGACGACTAGTCAGACAGACATATTGATACATAGAGGACCAGACAGACACATGTGTATGGATACATGGACGACAGATGGGTGTTGGACAAATTGAGAGGTAGACAGATGAAGGATAGACAGACTGATATGTGGGCAGATTGAGAGGTAGACACATGGAGTGGTAAACAGATGGAGGCGTAGACAGAAGGGGGGGGGGGGGGGGGGGGTAGACGGTAGACAGATGGAGAGTTCGACAGATGCAGGGGTAGGCAGATACCTAGACGACCCGACAGACAAACATATACGGATATATAGACCACCAGACAGACAGACATATACGAATATATAGACCACCAGACAGACAGACATATACGGATATATAGACCACCAGACAGACAAACATATACGGATATATAGACCACCAGACAGACAGACATATACGAATATATAGACCACCAGACAGACAGACATATACGGATATATAGACCACCAGACAGACAAACATATACGGATATATAGACCACCAGACAGACAGACATATACGGATATATAGACCACCAGACAGACAGACATATACGGATATATAGACCACCAGACAGACAAACATATACGGATATATAGACCACCAGACAGACAAACATATACGGATATATAGACCACCAGACAGACAGACATATACGAATATATAGACCACCAGACAGACACATATATGGATACCTAGACGACCATTCATTCAGTAACGTGTCCTTTACAGAACCTCGCTCCCATAACAACCCTCCGGAAAACCTCTCGGTCACAAGCAAGATGTCCCGCGTCCGATACATCCATCTGGAGATCATCCGCCACATCCTGCATCCATCTTCTCTTTGGCCTTCCTCTTCCTCTCTTCCCAGGCATATACCCCTCCAATATTGTTCTCGCCAAACTTTCGTGACGTTTCAAGTGACCAAACTATTTCAATTTTCTTTGTTTTACCGTCTTTAATAGCCAACCTTCTTCAATATTCAGCTCTTGAAGTATGGATGCATTTGTTCTTTTCTTTACCCAAGATATTCTTAGAACTCGTCTATAGCATTTACATTTAAAGGCATTGATGCGCTGTTCAGCTTGTTTAGTAAGTGTCCAGGTCTCACAGGCGTATGTTGTAATAGGAAAGATGCATGCTTTTAAAATTCTAATTTTTGTTAGTTCTGTCTGTCCCACTCCATAATTTATCCAGTTGTTTTAGTCTTTGAAGAGCAATTGGTAGTCGTCGTTTAATTTCTTTCATTGTGTCACCGTTGTTGGTAATCAATGACCCAAGATATTAAAAAATTTTCCACCACCTCCAATTTTTCCTCATTAACATATATTTCTTTCTCCATAGTAGTTTTATCTGTATGCATTATCTTTGTTTTTACTATGTTAAGATATAAGTTGTGGTTTTCACTATTCAATTGGGTTGAGGCTATTAGATTTTCAGGTTTTCTATTCCATTCTGTGTTGTGGATAACAATACTGTATCATCAGCATACCGAATCTCTGGTATGTCATGACCACCGATATTTAGGGCATCATATAGCTCGCTGTTTATATCGTCTCTTATATTTCTCATTATATTTTCGGCATACAGGTTAAACAAATAGGGGGACAGCACACATCCCTGACGGACTCCTTGCTTGATGTCAAACCAGTCTGATGTCTCACCATCAATTCTAACCGCTGCTTGTTGGTCTAGATAAAGCCTTCTTATGAGTTGTGTTACATGTGATGGAAAGCCCATATTCCTCATGATTTCCCAAAGTATCTGATGTTGCACACAGTCAAATGCTTTTGAATAATCCACAAAACATGAGAATATGTTTACATTAAATTCTCTGCACTTCTCTATTATTAACCGTATATTGAGAATGTGATCTCTTGTTCCTCTTCATTTGTCTAAATCCGGCTTGAACTACGTTAATTTCTTCATCTATTTTCTTTCGAATTCTTCCCATTATGATTTTTAGTAGAATTTTACTTGCATGACTGATGAGAGCAACAGTTCTATAGTTGGTGCATAATTTCAGGTTGCCCTTTTTTGGTATTGGAATGAAAATAGTAATCTTCCAATCTTTTGGCCATATACCATATTCCCATATCTTTTTACATAATGCGTGATAGATTTGACCTAGACGACCAGACAGACATATTTGGATACATAGACGACCAGAAAGACATTTGTATGGATACACAGGCAACCAGAAAGACGCGTGTGTATGGATACATAGACGGACAGACATATATGCTTAGATAGATGGACAACTAGATATACAGAGAGTCGACCGGCCAGGCGGACGGCCTGAAATACAGCCAGGCACAGAGCCAGACAGACAGACAGACAGCAAACCTGTAACTCGCCAACCGCCGCTATCCACCTGCCGGCACTCCCCGCACCCAGCCACTCAACGTGTGGAATTATTTTGCCACTATTAAAATCAAAAACCACCGTTGGAGGCGGCGTGGCTCAACCGCCGATCCGCTCAACATCGCAATCTCACACTTTGAATAAACACATTCTCCAACGAATGTGGCTCACCGAACCCGCTGTTTAGCGCCGGCCACAAGTTGTGTGCCACGTTGGCAATCGATGCTCCGTACTTGAAATAATATACTTCGTACAGAATGTTCGCGATTATTGCTCTATTATGTGCATTAGGGAATGCCCGTTAATAACTTTGTTGTGCATTTCTTACCTTTCTGTTAACTTGAATTATAAAAGATAAGATTGAAAAACACACAGACTGACAGAGCCGATCGAAGTCTCTACTTTATACAAGTAACCGCGTTATTACATTCCATCACTTTAACAGTATGGAACCATGCCATGTCCAGAATTGTCACTGTTGATTATGTCGACGTCACAACCTAGGTCAACAAGTTTTTAAAAAATAGACTAAAATGTTGACTTCTCGTCTTTGACATGGGGACGTAAATTACAAGTACTTCTGTGTGTGAACAATATGTATAGAACTTTGAGACAACCCACGTAATGTGTGTGTGAACAATGTGTATAGAACTCTGAGCGACCCAGAGTTCTATACATATTGTCCATAAACACATTACTTGGGGGTTATCTCAGAGTTCTATACATATTGTTCACAAACACATTACGTGGGGGTTATCTCAGATTTCTATACATATTGTTCACAAACACATTACATGGGGGTTTTCTCAGAGTTCAATACATATTGCTCACAAACATATTACGTGGGGATATCTCAGAGTTCTATACATACTGTTCACAAACACATTACGTGGCGTTCTCTGGGAGAATATATATGCAAAGTAACTAAACAAGGACATCCTTAACCAAATTGTAAGAAAACTGTTTCATTTGGTACAATTGACATGGGCGCTCAGGTGGCAGGTATTCGAATGCCTATGAGATAATCATTGTATGATGTGTTTCTAATCCACCTAGGGTTCCGTGTCGATCAAGTCTAACACGGGTACATTGACATGTTCTAGAAAGTGAAGGCAGCTGACTTGATCATGACCTCATCTCCCATCTAGTGGCGATTAATCCATAAACATATGCAATTAGCACCATATACCTGGAGTTTTTTTAACGATTGACTGGGTTCCCAGGGAAACCGAGACATATTTCTTTTTTGCATATCCTTTATAGGACATCGCAGTCAACACCAGCATTTCTGCCGTTGGGATCTCTTGGCAAGTTTACGTTCAGTAGTTTACCATTACTTTCTGAACGATCGGCACAGACACCAACGCGAAACCAACGCAACGCGGTCTGAAATCGCGCGCAGCTGTGTTTCGAACTCGGATCTACGCGATTACCAATCGCGTCCGTGAACCTTTCGTCACGGAGACGGCGAAACATAGATTAGTGCCAGTAAAAGTTCTGCGAAGTAAACTAGGCCTCGCATGATTCTGATTGTATCACCAACCGAGTACTGATTAGTGTATAGAAATCTCGGGCTATCATTGCATACTCAGGGAGCCGCGATGGCGTAGTGGCTAGACGCTCGTCTTCCGCTCCGGTGGTGAGTTTGTGATTGTAAGCGAGTATATGTATATGCGAGGGAGTGTGTGTTTGTGTGTTATCGGGTGGGTGCATAACTGTGCGAGTTTGTTTAAGTGATGTAAATATGTATGCAGGTATGTCTGTATGTGTGTATAAATGTGCGTGTGTATGTGTGTCTGCCTGCCTGCCTGTCTCATAACATGGTAATATGTTGTTTATGTTTATAACATTCATTTTACCATGTTATTTTCCCTTTATGAATGTAACATGCACAACTAATGAACGAAAAATGAGTAATAGGAAGGGCCCAATGTAAGACGGGCCTGCGTGCCCAATTTGTGACACTTTGAAAATAAAGTTCGTTCGTTCGTTGGTTGGTGATCATGAGTTCGAATCCGCATCGGGATGGATTCAAACAACAAACACTGCTCTGGGCTGCAATGTCGACCCAGCCTAAAATTGATACGTGAATCTGTCTTGGACATAAAGGCGGTCGGCTTAGTACTGACCACATCTCCCATCCATTGCCGGTTGGTCTACGAATATATGGGCCTACAGTCATATTCCCAGTGCGCCTTAAGATGTATAATGGGGTCCTATATTTACTTACTTACTTGTCATGCACTCAATAGATCTTATGGCGTCTAAAAATGCGCTTAACTTTGCTTACTGACACTATAAATGTGTGCTCGTTAATGTAGACAGTTCTTGTTGCATGGACAGTAGTTTCATCATTAGTTAGTTAGTCAGTCGCGGTTCCATCTTTACGTCAAAGGGTTGCCTCATAATGCTCCGTTCCTGTGCCAGTGAATATCACACAGAATGTTCCTCACTGCCCCCTGTGAAAAGTGGAGCAGACAGAAAGCCAACGCAAAGGTCCGCCACCATTGACAAAGCTTATTTAGCACTGGTCAGAATGTTTGGGCGCTGGTCAAGAGACATCTCCTTAGTAATTCTATCTACTTATCTTCCTACCTACCTGTCTGTCTGTTTATCTGTTTGCTCGTCCGTCTGCCCGTCCGTACGACAGCCTGTCTGTCTGTCTCTGCCAGCCTGCCTATTTGCCTACCTACTTGCCTCTTTGTTTATCCGTCAGTCGGTCTGTCTATCCATCTGTCTGTCTGTGTGTCTGTCTACCCATCTCTCTTCCTACTCATCTGTCGGTCTGTCGGTCTTTGTGTCGGTTTATGTTTTATCTGTCTATCCATCTATCTGTCTGTGCCTGTCTGTCTACCTGCCTATCTACCTACCTACCTCTTCGCCTGCCTGTCTGTCTTGTCCGTGTATCGGTTGCCTGCCTGCACAAACCCAAAGAACGTCAAAAGTTCACGTAATCTCTATTCTGACCAGCTTATGCAGTTAACAATGAATGATAGCTGAAGTTCGCCTTGTGACGTCACAAGTCGAAAGTTCTCGTAAACAGTTCTGTAAAAAAAATGTAAAAATTAAAAAAAATATGATTCCTTTGGGATATATACAGCCATCCTCCTCCCATATCCATCATTTATTTGACGCACTTAGACAGGACTATACTTAATGTATTGCGTACTAAACTTCCACGCATATTTTTTTCATGAAAAGCAATTGTGACGGTATAAAACACGCTTTAAAACAAATCATTCCCCAATTGTTCTAGACTTCAAGCGGACAGACAGACAGACAGACAGACAGACAGACAGACAGACAGACAGACAGACAGACAGACAGACAGACAGACAGACAGACAGACAGACAGACAGACAGACAGACAGACAGACAGACAGACAGACAGACAGACAGACAGACAGACAGACAGACAGACAGACAGACAGACAGACAGACAGACAGACAGACAGACAGACAGACAGACAGACAGACAGACAGACAGACAGACAGACAGACAGACAGACAGACAGACAGACAGACAGACAGACAGACAGACAGACAGACAGACAGACAGACAGACAGACAGACAGACAGACAGACAGACAGACAGACAGACAGACAGACAGACAGACAGACAGACAGACAGACAGACAGACAGACAGACAGACAGACAGACAGACAGACAGACAGACGACAGACAGACAGACAGACAGACAGACAGACAGACAGACAGACAGACAGACAGACAGACAGACAGACAGACAGACAGACAGACAGACAGACAGACAGACAGACAGACAGACAGACAGACAGACAGACAGACAGACAGACAGACAGACAGACAGACAGACAGACAGACAGACAGACAGACAGACAGACAGACAGACAGACAGACAGACAGACAGACAGACAGACAGACAGACAGACAGACAGACAGACAGACAGACAGACAGACAGACAGACAGACAGACAGACAGACAGACAGACAGACAGACAGACAGACAGACAGACAGACAGACAGACAGACAGACAGACAGACAGACAGACAGACAGACAGACAGACAGACAGACAGACAGACAGACAGACAGACAGACAGACAGACAGACAGACAGACAGACAGACAGACAGACAGACAGACAGACAGACAGACAGACAGACAGACAGACAGACAGACAGACAGACAGACAGACAGACAGACAGACAGACAGACAGACAGACAGACAGACAGACAGACAGACAGACAGACAGACAGACAGACAGACAGACAGACAGACAGACAGACAGACAGACAGACAGACAGACAGACAGACAGACAGACAGACAGACAGACAGACAGACAGACAGACAGACAGACAGACAGACAGACAGACAGACAGACAGACAGACAGACAGACAGACAGACAGACAGACAGACAGACAGACAGACAGACAGACAGACAGACAGACAGACAGACAGACAGACAGACAGACAGACAGACAGACAGACAGACAGACAGACAGACAGACAGACAGACAGACAGACAGACAGACAGACAGACAGACAGACAGACAGACAGACAGACAGACAGACAGACAGACAGACAGACAGACAGACAGACAGACAGACAGACAGACAGACAGACAGACAGACAGACAGACAGACAGACAGACAGACAGACAGACAGACAGACAGACAGACAGACAGACAGAGAGAGAGGTTTGAGAATTCTCAATGACTGCTACGATACATATATGTATGCATATGCCCTGTACGTCGCTGACTTATATGGTCACATTGAGATATTTAAACAGAGAAACTTTTCGGAAAAAATAACTTGCTTCCTTTTCATGATCTCTGTCTCTCTGTCGCTCTCTCTCTCTCTCTCTCTCTCTCTCTCTCTCTCTCTCTCTCTCTCTCTCTCTCTCTCTCTCTCTCTCTCTCTCTCTCTCTCTCTCTCTCTCTCTCTCTCTCTCTCTGATGTTGCATATGTAGACAGCGAAATAAACACACATGCAACATGCCAGAGATAAATGCATGTATGTGTGAATGCAGGCAAACATGCATTCCTACCTACCTTTCTACATACTTACCTATCTACCTACCCAAAACTCATCCATCTATCTATTTACCTACCAAACTACTTACCAACATAACTAGCTAGCCATCCTCCTACCTGCTTATCTATGTAGCTACCTACTTACCTGCCTGCCTACTTACCTTCCTAACTAGCTAGCTACCTTCCTATTTACCTACCTAATTACCTATCTAACTTGCTATACACACACACAGAGACACACACACACAAACGCACCCACACTAACCGAAGGACCATCCGGCGGCCCGACCCACTGACTGACCCATCCACCGACAGACAGACGGACACACCCACAGACACACAGATAGGCATGCATAATAAGCTAAGCAAACTTTAGCTGTTCACATAAACATGCAAGTGATATATTTGCTTTATGATACCAGAAGTCACACAGATCGGCCCAGCAGTCTCCTCTGGTTTGAAATTGCCCATTATTTATTTGCGGTTTCGATACCCAAATCACTATATCTACATTCTCCCATTATTTATGGCTTCTTCGTGGTCAAAATCTGACCCGCCTGCCCTTTGACATGTTGAACTCCAGCAGATTTCCGTTTAGATTTCCTTCTTGTGCCTATACATCAATTTTGTTTCTAGCTATGAACTGAAGGCGATGTCGTACATCCCAACACATCATGTTTCTAGCTATGAACTGAAGGCGATGTCGTACATCCCAACACATCATGTTTCTAGCTATGAACTGAAGGCGATGTCGTACGTCCCAACATATAATGTTTCTAGCTATGAACTGAAAGCGATGTCGTATGTCCCAACATATAATGTTGCGTGTCCTTTTCAGGACGTTGTATTCAATCCCAGGTTGGTTGTCTTTGTAACTGTACTTTCAGTAGATTTCCATTGCTATCTAAACAGGAAGTCAACGTGTAAGTCAAACTTAATGTCAGTGTAGGGGTTGACCCCCCCCCCCCCCTACCTATGCATCAGGGCACCGGAAGTTGGAGACCTTTTACCTAGTTTTACTGAATATATAGTTCATGTTTACACAAATGTTGAGGGTTTGACTGCAGATAACATCTGACTGAGTCCATCTTAATCATGCCGGTGTTGGGGTTGAACTGCCTCCCTCGCCATAAGCGTACCGAAAATTTAAGAACAAGCGCTCTTATCCTTTCAACCACGCTGAAGTGTCCCCAAATCTGAACTTATTGGGGAGTTATGTGTGACTTTAAGGTTATAAGGTCAATAACATTCTGAACTTGCACTGCTGAATTAATGACTGTCAAGCTTAGTTGGGGACTCCAACAAGTGTCCACTTCCAGAAAATAATACACTTACAGACAGACAGGCAGGCAGGCAGGCAGGCAGGCAGGCAGACAGACAGACAGACAGAAAGACAGACAGACAGACAGACAGACAGACAGACAGACAGACAGGTAGGTAGGTAGGTAGGTAGGTAGTTAGGTAGATGCGTAGGCAGTGACAGAGAGACAGATAGACAGACAGGCGGACAGGCAGGCATATGAGCAGACAGACAGAGAGATCGGTAGGCAATGACAGACAGAGAGGTAGGTAGGCAATGACAGACAGACAGACAGACAGACAGACAGACAGACAGACAGATGCCTTGATGGGAGGGTGGGTGGGAAGGTAGTTGGATAGGTGGGGTAGGTATGTAGGTGGGTAGGTAGGCAAGAAGTTAGGTAGGCAGGCGTGTAGATAGGTAGGTAAACAAGCGTATCGTAACTATAATGTAGACAATTATTTTATAATCACCGCCTAAAGAATCAATAAGTTGTTTTAGAATTAGAATCCAAAATGTCACGCCGTTGCTACACCAACTATTTCTTTGTAAAGACTTAAAATAAATCTTCAGTGATAGGTCATTTAGAAAAGATATAAATATTGACTGTAGAATACTTAAGTCAAGACAGTCTGAGGAATCATGTTTGCTGAGATTACAGGCAAGCGACATCAAGTTAATATTTATTTATCGCTCACAACGATGTTTTCTTGTCTTTGTTTTTTTCAGGGGAAAGTACATAATGATAAGGAAATGGCAATAGAAATGAAGATAAGAAATTGTTGATACATATTATTATTGACTAGAGTTTTATCTTTGTGGAAACTGTAATGAGTAGGCTTGAAGTTATGTAAATACGGTTTTAGTGTGCGGTGGGATTAAATTTTAGAAAAAGAAGTATTTTCACAAGTAGACAGAGGTTCACACATCACGGACACTCACACAAACACACTCACTTCCTTCACTTTATGAATCTATGCCGACGAACATTTATATCAGGGGGAATACACTCTCTGGTCATTTTCGATTTCATTCAGGAATATTCCCCCCATAAACAGCTGGCTCGTTTTAGAGGACTGTAGGCCGTGAGAAAAACAACGCACTGGGGCACGACGGAGATTTGAGCTTTATTGGTGTCCAAGAAATAAGTATTTAAATCTAAAATAATTATGATGTGAGTGAGAATATATTAATAGAATCTTTTGGACAGGTATATAATTAGGTGTCACGTACTCTTTTCGAAAGAGGAACGATGATGAAGAAACTGTTGGAAAGAGGAACTACGAAGGAAAGAAAGAAAGAAAGAAAGAAAGAAAGAAAGAAAGAAAGAAAGAAAGAAAGAAAGAAAGAAAGAAAGAAAGACGGACGGACGGACGGACGGACGGAGGGGAGGGACGGAGGGACGGAAAGAAAGAAAGAAAGAAAGAAAGAAAGAAAGAAAGAAAGAAAGAAAGAAAGAAAGAAAGAAAGACCTACGGACCTACCGACGGACCGACCGACCGACCGACCGACGGACCGACGGACCGACCGACGGACCGACCGACCGACGGACCGACCGACCGAAAGAAAGAAAGAAAGAAAGAAAGAAAGAAAGAAAGAAGAGTGTTCCGATATAAATGGGAGCGGAGTTGCGGGGATGACACTACGTTCGCCTCCAAACCATGCGGATCTGCTGGAAGTTACGACTTGGACTGTATGGGGTTTACAGAGAAGAACATGGTGGTATCACCACACATCAAGTTGCGTGCATTGTTTCGTCAAGCCATTGGCTCAGTACATCCGACTTCGACAAGCATTTTATTCGTGTTTGCTTTCCCTAGCCCTTGACTGTCCCCATCTACCTACAAGGCAGCAAGTTTGTGTCTCTCTTCATCTAGTCCTTATCCTTTAACCTGTCTGACAAAGTAGACCCTACCAGTGGCTGCGCTACCGTCGGCACTGCACTTGGGGTCACTGAACACGCATGTCCCTCTACCTCTTCAAGGTGTAGACACTTCAGAGGGGGAAACGGATGGTTTATCCACTTCTCCGCGATCGCAAGGTAGATTTGGACATCAAACCTTCTCAGTTGAGTTGTGAATCGATATATTGCACTTGGGGCATTCCCATACGTGTCAGCCCTCATCTTCAACAGCCAGCGAGGAGATCCAATACTAATGGTGCTCTTTGCAATCTGATTATGTGTCCAGCGTGCTTTTTTCCTTACCTCTGAGTGACGATTGTCTACCAGATACTCTGACCATCCCTTCCTGTCGCATTCTTTCTATACCATGATAGTCTAATTGTTCTTATGCACTCTTGCTCCCAGAGGATCTTCATCACATCTGCCTTAACATGCATCAAATCACCCCTAAATGATGCGGCACCAGCCAATCTGCCTGCTTGTTCATTGCCAACCAAACAGAGTGTCTTGGAGATAAGATCCAGCGAATTCTCACACAAGCGACCTCTGAATTAATGCGTGCCATTCAGCACGAAGCATGTCAGTCTTCACCTTTGCCAACATGCTTTGTGAATCAGTTAAAATCGCAACATGCGTACAGGAAGGCCCCGCTATACGTCGCTTCGGTTTACGTCGTTTCGCTATAACGTCGTTGTCACAATGGGGCCTAACTTTAAGTCGCTACGTTCCGCTATAACGTCGTCACCTGTGTTGCTATGCTGTATTAACGTCACCATTTTACATTTTGTGCAGTGCATTTTTCCAGGATTTTATCGTGTAATTACCCATAATTATGAGTTCAAAGCGCACAGTAAGTGCTGATAGTGTGTCTGTTTGTACGAGAACCAGAAAAAGTGTTACTCTTGAAGTGAAGATGTGTTACGTCGTTTTGAGGCTGGCGATCGGGCTGTTGATATCGGGAAACTTCATGGTTTACCTTCAACTACGGTAAGGACAATTCGTGCAGGTGCTGACAAAATCAAAGAGGGTGCTAACAAGGTAACCCCTTTGAGTGCTTCCAAGACCACTCATATCAGAAGTACTCTTATGGAGAACATGGAAGCACTATTGGCCGTCTGGACTGAAGACTAGAACCAGATGAATATGCCTGTGAGAAAGATGGCTATCCAAGAGAAAGCAAAGTCTCTCTATGAAGATCTAGCTAAGAAAGCGGGTGAGGGCGTGTTAGAAAATGGCACGTTGCAAGAAACTCCACTAGACACCCGACGTTCAAAATGAGCAGCGTGGAAGCCGCCAAGACTATCAAAATGATGCAAGAAGACAACGTGTCTGCTAGCCGCAGCACAACACCAGAACCTGAAGAAACATTACATGAAGCTACAACTTCTACACAAGATGAAGCCGCACCCGTAGCTCAACAGACGTCAGAGACTACAATTTTAACTGAAGCCAGTAGCAGCCGGGAAGTTTTCAACATCACCCAAGACGAAGCAGCCCAGTTTGCCAAAGATCTCAATATCGGAGGAAACTACAACAACTGAGGACTTCACCGCCAAATTACTGCTAAAACAGACAAGCGTGGGAGAAGCCAAACTGTCGGCGCTACCAACAGACAAGATAATCAAGCTGCTGGAAAACGAGCTCGGAAGAAAGAGCATCTACCATCTACGCAAGATACCCGATGGAGTAGTGGTCTCCATCAACAAAAACCCAAAGACCGCAGCACTTATGCAGAAAATAGCGCAAGGAGAGAAGGCCGACATCAAGCTTCACCGCGGCATCTTATTGGAAGCCACCCGACACAGCATGATGAAACGATGGGTCATTAGACGAGTCAAGACCCATCTCACCAAAGACCAGATCAGGGAGATGCTGACAAGGGAGAACAGGAAACTCAAGATCACCAGTGCCGAGAGGATCATCGGAAAGAACAACATCCCCTCCACAGTCGTCAGAGTAACATCGGAGGACCGAGTGATCTCCCAATACATCAGATGGGACAATAGAGACCAAGTTCCAGAGCACTATATACCGAGAGTGCTGCAGTGCCAGGAGTTTTGGCACACCCGTGCCACCTGCAAGAGTGAGGTGGAGGTATGTAGATACTGCTCTGGACCTCATCCATACAGTCAGTGCCAGCATGCAAAGATCGACAAGGACTTCAGGAGGCCTAACAATAACAGAAAGTGCGCCAACTGCCTCGGCAACCACGGTGCCAGGTGCCTCTGCCACCAAGACTGCAAGGAAGCCATGAAGATCGCCATCAAGACTAACCTGCCCTATAAAGAAGCTAGGAGGCAGTACAAGGCCACCAATCAACTCACCAAAAGTGACAAAGCACAACTGGAAGGTCCTGAGAACACAGTTCAAAAACATGGAGGAAGAAAAAGACAAAACGCAAGAAACACAGATAACGGCCGTTCAGCGCATCCTGGACGAACTGAAGCAAGTCCAGCAGAAGATAGAGCAGGATGTCGCTCGAATGGCTGCAATCAAGACGGAGACAGAAGAAACTCTATCAAAAACCCAAGACGAAAGAGAAAAGACAGAAGAAACTAAAGCAGATACAAGAAGAAAGAGTACAAATGGAATCACTGCATGAACTGAAGCAAGTCCAGGAGAAGAATGAGCAGGATGTCGCTCGGATGGCTGCTATAAAGACTGAGAATGAAGAACAGCTATAAAAAATACAAGATATGAAAGAAAGGACATCAGATACTCTACAAGAGATAGTAACACACATCAGTACCCAGGCAGCCTTACTCGAACCAGAAGATGCAAGAACACAGACAAAGAAGCGACAGAGGAACGACGATATAGCTCACCACCAAGATTCGATTGGCGAACACCGAGAAGATTCGAAGACAACTCACGACAGGGTAATAGGAGGAACACCAGGAGAGACGACAACTGGTAAAGCTCCCTGAAGTAAACAGCACCATAAGACGGGGTGGGACCACAATTACTCCGGGCCTCAACAAGTGCGCGACTCTGTCCAGACATGAAAAACCTCATTAAGAAAGTAACGAACGCAATCAATCCATCAGAAGCCGGGAAGCTGACAACAAGCAGCCCAAAGTACGAAAGAGAAACTACAAGCTACACCATAAACACCCCTACATAGCCAAGTCGAAAACTCGAAGGCTGAAAGGGGGTACTCGTACCAAATATTGGATTGGATTGGAAGGAAGCCTCCATAGCGAAGTGATTACGAGCTTGCCTCGCGCTCTGAAGGGCGTGGGTTCGATTCTGGCCTGCATCGTTAGGTTCACGAATGCAATTTTCTCTGAGACTGCTGCGGCTCGTCTCTGGAACTACGGAGTTTGTGCTTTGTGCGAGGCTGTCGGCCGGCAGGCCTGTGGAAAAGACTGAGCCAAGTGAGTTAAATCCGGTGTTATGAAGTTAATCCCCTTGTTTTCTAAACACTTTCGGCAGGTGGAAGTCGAAAACAAAACACACAACAACAATAGACGTGATAGGTCACTGTCATGCAAAATTGAAAACCCCATACAAGAAACGAATATTTATAGAAAGTGATTATTCTATTGTACACACATGTTTGTATCCTTGTCGGTGGTACGTAATTCGTGCACTGTACTGAGTTTATCCTTGCTGTGATCTATAGGCGATGTCTGTATGTAATGAAAGTTACTTATACCAAAGTGACCGAAGGATCTGGCCAACATTCAGTTCTCCGTGGAAAGATCAGACGGACACTAATAAGACTGCAGCTGGTACCATTAGTACTGGGACTCTTCGCTAGCTGTTGAAGATGAGAACGGAGCACGTATTGGAATGTATCGAGTGATGTCCGTTCTTGAGTAAACTCAACTTATACCAAAACGAAACTAAATCAATAAAAATATTTCCTGGATTGAAAATGTTGATAAGGACGATGCAGCAAAAAGCATGAAGTACATGTATTGCAGAAAATGGTATCTGATTTCTACACTCTCATGATTCAAAAGAGTAATAAAAAAAAAAAACAGATACATTTCAACATGTAAATGGTAATTAATTCGAAGGACGAACAGTCAGTTTTTGTAGCTAATTTTCCCCAGGGCTACTGCCAGGACATTACAACCTACGTCAACATTCTTGCTTCATTTTGTTTCAATTATTAGTTTTCGTACAATCGTCCTTATAAAGCTGTATCCTCTTTAAAGATCTAAAAATAAATACAGTGCGAGTGGAATTATGGGTAAGAGCGTGTTCTTTTAAACTTCCTGTGTGAAGATGGCGGATTTCGGAGTTCATTTCATACATCGGTCAGTTGAAGCGTTGACTTCTCGTTCAGAAAGCAATAGCAAACCACTGACTGTAACATTGTCGAGAAAATTAACGTTGCCTTGGATTGAATCTGTCTAGAGCAGTGTTTCCCAACCTTTTTTGTGCTATGCCCCACCTAAGCCTTTCTAAAATTCTAATGCCCCCCCCCCCTTTCCCTCTCACCTCCCCTCAACATATGCATCATTTTTAATATTAAAAAATTGAAATGTTCACTAAAGAAACTTGAATTTTATTTTTTAGAAGGGCTCACGGTTCCCAGAGGGGCCAGAGGCCACCCCCACTCCCAGGTCCCGCGTCCCTGTGTGTCGGTTGTATGTTGGGTGAATCTTTTTTTTCCTTTTGGTTTGGCGGTTAACCCAGACAAGCTGGTTACCCCGCCTCCCCCTTTTTTGTGTGCACCGGCACCCTTAGTCTCACTGTGAGCTATTGCCCACAGTGGTCCACCAGGCCCACAATCTAAGGTGAAGATATGTGATGGGTATTTATTTGATCATCCCGGCACCCGACCAGACCAGGCGCACTTCTGGGGGGGGGGGGGGGGAAGCAGCAAATTCACCCGACCGATAGGTTTTAGGAAGAAATCACTAAGAAATTATTGAGCAAACACAGTAAGTAAATTTTCAAAACATATAATGGAGAACTGAAATTCAAGTACAAAATAATTTTAATGAAAGATTTTTCTATATTATTTTAATTATAAGTAATTATTTAAATTTATTGAGATCCTTGCACTTGATGCTTGCTGCAAAGAGATGTTATGTCAGGTTCCAATTTAGTTAACTTCTGTCACAAGTCTCCCCGTTTTGTTATATCCAGCCGATTTCTTCCATTTTCGAATTGCCCCCCTTAACAATCGAATTGCCCACCTGTGGGGCGTGGGCCCCACGTTGGGAAACACTGGTCTAGAGCATTGAGGAATTACCCCCCCCCCCCCCCCCTCCCACCCCACAAGAGGAAATGTGAGGGTTTCCGGGGGGAAATTAAGACCACAGACTGGCAGACTCAAAATGGCTTCAGGCACAATATCCTGGTTTTCTATTGAGCGTTTTGTTTGATGACGCACAATTTTCTAACATTCTGGTGTCATGTATTAAGTAACAATTCTTTGATGTTTGTTTTAACTGTTTGTTTATTGTAATATGATTAATTTTGTGTGTTAATAAAATATTGTGAAAAATGCACATTTTGAGGCTGACAAATTTGGAAAGGTGGGGAATTGTTCTTCTTTCGTACGCTGGAAATGGGGGTATGACATCCTGACATTGGTGAAAGGGTGAATGGGCCAAAAAGGGTTGAGAACCACTGGTCTAGAGGAAGGAAACCTGACACAAACGTATGCGTAGATCGGACACAGTGACCTCTGATGTTAGTTAGTTAGTTAGTTAGTCGACAGATCATCCTCGTTGCACATCGGACCATTCAGTCCATAAGTGCTCGGATCCCCTCCTCAGCAAATCCCGCAGCGTGTAGCGGCTAACGACGCCAGTTCTGTGTTGGTTTATCAATCTTCTTCGGCTTCCTGCGTAGTGTTCTTGTTTGGCCACCCCTCTTTTAATTTGCTGCTCTCGCAGTCTGGCCATTGTTGTAGATTCACAGTCATCACTTGGTTCTTGCAAAAGTCTCACTTCTCGTAGAGCATTCAGAATGTCAGCCTGGTCCATAGCGCGTCCGCCCTCCACAGTAGCCTCACCTGCGAGCTTGTCAGCCCGCTCATTTCCTTGTACTCCCGCATGCCCTGGCACGAAGATGAAACTAATCTTTGCCAGCCGAGACCGCTCCAGAGGCAGCAACCATTCTCTTCGGATCGACCCCTCCTCTATCCTCTTGATCATGTTCATTGAGTCGCTAAGGAAACAAGCCCTAATGAATGTCTGTGTCTCGAGCCATGTTATTGCTTTACTTACTGCCATGACTTCCATGGTCAGGCTACTTGTGGTTTCAGTGAAAGCTGACCTCTGATGTGCATTACCAGATATGACGTACTTATCTCGAAAGAGGGACGGAGAAGGGGAGAAGAATATATTGATCCTGTTTGTAAACTAATTTAGCTACTACATTTTATAGGCCGTCTTGTGTGTGCTATACTAAAATAACATAAAAACTAACAACTATGTATATAGCATGGTGAAGTTTGATTTTCCAAACAGATAACACTTAAAACCACAATGCGAACACAACACAAAAGTTACAGAACAATACTCACATAATTAAGACGAGACTAGACAGCTATCCAAACATTTGCAAGGGTCTAAACTTGACCGGGGACACAATCGCCTCTTCACTTAATGGAATATTCCAATTTTATGAAGATCTCAAGCAGATGTAACAGCCAATATCGTAGAATTATGTCGCCAATCCAAAGCCAACTATGGCTGTTTGCGTCACGTGCAGCAGAAATCTTGGCCACGTTTGGCCTGCAGGATCAATAAGAAGAACAATATAAGAGAAAACACACTAGCAGTATGTCTTTTATGCCGGGGTGCCACTTTGTCTGTTGCCCTGCTGTCTGCCTTTTAATATGTTGCGTCTGATCATTGATGGTTTGGGCTTTTGCGGGGGATTGTGCAGTTTAAGGCAACTGTTTTCTTTCTAAGGATTTGTTTCTTCTTCTTCTTCTCTCTCCCCCCCCCCCCCCATTTCACAATAAGGGGTTTACTGTGTTGCATGATGTGCGTGTTGTTATTGCTGATTGAGTAATGTATTACAAGCTTCTTCTTCTTCTTCTTCTTCTTCTTCTTCTTCTTCTTCTTCTTCTTCTTCTTCCTCTTATTATTATTATTATTATTATTATTATTATTATTATTAATATTATTATTATTATTATTATCCGTCCTCCTCCTCCTTTAATTTTTGTTCTTACTAATAACCGTCAATAATCCATCTGCTCATTTGGGAGTAAAAGACAGACCTTTCTGGACGCAGTCGACAGACTAGACACGAATTAAAATTATATGAACATCAGCAATGTTTTCCCCCATAATTGAGAAGACACAATTTGGCTCTGGACAACCTGCAAAGAACCATTTATAATTTTGCGTTGTATTCTATATTTCAACATTTTGTTTGCCCTTTTCGTCATTGCCTTCTCGAAAACTGAAATTATGTTTCTATTTCTTCGTTGACTTTCATTGGTGTCGCTTCTATGATCTATGTTGTCTTTCATTGATGTCGCTTCTATGCTCTATGTTGTCTTTCATTGGTGTCGCTTCTATGCTCTATTTCAGTGTTGCCGAACGGGAGGCCCACGCCCCACAAGGGGCAATTCGAATGTTAAGGGGGGCAATTCGAAAATGGACTCGTCCAGAGTTTAAGGTAACCGTATAGCGACTCTCAGTCGCTACTCGAGCTGGGTAAACGTCCAGTATAAGTAACTTCTGTCCGCCATGTTAGTAGCGTGATTTCATTGTTAGACGTTAGAGTTGAACTACTGGTTATACTATATATATATATATAATGTATAATATAAGTGATATATAAATGCTATGTAAATTCAATTGGTAATTTTTTTTTTATTAATTTCAGTCTTAGAAGCATCAATTTCAAGAAAGATTTGTCAAATGAAAAAGTATGAATTGTTGCGGTGGGGTAAATGTGCCATCCATATTTAAATATGCATTTTTAGTCTACGTTCACTCCAGTTCATATTATTGTTTTAGTTTTTAATTGATCTTATATTTATTTATTTCAGCCCATGGTGAAATGAGTGGTTCAAGCAAGAAAACAATTCGTCAGTATTCGGAGGAATATTTAAAATTTGGTTTCATACCCGCTGTCCACGATGAGCGGTCACCATTTATAATTTACTTTACTAAAGTCTTTTATGCCAATCATGCTTGACAAAGGAATCAATGAAACGAGGTCGTCTTGAGGCACATTTGAAGGCGAAACATAATCTTCTTCTTCTTCTTCTTCTTCTTCTTCTTCTTCTTCTTCTTCTTCTTCTTCTTCTTCTTCTTCTTCTTCTTCTTCTTCTTCTTCTTCAGCGTTCCGAGCCATTGAGGTTCTTTGCTGCAGATACAATCCGTCTCCATTCGTCTCTCTGGTTGACCTTCTCTTGCCAGTCGTTGATTTCATGTGCTAGTAGGTCTATATATATATATATACCTGGTTTCTGTTAGCGCCGAACGTTGGGCGGCGCTTACCAAACCCGACACCCCACATTGTGCCAACGGCTTCGGGCGGAAGAGCGCAATTAGGAGGGTACAAGCCTTACCCTAGTGCGAGGAAATGCAACCTAAAGACAAAATTGTCATGGCAGGGCAGACCAGGCCCTAAGCCTTGGTTGGCGGTTGGTCTAGGATCGAAGCTCCGACAGGCGGACAGTTAGAGCATTGCTTTGCTGATCCTGCAGCTTCTGCAGCTTGTCTTGTTCCAGATGTAGGGGTGTTACCTTTCCTCTGGAGTGAACTAGGCAGGCCGAGAGAGGGATCATGCTGCATGGGCAACACATGATCTCTATATTTCAGCCCAGGCTTTGTGCTATGGAGAGACAGAAGTTAAGTGTGCTATAAATGAACTTGCATCTGGCAAGGCTCCAGGTAAGGATGGGATTCCAATAGAGGTTATCAGGAGTGGGCAAGACACACTCACTCTACAGATCCACCAGCTAATAGAGCTATGCTGGCGTGAAGGACAAGTCCCACAGGATTTCAAAGATTCAAACATCATAACGCTGTACAAGAACAAGGGTGATCGGAGCGACTGTAACAACTATAGGGGTATCTCACTTCTGTGTATTGTTGGAAAAGTATTTGCCAGAATTGTTCTGCGCAGACTTCAAGTCCTAGGAGATCAAGTCTACCCCGAATCACAGTGTGGCTTTCGACAGAACCGGTCTACCACTGATATGATATTCTCATTGCGACAAATGCAAGAAAAAATGCCGTGAACAGAATCAACCACTGTTTATTGCCTTCATCGACCTCACAAAGGCATTTGATTTGGTCAGTCATGAGGGTCTGTTCAAGGCACTAAAGAAGATTGGCTGCCCACCAACTCTTCTGTCCATTGTGGAATCGTTCCACACAGGCATGAAGGGTATAATCAAGTTTGATGGTGCAACTTCTGAAGAATTTGAAATCAAGAGTGGAGTTAAGCAAGGTTGTGTACTAGCTCCCACCCTCTTTGGAATATACTTTTCACTTCTACTGAAATATGCATTTCGTGATCAGGATGGTGGTATATACATTCACTCACGCTCAGATGGCGGCCTCTACAATGCTCAGAGATTGAAGGCTAAGACCAAAATTAGGAGGGTACTGATCAGAGAGTTGCTTTTTGCAGATGATGCTGCAGTTACGACCCACTCTGAGGAAGAATTGCAATGTCTACTATCTGCATTCTCCAATGCTTGTTCTGAATTTGGTTTAACAATTAGCAAAAAGAAGACACAGATTATGTCACAAGGTGCACATGGGGTACCATCAATCTTTATTGACGACGCCGAACTAGAGATAGTAGACCATTTTACATATCTAGGATCAGTGGTAAATAGCAAATTATCCCTAGATCAGGAAATCAACATCCGGATTGGTAAGGCAGCAACAACAATGAACAGGTTAAGAAAAAGAGTCTGGGAGAACAGGAAGCTTACTGCCAAAACAAAAGTCCTTGTCTATCAAGCCTGTGTCCTTAGTACTCTTCTCTATGGCAGTGAAACCTGGACAACTTACTCACACCAAGAGAACAATTTAAACAGCTTTCATATGCGGTGTCTGCGAAGAATTCTTGGTATTAAGTGGCAAGACAAAATCACAAATACTGAAGTATTGGAAAGATCAGGTTGTGTGACAGTTTATTCCATGCTCAGTCTTCGTAGACTTAGATGGATAGGACATCTTAGGAGGATGGATGATGGTAGAATACCAAAGGATATCTTTTTTGGTGAATTACAGATGGGTAAGAGATCTCAGGGTCGGCCTCTACTACGATACAAAGATGTGTGTAAGCGGGACATGATTGATACAGGCATTGATAATGCACATTGGGAGCAAGTCGCCGCTGAACGTGTTGCATGGAGGGCAAATATCAGAAATGGAATAAAGTCAAAGGAGAAAATTATTGCAGAAAAGTCACACACCAAGCGTTTGAGACGTAAGATGGTGCATGATGGTGGAAATGACCACGTGTTCACATGCACCCACTG
Source organism: Cepaea nemoralis (assembly GCA_014155875.1). Taxonomy (NCBI): domain Eukaryota; kingdom Metazoa; phylum Mollusca; class Gastropoda; order Stylommatophora; family Helicidae; genus Cepaea; species Cepaea nemoralis. The sequence continues at coordinate 284,940 of JACEFZ010002029.1, forward strand.
TGAACGGACATTTACAGCGCAAATTGGCCTTATCAGTCACACTCGCTACCGCCATAGTTAAAAGTTATTATGCCTTTTTAGAGCACAAACTATCGTCTGTCAAGACGGCAAGGTGCCAATGATATATATATATATATATATATATATATATATATATATATATATATATATATATATATATATATATATATATATATATCATCATCATCATCATTGGCACATTGCTGTCTTGACAGACGATAGTTTGTAAGGGATGGAGTTATTGCCTCTCCATAGCACAAAGCCTGGATGTGGTTTTATAGAAGAATACTGAAAATTCATTAAAAATTTAGTTGCATGTCCTTTACAGACGTCGCAGTCAATCTCATAATATTTTGGCAGTGATTTCTAGGCTAGTTTACGTTAAGTAGGTTGCCATTGCTTTCTAGACGACCGGTACTCATGCCACTGTATGAAAGCAGCGTAAGACGGTATGCTTCTAAATCTCCCGAAGCTGTGTTTCGAACGCGGTATGCGGGATTTATTAACAGTCAAAATGAGTAACGGAAGGGAGTCAACACCCGCACGAACTGATACATGTCATTTCGAGATCACAATGTATGAAAAAGCCATTCCGACTTCTGAGGTACTTGTAATTTACGTCCCAAAGTCAAGGTCGAGAATTCAACATTTTATCCAAACTGACCGGTGTAGGGGTTTAGCCGCTACCTCGGCTTCAGCACAAGCGAAATTAAGAGCGAGCTCTCTTACCCATTCGGCTATGCTGACCTCTATTTATTGAAACGTTATTAGAAGAAATACATATACAAACTTAGTAACAACTGTCAAACGTAAGGGATAACAGTCGAGGGAATTCAAAGAGAGAAAAATGTATGGATGGCTTGGCCATATAGCATAATCCGGACAAGAATACAGCCCTACTCAAAGACCGGCAACCGTGTGACATGGCGTCTCGGAGTCAGCTTGGTGTTGGTCTATGTCCAAGTGGGGGATAAGGGGCGAAATAAGAAGAGTAAGAAACACAAGAGCCCAGTTAAAAACACAAACTATAGCCTTGAGTTAAATTCGAACATGGGGCTACCTATCTGGCAGGCAAGCGTGTCAGCCACTGCGCTAACGTTGTTTCCTTTACTAACTCCATTGCTCTACCATGACTCCCTTCATTAACTCCACTACGCTAACATGACTTCCTTCACTAACTCCACAACACTACCGAAGCTAATTCACTAACGTGGCTACACTACAGTGACTCACTTCACTGACTCCACAATGCTACCTTGACTCACTTCACTAAGTCCACAACGCTACCATGACTCCCTTCATTAACTCCACTACGCTACCATGACTCCCTTCACTAATTCCACTATGCTCCCATGAGTCCATTAACTCCACTGCGCTACCGTGACTCCCTTCACTATCTACACATTTCTACCGTGACTCCTTTCACTAACTCCACAACACTACCGTAACTCCTCACATCGCTAACTGTATGAATATGGCAGATTTGTAAACGACTAAGTAATGAAACTAAATCCGGACGCACTATCATTGACGACAATGGGCTTGGCTTAGATCGAATAGATGACAAATTTCAAAGGTGCAGATAAGTACGTACAATTTACTAAGTTGTTATATTTATATATTCATATAATAAGTTGTAAATCTTTCGTATGATTCGACAAGTCGTCATCAGAAGGCAACATTGCAAATATAAACCCATGAAGTTGTTGCCAACAGATTCAATGAAATGGGAACAGGGAATCTCCGTGGCGAAGTGGTCAAGCCATTTGACTCGGGCTCCGAAGGTTGTGGGTTCGATTCCGGGCCTCGTCCTTCGGTTTACGAGTTAAATTCTTCGGAGACTCCTGTGTGTCGTCGCTAGAGCTACGGAGTTCGTGCTTTGTGCGATGCTTTCCGCGCTTCGGAAAGAGACAGAGCCATATGGGATAAAACCCGGTGCAATGAAGTCGACCCTGTCGACTTTTAAGCGACTTTTTTTTCAATGATATAACCTGACAATAAATCGTAATATTTCTTTCCAAATGTGGAGGAGTTCGTCGTCTGCTCAGTGCCATCCGTAAAACATCATTTCCTTCTGCGTAATCTCACATACTCATGTGTACTACCAATTAACTTGTGCGTCTTGTTTGGTTCCCGTGTGTGCTATGTCATCCTCCCGTTGGGCTCTCATCCAAAGGGTAAAGACTAGACTAGAATAGACAAATAAGAGATGTAACGGCTGCAGCAGGAAACAATAGGAAATAAACAATTAGGTATGTGCAAGTCCTGCGAAAAGTGAGGTATCAAATTAATAATGTACACGTTGTGAGAAAGTGAGGTATACTTCTTCTTCTTCTTCTTCGTTCATCTGGAGTTTTTTTTCGGATGTGATTGCGTTGTGCCTGTTTACAGCAGAGCTGCGTTCTTGCGCCGTTAGGCCGACACATCCGACTTCTGCGGGCATTTGTTGACCAGGTTAACCTTCCCGGGGGTTTCTTAGGACGTTTGACTCTCACTGTTGTGGTGTTATCCCCCATCCCAGCTGGTCCATATAGAACAGCCAAAGATCCTGGTCAGCCCTCAAGGGAAGGCAGGGGCAGACCATGGGCATTCCCCGCCATCCAAGGAGGCTTCCATACTTGCAGAGCCGATACATAGCGCTCTGGTACTGGGCTCACCCAAGGAATCGTCACGTCCTGCACATGGCTGCTTAGCCTCACTTCCGTATATTGGGCCTTCCGTTCACCATAGGCTGTTCTTCCGGAAACCAGAAGTATGCAGTCTGCAGATGACATCCACACAGTGAGCTTTCGATTCGGACTTTCCACGTAATGGATTTGCTATCCAAGCAATATTCCATTTCATGCCACTAGGACACTTTTCCACCTTTTATGAAGCCCACACAATGGGCTTTTGATTCGGACTTTCCACGTAATGGATTTGCTATCAAGCAATATTCCATTTCGTGCCACTAGGACACTTTTCCACCTTTTATGAAGCCCACACAGCGAGCTTTCGATTTGGACTTTCCACATAATGGATTTGCTATCCAAGCAATATTTCATTTCATGCCTCTGGGTCTTCATGCACCTTTAAATGTCAACCTGTATGTAGTTAAAGTAAGCTGCGGTCAACTTGAGCTTGTTGATATCTCCATAGAGCTTGTCCTCAAATGAAGCAGGTGTGGGCCAAAATATCTTTCTCTGTTCTGCATACGTTGGGCAATCCTGCAGCAAATGTTTTGCTGTCATTTTTCCAGTTCTACAATTACATTCATCAGTATCTCCTATCTTTAGTTTATTGAACAAGTGGTATTTCAGCCTGTTATGTCCTGTGCGGAGTCTGAAGATTGCTACTTGTTCTCTTCGGTCGAGTTTGTAATATGCATCATCCTTCTGATGGCCTGGATGCTCAGATTCCCATTTGGTTCTATAAGTGCTTTTTATCAACCTCTTTGCCTCATTATAGGTTATGTCTATGTCAGGCTGTGGTAGTCGTCCGCCCTCTTTTGCCAGTCTGTCAGCCTCTTCGTTTCCAGGTATACTGCAATGTGATGGGATCCACTGTATTACAACTTTTTTGGATTTCTGGCATAGACCATGGAGTGCTGCTCTTAGGTCAGTTAGTTCTGTGCTGTTATTGCTCTTGAGTATTGAGACAGCTGACTTTGCATCTGTGAAGATAGCTATTTGCTTCTCTTTATTTTCCTCCATCAGGAGCATTTCTGCTGCAGTTTTCAAAGCCTCTACCTCCGCTTTGAAGTTACTTGAAAATTTTCCAGTTGCCATTGAATGTGTTTTTTTCACTCCATTTTTTAAATTTAGGAGAATTCCTCCTCCTCCATTCTCTATTGAATTTTTGGCTGATCCATCTGTATATGCATGGGTCCAATTCCTGCTTGGGTAATGTTCTTTTATGTAGTTTAGGGTTATTTCTCTTCTTTCGGTTTCATGCTGAGTGTTCTTTTTCTCAATACCAGGAATGTTTTCTATCATCTCAGGCAGTTGCTGCTGTCTCCAAGCTGGGAAGTTGTGTGCATTGTGTATGGGCTTGACTGTTGATATGTTAAGTATAGGATCTGCCCTAATCCTTCGTTTTGCAGTTTCTACAAAGTTGCTACGCTTCAGTCTTCCCTTTCCAAAACCATTAAATCTGTTGTACATAGGGTGGTCTGTCAATCTTCTAAATTTTTCTGCTTGTTGCTGGGCTCTGCTATCTCTTCTATCCTGCATTGGTTGTAAACAAGTGATCTTTTCTAGTTCATTAATAGGCGTTGTCTTCAGGCTTCCAGTTATGATTCGCATTCCTTGGTTTTGGACTCTACTTATTTTGTTAAAGTTTGACTTAGCTGCTGTTGCCCAAGCTGCAATGCCATATTCCAGTACTGGCCTCACCCGTCCAGTATATAACTTCTTGAGAACTTTCTCATCTGCTCCCCACGTTGTACCAGCAAGCTTTTTCATGATTGCCATTCTCTGCCTTGCTCTTGTTCGATTTTTCTCAACCTGTGTCTTCCATGTCAGGCGACGATCAAAGGTGACTCCTAGATAGTTTGGATTTTCTTCATGGCGCAATATTTTTCCATTCAATACCAGCTTAGGTTGCTGAGTTTTATTTGAGAGGGAGAACACTGTGCATGTTGTTTTCTCCTCACTTATCTTCACTAGCCATGATTTTGACCAGTCCTCTAGCGCTAATAAGGCTTGCTGTATTCTGCTGTTAGCTGTACTAATATATTCTTCAGATGTCCATATGGCTAGGTCATCTGCAAAGGAGGATGTGTGTACTCTGGCTGGAAAATTTTCTGTGATGTCATTTATATATGCTAGGAATAATGTTGGTGAAAGAACTCCTCCTTGGGGGACACCTTGCTCCAGCAGCATCATTTTGCTTGTTTGTCCTTGTACTTTTGTCCTGGCAGTTCTGTTCTCAAGGTAGTGGCTGATCCATTTATACATTTTTCCACAAACATGCATGTTTTGCAGTTTTACTTTCAGTCCTTCCTTCCATACTTTATCAAATGCTTTTTCTAAATCTATCCAGACTGCTAGTGTGTGCTTTTTCTCTTGGAAGGCATCCTCTATTTCCTGAGCTATATAGGTTATTTGATCTTCAGTGGATCTGTATTTTCTGAATCCTGCTTGGTGTGGTGTTAAGAGTTTGTTTTCTTCCAGATGCCATGTTAGCCTGCCATTGATAATGCGTTCCATTAATTTTCCTACACAGCTCAGTAGACTGATAGGTCGATAGCCATTTGGTTCTTCCAGGTCTTTTCCTTTCTTTGGGACTGGTATTAGTATAGCTTCCTTCCATGCCTGTGGGACTATTCCTCTCTTCCAGCTGTTATTTAGGACTGCTAGTAGTTTCTTCTTTGCCTTGGTGCCTAGTCCTATTAGCATTTCATTTGTGATTCCATCCTTTCCTGGTGATTTCTTCTTTTTTAGGGTATTCATTGCCTGTTCCATTTCTTCCATTGTTAGATTTGCCATCATATATTCTGCTGCTGTCTCTGTATTTCTATGATGTATCTGTTTGTCTTTGATTGCTTTCTTCTGTTCGGTTGTAATATCAATGTGGTTTGCATTTGCATAGTGTTCCATTAGTGCATTTGCAGCCTTTTTGCCTGTAAGCAAGGCATTTCCTTGTTTAATTGTTATTTGTTTGTTTCTAGGTCCTTCATTGTTCATGGCTTTCACTAGTTTCCATAGTTTGTTTCCATCCCTGTCAAAATTCAGGTTTTCTGTTTTTTCCCTCCAACAATCTCTTGTTGTTTGATTTACTGTTCTTTTATATTTTGCTGAGATGGCTTTGAGAGAGATGTTTGCTTCAATTGTTTGTTCTCTCTCTGCTGTCTTCCTGGCATCTTCAACTTTGTCCTCCAAACTTTGTAGTTCTTCAGTCCAGTATGGTTTGTAATTTTTCCTCGCTCCTCTTGGAATGGACTCAGTGGCTGCCTGTATTATCGCTCTGTTTAGACTTTCCACCATTTGCTTTATGTTGCCATATCGTGTATTTATGTTTTCACAATATTTGTCTGTTAGTATGGCAAATCTGTCCCAATCTGCTCGTTTGTAATTCCAGCGGGGCAAGGGCTTTTGCTCCTGTGGAACATACTCCATATTCATTTCAAGCTTGATTGGTCTGTGGTCACTACCTGCTAATTGGTCCAGCACATGGCGATCGATTTTGTGGAGGATGTCTCCTGTGCAGAAAGCTAAGTCTGGAGTAGAAGTGGTAAGCCATCTTCTGGAGTAGAAGCTCGGTGTGTCATCCGCTTTGTTGAGTAGATGGAGATTTGAGTCTATTTCCCAGTCCTCCAATTCATCTCCTCTTTTGTCAGTATCTGGGTATCCCCATCTTTCTGAACGGCTATTAAAGTCTCCGACAATAATGCAGTTTGTGTCAGTTATTTTCATGTTTGAGAGTGTAAGGTCCTTATCTGCTGGGCTATACAGATTGTAGATTCTTATTTTCACGTCCTTTATCATTATGTCAACACCTATAATTTCCGTTTGGTTGTCAGAGATCACAGATACTTCGCTGCAAGGTATTGTATTTCGTGTAAGTATTAGAACTCCTCCTTTGTGTCCTTCGCGGTCGAAACGTGTGGCCTGATATCCTCTGACTGAGAATTTGTGATTGGCGTTGAGGTGTGTCTCTTGAATGCATGCCACATCTATTCTATCTTTATGAAGACGATGTGTTAGGGAGTCTTTCTTCTTGTAAACTCCTTCGGCATTCCACTGTAGTATGTTGAGTGTCCGGGGTATTTGGTCAATAGCTCTTAACCTACTCCTCTGTGCCTTGACTCCACAGCACAGGGGAAGGTGACCACCAGTAGTCATGGGTGGACCCCCTCGAGGCAGGGGGCCCGGCACTATCACCGCCTGATGGGACTTCACGGGATTAGCACCATATCGATTAATTTTGATTTGTGACATCATGAATTAAGTTACGTTGCACTGCTTTGTCAAGCCTGTGGCTCAGTACATCCGATTTCGACAAGCATTTATTCGGGATGCTTTCCCTAGCCTTTGACTGTCCCCAGTCTACCTACAAGGCAGCAGGTTTCACGTTGCACTGCTTTGTCAAGCCTGTGGCTCAGTACATCCGATTTCGACAAGCATGTATTTGGGGTGCTTTCCCTAGCCTTTGACTGTCCCCAGTCTACCTACAAGGCAGCAGGTTTGTGTGTCTCTTCGTCTGGTCCCTCTCCCTTGACCTGTCCGACATGGGTGGCCCTACCAGTAGCTGTGCTACCGTCGGCATAGCTCTTGGGGTCATTGGGATGCACAAGCCCCTCTACCTCGTCACGGTGGACACACAGCAGAGGGGTGTGTGAGGTATACTAAACACAGACAATTTAAACTGTTCTCATGACGTTACCGTGTTCGTCTGCACCGTGACGTCACCTGACATCCTTAACAACAATATTGATAGGTTACAAGGCAATGGCCTGGTTATAGTAATTTCTAGCACACTTTTAAGGTTGTAATTTGAAACTCTGTCGTATATATTATAATAAATACCGTGTGGTGTTGCTGATTATGTCTGCCTCTTGTCTCTTGCGCTGCCAGTCATTTCTAATACAGATGTTCCTTCATGCCATGATGTGAAACTGTCCAGCACCTTCTCTCTTAGTCTCTCTCTCTCTCTCTCTCTCTCTCTCTCTCTCTCTCTCTCTCTCTCTCTCTGCTTCTCCTCCCCTCCTACTTTCCAACTCTAGAATATTCCAATTTCCCCTCTCTACAGACAACTCCATAGACAGTCTTCCGCAGTACTGAAATTTCTGGCTTTTCCATGGCCCGGTCGTGTCCATGACTCTCTTCATTAGTGAAACCAACCGTCTAATCACCGAACTGATCCGATTATCCGCACGATACTCGCGCTAGCCGTTGATCAATAACAATAGCGCACCGCCAGCCAGGATAGATTACTGGTATTGATATGGTCCGGTAATAGATATTTCGGAAAGGAAACCTATAAGCCAGATAATAAAATGGCATTCAAGGGAATACTGGACACAACGTTGGGAACACATGATAAGAAGGGGAAAGAACATTTATTGGGAGTGGGGGGAGTGGGAAGGAGGCGGCTTCTTCAAAGCTAACGTCCTCATCTACCTCATCTTCGCATTACGGTTGTATAAGTTTCTTCTTATGAGAAATTTGGAAGATGCTCTGCGATCTGGTAGGCCTGCTGTGTCTGAAGAAAAATGTCTAGATACCCACGACATAAAGCTGAGAAGTCCAAGCAAGCCCCTAAGGAAAATGTCGCAACAAGTGAACGCATCAGTGAGCGCAATCAGGGCCGTTCCGTACTGTGATACAGAGATACGGCCGCATCAGGCGGCACCATAAAGGGGGCAGCATAAGCAGCGAAATCAAAATACAATTTGAACAATTCAATAATTAAACATCTTTAAGGGGCAGCATTTCGAAAAGAGAAAAAAAACATTTAAGGGGCAACATTTCGAAGACTTGCATCATACTGAGAAAATCTACAGCACGGCCCTGATCACAGTACACACTATTCTTAAACAACGATTAAATTTTCATCCATACGGGATTCCTGTTGTGTCTGAACTATATGAGAGTGATTATCAGTCCAGAGTTAACTACTCGACGTGGTTTCAAGCATTTTTGGCTAAAGATGGTTTCACCTTATCCGGATACATTGATAGCTAAACTAATCGTATTTGGAGCACGTTTAATACCAATGCATTTCATGAAGCGCCTCTACATGATACAAAAAGTGGAGTATGGTGTGGCGTCAGTAGAAAACGTTTTATTGAACCAGTTTTCTTCAAGAACACTGTAAATGCCGATCTGTACCGTACTGATATTTTGAAACATTTTTGAAACAGCTGAGTGAACTTGAAAGTGAAGAAGCGTGGTTCTAGCAAGACGGTGCAACTGCACGCAAAGCTATAGCATCACTGCGTGTTTTTGAAGAAATTTTCACAAATCACATATTATTACGTGTAATTAACCTGCTCATTCTCCAGATCTAACTCCGTTAGATTATTATATATCAGGTTTCATGAAAGGAAATGTATACAAACATAATGTACACACAATTGAGGACATATAGTGCTTTTGAGTTCAACACACCCGGATGCCCAAGAGAAAATAAACCGCCTCCAAAATGTTTCAGGACAAATTGGTCTCCAAATTAACACCACAAAAACAAAGACTATTGATCTTACCAACAGTTCAGATGACACCAAATTGAACAGCTACGTTCTTGAAAAAGTCAACAGCTTCACATACCTAGGAAGCAAAATGACATCTACAGGGGACTCAACACCAGAAATATCATCTAGAATCGCACTGGCATCTAGTGCCTTCAATAAACTGTCAAACATCTGGAAGTCAAAGACACTCAGCAAACACACAAAACTTAAAATCTTCAACTCTTGTGTGATTCCAGTGTTAACGTATGGATGTGAAAGTTGGAAATCAACGGTAACTTTAGATAAAAAAAATTAGACAATTCTGAGAACAAATGTCTTAGAAGACTTCTAAACATCCACTGGACAGACTTCAGAACCAATTCACAAATAAGACAAGAGACTAAGCAAGATACAGTATCCAATTTCATAAGAAGACGCCGTTGGAACTACATCGGCCATGTACTCAGAATGGACAAGACAAGACTCCCTACCAAGCCCTAATATGGTCACCGGTAGGGAAAAGAAAACGGGGAAGACCAAGAGAGACCCTGCGTAGAACCATCATTAGAGAAGGCTCATTCAATGGCCAAGTAAATATCCAAGATCTACAACAGGTAGCAACGAACCGCCAGGCATGGAGAGACAGGACTTCTGTCCTATGCGCCGCCTTAGGCTCAAGAGGAAAGACTAACTAACTAACTAATTGAGGACATGAAAGCATCAATCATAGTTACCATTTAAGAAATAACAACAGACACGTTGCAGAAGGTATTTGACAATATGAAGAGATAAGACAGTCATGTCTTGAAGCCAGTGGTGGACATTTCCAATACCTGTTATAATGAATACTTCATTGGTACTTCCACGTTTCCCCAAAACATCGTTAGACCATAGCAATAACTTTTGTAACTAATTAAATGAACTTTTAGCACACTTTTCGATGACGTCATGTATTTCATTTTTTTTTTCAAATTTGGTCGACATACAAAGTGTAGTGAGACTTTACAAACACTCGGTATATACAACAGACTTAAGGGGGCTGTAAAGGCTAGAGGACAAACTTCATTCCATCAGGTTTTATCCCATCTGCCTAGGTCTCTTCCTGCAGGGCGGCCAGCCAAAAGCGTCGCACAGAGCACGAACTCCGTAGTTCCAGCGAAGACCCCCAGGAGTCTCCGAGAACACTGCACTCGTAAACAGAATGACGGAGCGCGAACACGAATTCGCAACCTTCCGAGCGCGAGGCAGGCGGCTGAACTTCTTCGCCATGCATGTTTTAATGACACCAGTTCTTCCAGAGGAGAAGAGTGTAGTGGTAGTATAGTGGCTAGAAGTTCATCTGCCGGCCCGATGGTCTTGAGTTCCTTCTGCATCGGGGAGGATTCGAATTTTAAACTGACTTGCTCTTCAAGGTCGACACAGCCTAAAATTGGTATCAGGGAATGTCTTGGGAAGTCAAGGCGGCCAGTATGACACTGACTATATCACCCAGGGAGTAGTCTTGCACCATTTATCCCGTTGGCCTCCAGATGTGTACAAGGGTCCTTTAGGTTCACTTCCTGAAGTTCTTCTGGTCTCTACATAGGAGTTCATTTTACGCATTTACAAAAGGGTTTCAGGACAAGAGGATCGATTTCACTGCACTGTGTTTTATCCCATAAGGTTTGGTTTCTCTCCGCACGGCGGCCTGTCGAAAGCGTCGCACAAAGCACGAACTCCGTAGCTCCAGTGACGACCCTCAGGAACTTCCTAGAAAATTGTACTCGTGAACATAACGACATAGCCCGAAATAGAATCCAGAATCTTCAGAACGCGAGGCTGGCAGCGTACTCACTTCGCTACGGAGACTACATTAATGCATTTATGACTTCGTAGACTTAGATGGATAGGACACGTTAGGAGGATGGATGATGGCAGAATACCAAAGGACATCTTCTTTAGTGAATTACAGATGGGTAAAGATCTCGGGTTCGGCCTTTGCTATGATACGAAGATGTATGTAGGCGAGACATGATTGATACAGGCATTGATAGTGCACCATGAGAGCAAGACGCCGCTGAACGTGTTGTATGGAGGGCAAATATCAGAATGAAAAAAAACAAGACAGAGGGTAAATATCAGAATGGAAAAAAGACAAAGGCGAAAATGATTGCAGATAGGTCACACACTAAGGGCGTGAGACGTAATTTGGTGCGTGATGGTGAAAATGACGATGTGTTCGCATGCATTAATTGTAGACAAACATCTCAAGCGCTAACTGGTCTGATCAGTCACATTCGATACCGCCATGGGTTGTAGTTATTGTGCCTTTTTTATAGCACAGTGTAACAAACTATCGTCTGTCAAGACGGCAAGGTTCCAATGATGATGATAATTATGAATAATGGGTGACAGGCGAACCTACACCCATGCCAATATCCTGCTTCTGGTTCTCCTGTAGAGTGAGCTCATCGCGCTGCTTAAGGCTGAATTTGTCCAACAACTAGCTTGTAGACACACAACAAATTAGTCCTTTGTCCTTTGTATGGGACATCGCAGTCGAACCCAAGAGTTACTAGTTCTTTGTGATTTGCTAGACAATTTTTACGTTCAGTAGTTTGCCACTGCCGACACTGTGGCTTGTGGGCAGTGTACGCGTTTCACATTTCCCCGAGATACAGAGTCTAAGGTTCGAAATCAGCTGCAGGCGGTTTAGAAGCGAACCGCCTTGCGTTGATTTCGATGGGGTGGGCATTGGTGGTTCAGAAAGCAATATCAAATTAGAGGTTGCGTGATTTTGCAGGACGTTGCGATCAACCCCAGGTTTATGTTCTAAGGAATGTTACGTAACTTTTAACTCACATGTTCATGCTCTAGTTAAACAAATAGCCAAAAAAGTATACCAACTTGCCAAAATTAAAAATTTCCTTGACGAAAACACAAGAAAGATATTCTATACTTCTCATATACAAACACATATTGATTACTGCTCCACAGTCTGGGATGGATGCTCCAAATCAATAACAAAACGCCTATATTCACTCCAGAAAAGGGCAGTGCGTTTAATTAATGGTGAAAAGCTTACCGACAATTCTAACCTATATAAACGTCTCCGGTTACTGCCACTCCACAAGCGCCTGCTTTTTAATAAGACCAAACTAATTCACAAAATCCTATTTCAAAATGCTCCAAACTACCTTTGGCCATTGTTTAAATATAACGCTAGACATAGCGAACGACTAAATATACTTCATGTCCCTAAACCTAGGATAGACTTATATAAAACAAGCTTAGCATACTCTGCCGCTCAGTTGTGGAACAATCTTCCACAAGAAATCAAAGACACCACCAATCATGATACATACATTCGCAACCTGTTTGAACACTACCTTAGTACAGACTACATGCCCCCATAACAAACAACACAAAAAAGACAATAATGGTAACTTATCTCAAACGACAACTAGCCAAAAAACATTCCCTTATGTATGGCACGTTACACCCTCCTTAGGTATTTATAATGCCCATGTTAAACACTGCCTCAGTGAGTCATTTGTTATTGATTATTTTTCATGCGTTTTAATGTTCTTTTGTTGTCAAAAGTTGCTTCGTAAGTGATGTTGAATGAAAGAATGTATGAGAGGAAATAGAGAAGAAGGGCAGAATGTCAGACGGGCCTGCGTGCCCAATTCTTAACCCTTTGAAAATAAAGACTTATTATTATTATTATACGTCCAGTATTACGCTATTGCTTTCTGAACGAGGATTCAGCGTTTTAAGTCCAACGTAATGCCAGTATAAGGGTTGAAACGCCAACAGCTCACCGGAAGTTTAGGAGCGAGCGCTCTTTTTCTTTCGGTCAGTTCGACGTCTAATGGCAAGCCACTGAATGTACAAATTGCCAGTTAAATAACAAACAGCAAATATATTATGAAATTGATTGCAACGTTCTGTAAAGGACATGCAACCAATCTTTTTTTCTTTTTGTTCAGTCTGTCATTGCTTCCTGAGCCACGGACTCTCATGCTATAGAAATCAAAGAGAAACGTGGGCAATGAGCAGGCAAGCTGAAAAACATCTGATGGCTGTGGAAATGTGGTTTCTGAAGAGATTGACCACACATGAACACCCACGTTTTTCGGCATGGCACATGATAATGATGATAAAACAAAAAAGTATATAACAGTATATGAACAGTCAAAGAGAATATAGCAACAAGTATATAACAAAGAGTGTATTGCAGAGGGTATATAGCAAAGACTATATAACATTATACGAGCAGTCAAAGAAAACATAGCCAAGAGTATATAACAAAGAGTATATAGCAAAATGTATATAGCAGTAAATGAACAGTCAAAGAGTATATGCCACAGTATATAACAAATAATATACGCTAAAGAGTATATAATAGTATACCAGCAGTCAAATTCTCTTTATTTACAAATGAGTTGAATTGAGCCAAGAGCTCACATCACAGCACTCGGGACATTCCCATACCCGCTCCGTCCCCATCTTCAACAACCAGCGACAAGTCCCAACACCAATGGCGCCAGTTGCGATCTGATTAGATGTCCGTCTGGCCTGTCCTCGGGGCAGAGAGTGTGCGTCAGATCAGATTGTACACTGCATTTACAATGGGAACTCTGCTCGCAATTTCCAGGAGCTGCAAGAGTTAACGTTCATAAAAAAGGTGGAGGTCAGCATGACCGAATGGATACTACCGCTCGCTCTCAAACTTCCGATGTGCTAATGCCGAGGTATGTGGTTAAATCCCTAAACCGGTCAGTTGAGATAAAATGTTGACTCCTCGTTCTTGACTTGGGGGACGTAAATTACAAGTACCCCAGAAGTCGGATTGAGTTCACCTGATGAGAGGGTCACTGGTAATAGGGAAAGCTAATCCACCCGCAACAATTAGTCCAGTGCACTAGAAGTAGTAGCGCATGTATGGACTACACTTGAGTTAAAAATGAGCAAATGCAAACAAAGGTAAAAGTGTTCACATTGCAGATATTACATATGGGATGTAAAGTGATAGGTTTTGTGCATATTCTAGGCCGCGACATATGAGGTCGTAATGCCAGTTCCCTTTCTTGTTCCCTCGCCTTCCAAAAACAGTCCCATAAAATTCTTGCAATTGACTTTTACCCATTTGTATGGTGTTTATCCATCAAGTATGATAATGACGATTGATTTCATCATGTGGGCTTGAGAGTTTGGATTCGTGGGTTCTAAGATGGCTGATAAGGCCTATTTTGCTCGAAATGTTCTTTGACAATGTGGGCAAAGAATGCTTGACGTTCCAGGAGCAGAATCTCCCGCGGCAGTTTTTCTGTCCAATCTTTTTCCAGCTCTAGCAGTCCTGTTTGCTTCGCAAGTAATTGCACACATTTTGTCCAATACATGTCCGTATAATTGTTCCTCTAGCACACAGATCGTGTAAATCTATATGTTTCACAGGTCCGTACGTGAGGTGAGTATACAGTTTTTTCCTCTATAAACAGTTGTTCTATTAAACATTTTCTTCGACTAACATTCTTTTCAATTAACATTTTGTCAATTCTCATTTTCTCTTCATTGCTTCCATTTTTCCATGCATTTGTTCCTCTCGTCCTGTCATCACCTTCTAATGTAGTCACAGGAGTTCTCCTTGACTGTATGTTGTGTTTGTGAATGTGTTTGTTTGCTGATGAAGGCTAACCGCCGCAACGTTCTGTATGTGTCGTAACTCTGTTATGTAAAGCTGCACTACTTTGTGTCATTATATATTGTTTATATGTAAGTTTAGCGCAGTGTTCATGTAATTCCATGGTAATTCATTTCATGTTTTCATACTTCTGCTGGGATACTTACTGCGTGGACCAGCAGCTTTCACGGCCTTCAAGAGTTTCATAATTTTTTGGAGGATCAAATTTCTTTCAATTATGATTTCTCAGACGCTTTATGTTGATATTCAAAGTGTTTTTATTCTAGAATACAATGGCACATACTGAACGATAACTGCCTTTGAAATCACAAACTGCCAATAAATGCTGGAGTTATTTGCGATATCATGTCAAGTATATGCAGCTTAATTTTGTGTAACTTTCTGTGCCATCTATGATGTATTTTACCTCGTATATTTACAAACGTTATTTTTTTTTTCTGATTCCGATATTTATAAAATAACTTACAAAGCTAAAAAGAGTTAATGCATGTCTTAGCCGACTCCCCTACCTTAAAGAAAATTTAAAAAAAACTTTCTCTCCCTCGCGTCGTATCTTCTAGTTGCTTCTAGAAAACTCTCATTAATGGATAAAGTAAAACTTGTTTGGCTCGTCAAATATTTCATTTTATCTGCCAACCCGGAATTGGTTGTCCGAAAGAAGTTATTTCAAACGCGCCACACTGTCGGTTCTGATATGCTTGATAAATTTATCATTTGGCCCTCACAAGAAACAAGTCTGCTACAAAAAAATCTGGCGTTTGGAATCGATAGTTGTGTAATCCGGAAATCGGTAACGATTTCAAAATGCCATCTACACTTACTATTATCATCATACAGCAGGACTTTTGTAGTTTCATGTTCAGGATGTTTGTTATGTCCATTGGCTTCCGTTTTCTTGGTCGTTCCATGTCTGGTATTATGGAAAACAGTGCCCTCCCTTTCATCTATCCATCATGTGCCATGCCGGTAAGCAGGGCGGTCATGATTCGCCATTTCACTATATCACCAGAGTCGTAGATCAGCTCAGTATTCTTGTCTCGACCATGCCACGTGGTCAAGCCATCCATGTATATACTCATCTGTCTTCCCCTTGTTCTCTTCCCATCGGTTTTGCCAGTTGTCACGAAGTTCTCCAATCTATTTCTTCTCATAACGTGACCAACAAATTGTGACTGTCTACGTTTAATTTCTCTAATCAGTTTACGATCTTCATTTGTTTCTTGTAGGACTTGGTCATTGATTTTTCTGTCTGTCCATGGTATTCTTTGCAGTTTCCTCAGAAACCACATTTCCACAGCCATTAGATGTATTCCAGCCTGTTTGCTCATTGTCCACGCTTCACATCCATACAAAAGCACAGGTTCTATGTAGCACCTCAACACTCTTTTTCTCGTTGCAAATGACATCTTTTTATTGGTCAGTATGATATCCATCTTGCAAAAGGCTACCTTCGCCATGGCGTTTCTTGTTCTAATTTCTTCAATGCATGTCCCCTCAGATGTTATGACTGTTCCGAGAAAATTGTACCGATTCTCTTGTTTAAGAATATTCCCATTTACTTGTATATTACATTGTGGTATTTCCTTCTTCCTGGGGTCGATCATAATCTGTGTCTTATTACAATTTACTTCTAACGCTAGTTTTTGTTATATACTATATTTTTGTTAAAAACTCTTTGTTATGTACTATTTATATAGTCTTGGCTATATAATCTTAGCTATATACTCTTTGTTATATACTCTTTGCAATATACTCTTTGCTATATACGCTTTGTAATATATTCTTCGTTAAATACTCTTTGTTGTATACTTTTTATAAACTCTTATAATTTAAGCACCAGTATTTCACCAACTGTGCTTTTGAATATCATATCTACGTTATACTTGAGAAATACGTTTACCTATCTGGTGCTACGGATACGGAGTGCATTTGAGCGATTCCATCCTTGAGTGTAATCTACATCCATGGTCAGACTGCGAGAAGAGCAAGTTAAAAGAGGTGTGGCCGGATAAGAACACTATGCAGGAAGCCGAAGAAGATTAATAAAAGAACACAGAACTATAGTCTGTCCAGAAACGGATGCCTTCATTCACGATCAATTATTTTGAAAACTGTCTGTTGCATCGTTATGAAATTTTTTTCTGCAGTCTTATATTTACCCCCACTCAAGGAATATGTCTTTGATAGGTCCAAAAGCAACTTAAATCGTGGAAAGCTGCGACATTTCTTTGATCTTTGATGAAAATCTGGTGATTTCTCACTTGGCACTTGTCATAAGACCAATCCCATGTCCCACGAGAAAATTAACTATTCAGCGCTAATGTTTCCGTGTGAAGATGTAATACATTTAATAACATGCACTTCGTCTCTGTCCCATAAATTATATGCTGCATATAAACAAACTTTGAAATCTGCTGTACAATCTCCAGAACAACAATTTTTTGTTGGGTGGACATAATGATAAGCCTATATGCTAAATCTCATCATTTTCCCTCAGTTGGTTACTGAGATATGGAATTTTATATTGGGGCAGACAAAAGTAAACAGACTATAGTGTCGTTAGCCGCTACACACTGCGGGATGTACTGGAGAGGGTATCCGAAAACTTATGGACTGAATTGTTCGATGTGCAACGAGGATGATCTGTCGACTAACTAAACAACGAACCAACGAACCAACGAACGAACGAACGAACCGACC
>JACEFZ010002029.1:307500-357500 GCA_014155875.1 Cepaea nemoralis
CATGACCAGTGTGATTGTCTAGTTCAGTGGTTCTGAACCGGTGGGGAATTCCCCCCCCCCTCTCCCCAGGGGGGAATTTTAGGGTTTCCAGGGGGGGGGGGGAATGAAGACCATTTCAAGATCGCGTTAATAGAAGAACCGATTACTTGATATTGTTTTTCCCATCATACTTTACAGTTATGTACGTCTCATCCTTCCAAAATTTATTTTATAAAGTAAGTAGACCCCCAAATCATGTTTTATGTGGATGTCTAGACTTGTTTTAGTATATGCTATTAAATCTACCTTCCATTTTTACGTATACTGTGTAGGAGTGGGGGATTTTTAGATAGGAAATATGAAGGGGGGGGGGGGGGTGACGTTCTGAAAATAAGGTGAAGGGGGGCACGGGCCAAATTTTTTATAGGAAAGGGGGGGGGGGGGTGACGTTCTGAAAATATGGTGAAGGGGGGCACGGGCCAAAAAAGGTTGAGAACCACTGGTGTAGTTGAAGATTTCTACTGCATGAGGCAGCCAGTCTGGCCCCACCTGGACAGAACAGGCTGAGTACGGCGGGTCGACGTACTTGGGTCAGGGTACCCAATAGTTACCCCAACCCAGTAAGTCAATGTTGTAGGGATAGGATAGGACAGTGTAGTAGAGGCACGTTTAAGGGTGTAGGAAGATCAGCTATGTTGTATTGTGTCTGTTAAACAAGTTAGAGTTGTAGCATGGAAGATAACGTTGCACAGTGTAGATCTGAGCGTTACTCGGGTTTATGTCTGGTCCAAGAAGTTTACTTAAGAGGTTAGAATGCTTCACCAGAAAAGCGTGCTGCAGTGAACCTTCCAGTTTAACTACAAAAAAGCACATTGAAGTTGCTCATAGAAAGAAGGGTGTTTAAGAGGGCAATCTGCTGCTTTGGCAGAAGAAAAGATAGGACACAGTTCGACCTGGAGAGAGTGCTGCCCGGACAGATGAGCTCAGAGTGTGTAAGGGGATACTACCCAAGTGAGCAGAGATAGATGGCCACTGCAGACTAGTTAAGCTGCTACCAAAAAATAGATCAGGATGCATTGAGCTTAGTTATCAGAAGGGACTGTTGTCCAAAACTGTTCGCCAGTTCGGGTTAGAGTGTTGAAGGGGATGCACCTCGAAGTTTAGCTAGTTAGCAGGGAGTTCGCCTCGTGAGTCATACTATAGGAAGTTAGTTGGGAGGTGGGTATTTGTGAGTTCGGAAGTGATGCTCGGAATAGAGTTAAGTGCCCTTCGAGAGTTGACAGTGGAGGTTTAGGTTTGCTTAGAGATGCCGAGTTGAGCTGCTGCTTAGAGGTAAGTCGAGTTCGTCCTGAAGCAGTGTAGGCTTAGAGTTAAAATGCAGTGTAGTGCGGAATTTCAGTGCAGTTTGCTGCGCAGAAATGCAGAAACTGTTTCAGAGCTTATGCCTAGACTACAGCAGCTTGGAGTTGAAGATCGAGAGATTTTAGTTATTTGTAGATTTTAGAGTTTTGCAGTTTTCGGAGTTTTGGGGGTACGGAGAAATTCAGAAGTAGGCAGTTCTGCCGAGAGTTTAGTAACTTAGCCCAGAGAAGTCAGTTCGGACGTCAGTCTTCATATGTGCCAATACGTTCAGTCTTTTATTGGAGATAATCTGTTTAGGAACATATTGCTGAATTTTGCTTAATAAATTGATATTTTTGAACACGGTGTTTATCTTTGGTTCTGATGGTAGGAGGGGCTTTGTTACAATTGTTGATTGGTTGCCGTCGTTACACACGTCGTGTGAAGCAGGTCACGTGACGACCAATGATGGGCCACAAATACGACACGGCTTACACACCTAGTATTAGAGTACTGTCACACCACCCATCTTATCAGCTTCTTACGGCATGCATGTTGGGTTACAGTGTTACTAATCTTTGCTTTATAATCGGCCACGGTAACATAGGGATAAGTAAGTAACTGATTTAGTAATTAGTTAACTAATTAAGTAAGTAAGTAACTAGTTTTCTAATTAGCTAACTAATTAAATAAGTAACTAGTGTCGTAGTTAGATAAATAATTTAAAAAGTAAGCAACGACTGGCAAGAGAAGGTCCACCAGAGAGACGAATGGAGACGGATTGTATTTGCAGCAAAGAACCTCAATGGCTCGGAAGGCTGAAGAAGAAGAAGAAGTAACTAGTTTAGTAATTGATTAACTAATTACATAAGTAAGTCACTAGATTAGTAATTTTAAAAAAAATGTTTGCGTATCCTTTACAGGACATTGCTGTCAACATCAGCATATTTCAGCTGATTGTTGATTTCTTGGCAAGAATACGCTCAGTAGTTTGCTATTGCTTTCTGAGCGGCCGGCTTACATACCCCGTAAGTTACCGACGCGATTCGAACCACTGCTGATTCTCACCGTAGTCACGTTACTTACGAGAGTATACGAGATTGCGAAGAGAAGTCGCTAACCTCTAGGCCAGGAAGCCGGCAGATTAGTAATTAGCTAACTAATTAAATAAGTAAGTAACTACCGAGTGTTTGTAAAGTCTCGCTGCACTTTGTATGTAGAACACAGTTGAAAAATGAAGTACATGATGTCATCAAAAAATGTGTCCCACAGTCCACCGTGAAGCAATATGCAGCGAATGGCTGTCTGCTGGAATAATTCTGTCCACTCCAAACAGAATGGTGTTATTAACAGAGCAAAGAATTCTTTTGGCTGAACATTTTTTTTTTTTTTTTCAAAATCGTGGTCGATACACGCAGATGGTTGTTCAAAGATTTATAGCAAGATTTTCTGATAAACAACCTACTCATCGCATTACAGTTAGAAATTTGTAGAATAAGTTTCTTACTACAGGAAATGTGGAAGGTGCTCTGCGATCTGGTAGGTCTGCTGTGTTTGAAGAAAAATGTCTAGATATCCAACACGGAATCCTGAAAAGTCCTAGCAAGTTTTTAACGAAAATGTCGCAACAAGTGAACGTATCAGTGAGCACAGAGCACACAATTCTTAAACAACGATTACATTTGCATCCACACAGGATTTCTGTTGTGCCTGAACTAAAAGAGTATGATAATCAATCCAGAGTTAACTATTCCACGTGGTTTCAAGCATTTTTAGCTAAAGAAGAGTCAGTTAAACCAGGGTTGCCACTTTTTTTGTCCAAAAGTATCTAGAAACGGCCCAAACAACATCCATAAATATCTAGATTTCGTTGGAAAGTATCTAGGAAAAATATTCAGATTGAGAAAGTAAGAAATTACATATGTATTGATGTGACTGCCGCACTCCCTGGCGAAAAGTTTACGGCTATCGCCGTAATCCCGTATATTCTCGTGAGTAACGCGGTTCGAGCTGCGCTGATAACTTACAGGGGTATGTGAGCCGGTCAATTGAGTGAAATAGGAAAGTGAGGTCGTCAAGTAATTTAACTTTAACAACATTTTGAGATTCAAATAGTTTATAAACTTTTTGCACTTCACTTAAAATGGGTTGTGAAAAGAGAAGGAATGCCAAATTTTTTTCATCACTGTACATTCCATATAGTATTTCAGCGGTGTAGCACTGTCACGAGCGCCCTGAGTTAACCCAGATAATAATACCGACGTTTGCGTGGCGTATATTTTCTGGGCCACAACAGTCGTACTAACAGAGTAAACACAGCTGCACAGGTTACATCGTGTCAGCCCATAAACACATTTGGTGGTGAGTGAGAAGGAATGGATACACAGAGTTGGCAGTTCATTAACAAGTAGAATCACATATATTGTCAGCTTAGGATATGGAATGGTTCCGTTTGTCATCTATACGGCCGGACATCCGACGGAAATGGCTGCTGGGATTGTCACCACGGAACAGAAGAGTGACAAGTTTGTCAACATTTGAATGCAGATGGAAGCCGTGAGATCACAGGGGCAGATGTAAAACGGAAGTACCTAGTACGGAAAACAGTGCATCTGTCAATTCTTGGTTTCCGGAACATCAAGATGATTGGCAGCTTGGTATCGAAACTCTTTGTTGGGAGTTTACAGAAACTAGCTGGCTTGTTTTGAGAATCTAGGCAATTACTGACAACTTTGACAGGATTTAAGCCAGGAAAATAGTTCTTGACAGGGGATGATTTGCCACTGTGCCACCTGTGTGGGGGAGTAAAGGATAACGTCACGTGGACAACTGTGGTAGTTTGCCATATAAACTCGAGTTGAGATCAACTAGGGTGGACTTGAATAATGCTCTAGACAGAGTGCAGGGCACTGCAGTGCCAGTGGAAATAATATCTACCGTGTGTTAATTAGTGACTTAATTTTACACGTGCCTATATGGCAGATGTAGATATGATTTATAGGACTGCAGTAGTGCCATTTAAGGTATAACCTATTATAATATATTCGTTATAATTACTTTAGGCAGTAGCCGTGTTAAACTATAGTGTGATGATTAGCACTGTTAGTGGAAACTAGCTAGAGTAGTGAAGTGATACTTGGCTCTGTTAGCTAAAATAGATTAGTGAAGTGTTGATAAGCTTTACTAGTTGAGAATTGAGTAATGAGTGATAATTGGGATCTTCCCGTAGGTGTCCCTGGTGGGCGGGGTTCCGCATTCTGTTTGCTGATATTTTTTCTTTGTCATAGCCTGATTCGGCTCTAGGTGGGTAGCTAATCTGCTCTATGACTAAGTCTAGTTAGCTAAAGATCATTAAGCAAGGTGATAGGCTTACACTCAGCCGAAGGGATCAGTGACTAGTACTATCACCAGATGTGTTGTTTCTATCCTAGGTTCCCTACCAGATCCAAGGAAACTCTACAAGTTTTGGGAAAGAATTAAAAAACCCATTCTGAAGAACACCAGTTCAAGAGTCAATAAAGTTGCATACAGAAACGTAACTTACGCTAGAAGGAAATTGATTCATCAAAGAGAGTGATGCATACTGATGCACCACACAGCATCAGACAGTAGTAACGAACCGAGAACCGGCTAAGAGTACCTAGTGTTAGTACAGTAACAATTAACATTAGTAATTAGCACTTATGGACTGAATGGTTCGATGTGCAACGAGGATGATCTGTCGACTAACTAACTAACTAACTAACTGCGTACACACTACAAAAGACTTGTGCAGTTTGTTAAGGAACGTTAGGAACGGACATTGTGTAGAGTGCAACCGGTCCATGATGAACTGTTAATACCACCGGTGTCTATTTCGGATTTTCATGAAATTGGATTACCAGAGGTCTACAGAGGCAAAGCATTATCCGGCAAGATGGTTCCGGCAACGGGTGAGACGTACTTGTTCTGACGTAACGTGCTGTGGTCTATCTTTGCTGTGATCAGCTGACTGAGTTGATGTCTGAGAGACAGAGTCTACACACTTTATAGAACACGTCACACATTTTCTTCACATACACGTCTCATATACGTTACACTTTTATTTTAATAAATTAATCTTTATTAATTTTTAGAAGCAAGAGTTGTTGAGTATGTTGCGTTGGGGAAGTATGAGAAGGGGGCATAGTACGACAGTGTGAGAGTGATAGGAAAAGGTGTCCATAGGCTGATGGAGTGTGTTGGACGGAAGCTGGTGGATTCTCCAGAATATTGAGGGGAAAAAAAAATAATATTATAATGTGGGTGTCGGATCTCCTCACTCCAGGGACGACACTTTAAAGGAGGACACGACAAGCACTTTTCATTTTGTCTTGTTATTTCGAAGTGTGTCTTCAACTCCAACCATCGGTTCACAATTACTTCAACAGCTGGTTGAATTGATAACCATCTAGTTTTGCAATATGACAGAATTTTCAGTGGTGGGGAACTATCATTTAATGCTTTATATAAATTATTATATTACTGTTGTCTGACAGATGATTTGGAGAACCAGTTATGTGTTTCAGCAATAAGGAATTCTAAATTCCTTGGTAAACATTCTGACTGATGAGGCATGTGATAATGCTAGCTGCAAGGAATGACACGCACATTTGAGGATTAAAGATGGGATATCTTCCTTCAATTTTGCATACACGCCATGGTTGATACCGACCATTACCGATGCATAATCGGTTCAAATTGCAGCCAAATTCTTTAAGTTTAAATTTTTACTGACCAAAAGTTTCTTCAGTGCCCTTATGCGCCCCTTTACTCATTACCGGGCTGGGGGGGGGGGGGGGGAGAGATTGCCAGATTGTTGAGCGTTAACCCAAGTCAGTTCAAAGTTTAAATAATGGCAGTTACCATAATTTACGCGCGTCCAGCAAACATAAAATGGGTAAATGACACCGAAAGAACAGTAAAATCTAGAAAGTATTCAAAATATCCGACTCCAAATGAAAAGTATCTAGAATTGCATCCAGCATCCAAAAGTCAGAAAACGGTATCCAGACGCCGGCAAAAACCTCTAGATCTGGATATAAAATATCTAGAATGGCAACTATGGAGTCAGTTCTCGATGTAACATTATTCTCTGATGAGGCATCGTTTCATCTATCTGGATACGTTAATAGCCAAGATAATCGTAGTTGGGGCACTAGTAATCCCAATGCATTTCATGAAGGTCCTCTACACAATGTGAAAAATGGGGTATGGTGTGCCGTCAGTTGAAAACGTTTCACTGGATCAATTTTCTTCAACAACAATAAATGCCGATCGGTACCGTACTGACATCCAGGAACCTCTTTTTCGGAACAGCTGAATGAACGTGAAATTGAAGAATCGTGGTTCAAGCAAGATAGTGCAAGTGCACACATAGCTACGTTTTCTTTCTTTCTTTTTTTGTTTTTTTGTGTTTTTGTTTGTGGAAGACATTTTCGCAAATCGCGTAATATCACATGAAATTTGGTCTGCTCGTTCTCCAGATCTAATACCATTAGGTTATTATTTGTGGGGTTTCATGAAAGGAAATTTTTACAAACATAATGTACACACAATTGAGGATTTGAAATAAGCAATCAGAATTACCATTAAAGAAATAACAATAGACACTTTGCAGAAGGTATTTGACAATATGAAGAGACGTTTACAGTCACATCTTGAAGCCCGTGATGGACATTTCCAATACCTGTTATAATGAAGACTTCATCAGTACTTTTCAACTCCCCCAAAACAGCGTTAGACCTGACCATAGCAGTAATTATTGCAGCTAATTTAATGACAGTTTTAGCACATTTTTGATGACATCATGTACTTCATTTTTCATATTTGTTCTACATACAAAGTGTAGTGAGAATTAACAAACACTCGGTAGTTTAGTAATTAGTTAACTAATTAAATAAGTAAGTAACTAGTTTAGTAATTAGTTAACTAATTAAATAAGTAAGTAACTAAGTAACAATGAAGAAGCAAGTATTACTTTTCCATATAGGACTCAGTCTAGTTATGACAGCCGGCATATGCGGTGAAGGAGTGGGAAATGCGATTCGTAATTCGATAATATATGAATAAATATATGAATATATAACGATTTAATATTGCTTCGTATTAGTCAGGTCTTAGTCAGATATGACTGAGTTACCTATGACAGTAATTGTTACTACTTGCTTTCTGTTAGTGACTGTTAGCGCCGTATATTCGGCGGCGTTCACCAAACCCAATACCCCACATTGTGCCAACGCCTTCGGGCGGAGGAATACAACTGGAAGCGTACAAGCCTTACCCTAGTGCGAGGAAATGCAACCTAAAGACTAAATGTCATGACGGAGCAGACCAGGCCCTAAGCCTTGGTCGGCAACTGGTCTAGGATCGAAGCTCCAACAGGTGGACAGTTAGAGCATTGCATTGCTAATCCGACAGCTTCTGCAGCTTGTCTTGTTCCAGACGTATTGGTGTCACCTTTCCTCCGGAGTAGATTGGGCAGGCTCATAGAGGGATCATGCTGCATGGGCAACACATGGTCTCAAAATTCAGCCCAGGCTTGTGTTATGGAGAGGTATAGCTACATTTTACAAACTATCGTCCATTCAACCGGCCAGATGCCAGTCAATCAATATTGTCCCGAAGCAGTTTATCCCAATGGGTCTGTAACGTGATAATGCTATCACATTATGTAGGCCTGCGTGCACGGAGGACTAGATGGCCAATCTTTCTCTCACATTAGCAAGCAACGAGCCCAAGCGTTGAACAGCATTCAAGACATTATCAGCACAGTTCCTTATCAATTTTGCCAATGCACCTGCTAGATGACGATTAGTGAAAGGACAATAATCAAATCGATATAGTAATCTTCAATTTCAGAAAACCCATAATCCGGATATGACTTTCAATTCTCTGCTGCCGCTTGAGGTCCTGATGGCAATCTAGTGTTTGAGTTGCAGCCATTTTTCCTGGCTGGGCGAGGATTGATAGCCGCTAGTTATGTCGCTATTAACGGTCGGACGATCTCTGAAATTAGCTTCTTCCTGGTTCTGGCGTCTGATATTGCAAATTTCTTGTCAGGAAGACACGAGATATAGAAGTTTCTTCCTGGTTTTTGAAACATGACCCAGAAGTGTAGTTTTCTGGGTATCTATCTATGTCTCTATCTATGTATCTGTTTATGTGTCTGTATATCTATTTATGTTTGTGTATCTATTTATGTGTCTGTATATCTATTAATGTGTCTGTGTATCTATTTGTGTTCCTGTATATCTATTTATGTTCCTGTATATCTATTTACGTGTCTGTATATATTTATGTGTCCGTGTATCTATTTATGTGTCTGTGTATCTATTTGTCTATTTATCTATCTAGGTATTAATATATCTATCTATGCAGGTATCTATGTATATATTTATCTATATATATTATTGATTATGTGGTTGTTTCGGGATTTGAAATTTAAATATTTAAATTTCAAATCCCGAAACAACCACATAATCAATTTGATTGTTGCTCACTGGATTTTAGGAGGCCTGGTGTTCCTTGCCAGTGAGAAGTCCTGATCGTTCGGGTCCCATCGATTGACGGACGTCGGTCGCGGCGATTGGGCAATCTTGAGCATAACCTACGATGGGTGGCGTTGTGGTATTCTGTTATGATAATTTGGTGTGTCCAGTGTGTGCCGCGTGGTTACACACCCGCTTCACACGCGTGATCCGGGACTGTTTCCGGATCCGGTCAGGGATGTGCACTACTGACGAGCTCAAATGAGGGCGAAACTCGAGTCTAGTGCTTCCATATTGGCGTGGATAGGCCTTAGGTTCATACCAGAGTGCGATCAGCGTTGCCAGTAGTGGGTTGTGCTCATATTTATATATATTATGTTTGTCTGTCCGACCGTCCGCCCGCCAGCCTGCCTGCCTATCTCTGTCTGTTCATCTGACAGTCCATCCGTCGGCCCGTTTGCCTACCTGCCGCCTTTTCACCCGTCTGTCCGACCATCCGTCTGCCTGTCAGTTCATCCATCCATCAGTCCGTCTGCTTGCCTGTCTGTCTGTTCACCATAGCCTGCCTGCCTCCCTTTCTACAGTTAACTATCAGATAAAGAGACGCGTGAACGGCTTAAGTTCGAACATACCAGAACAGAGGATGGAAGTACAGCTGGTTGCGCGAGTTCACTATCACATGAATTGAGTTGAGTTGAGCTAAGAACCGACATCACTGCACTCAGGACATTCCCATACGCGCTTCGCCCCCTCGTTCAACAGCCAGTGAAGAGTCACACTACCAATCGTTCCCACCACTATCTGATTGAAAAGTCTCCTGGTTTTCTCTCTCAGTTTTGAGATTCTACCAGAACCCCTGCCAATCCCCCGCAATCTTATCATTTCCACATACGGGATCTTAATCTAAAGTGGTGGATGTCCGAGTTAACTGCCAGATCAAGAGATAGACAGTGACAAAGATCCATTGTTATCGCCCTTCAATATGCTGATACAACTGACTGACAGATTTCAGTTTCTCGGTGTTTACTGTATACCCTCCACATCATATTCTATAAACATCAATCAATACCTGGTAATGTAATTCTCTTTCATTTGTATCTGCTGTCGAATGCCACCTCTCTTTCTTTATCAAATTCAGTGCCAAACAAATTTTTTTTTTTCAATGTTGCATATCCCTTGCAGGACCTTGCAGTCAACACCAGCATTTTTCAGTTGCTGGTGATGTACTAGGCAAGTTTCTACATTCAGCAGTTTGCCATTGATTTCTGAACGACCGGCTCCCATACCAGCACATTATTATAACGCAACGCGACACGGTCTGCTGCACAAATCGGTCCCGGCTGGGTTTCGAACGCCTGGTACCCGGCTCACGAACCGCGTTCGCAAGCCTTTGGCCTTGCGAACCGCGTTCGCAAGCCTTTGGCCACGGAGGATGATAAACAAAACTTAGGGTTGGATCAAACAGGAGGTTTGGACTAAACAAAAATAGGTGGCGGTAATGAGAAGTATGTGTTACAGTTGTGACTTAAAAGTTGTTAATATGGTAGCAGACATGTATGATAATGCAGTAACAACATTTTGACGATGTACAATCAATCCTATGGCAGATACGGGAAATTGCTCAAGATATTTAATCATTCCATGATGTTTAATCAGTTAAAAATGGTTACTCTCCTCGCCCAGTTTGCTGGTTCAGTGCCGTGATTAATGGTTTATACTCAACAGTTTAAAATTGTGCATGTCCTCTGCAGGAGTTAGAGATCAACCCCAGCTTGATTTTCTAGACAATATTAAGTTCACTGGGTTACCATTGCTTTCTGAATGAGAAGTCAACCATTAAACCTAACTAACCGGTATAGGAAACCAACCAACTACCCCGCCAGCAGGATATAGTAAATTTAAGAGCCAGTAGACCTCAAATTATCTCAGGACATGCACTTTTCTTTGCTAAAATCCAATTTATTTCCTTGGAGATTCAATTTAACGCAATTCACGTCATCACAAAGCATTTCACGCCCGACTGAACAGAAAAGTGTGTCTTATATAAAGAGTCCCATGGGATTGAATATTGTAAAAAGTAAAAAGATATAATCCTGTTCAACACTTCTAGGATTTCTTCTTCTGAAATTCACAATGTATTCCCTGAGTGAATTTAAACACAGAAGCCACAAACAATATGTTGCACGCATTATTGCCTGGCATATTTCACTACATCTCGTCAGGTGAATACTGCAGGGTTATTTAACATATGAAGTGAATAAATGAATAATACTTCGGCTGAAACAATTATAATACATAGTCATGGGTATTGTTCGAATGTGGAACATCTGTTATCTCCCCGCTAATTTCAAATTTACAACAAATTCTTTCTGCTTACACAAAACTGACTGCATTCATCATGTGCCATGCCGACAAGCGTGGGCGGTCGTTTCGCCATCTCACGCGATCACCAGCGTCGTGGATCAGCTCTGTGTTCTTGTCTCGACCACACCATGTGGCAAAGCCATCCAGGTATTTACTTCTCTGCTTTCCCCTTATTCTCTTTCCCTCGATCGTGCCAGTTGTCACCAAGTTCTCCAGCCATATTGCCAACGCCTTACTATATTTGAGCAATCGTTTATTGATCGGCATATGCAGTATTACAAGTTTGTTGCATATTCTATACAGGACATAGCATTTTGCCATTGTTTTCTGAACGACCTGCACTCATACTATTGCATAGAAACCAACACAAGACAGTCTGCTTCCAAATCACCCACTGCTGTGTTTCGAACGTGGTATGCAGGATTACGAGTTGCATTCGTAAACTCTTCGCCACAGATCCAGCCGAATGCAGTATACAAAACTCTTTTTCTTTGTTCAAGCTATCACCGGAGTTTATTAGATGTTGAAGAATCGAAGAGGACTGTGTATAGCCTTTGGACTGCACAGGGATTCCTGAAGACTGATTTACTCTCTTTCCCACCCACACTGGTATATGTTCGGTTACTTCCTTTATTCCGAAATACGCCAGGCATAAATCATGCAATCTTTTGTTTGTGGCTTCTGTATGTAAAATTATTTATTAATAATAATAAATAAATAAAATAAATCAGCCACTACACAGTGAGAGAGATATTGAGGATGGGATCCGAGCACTTAAGGACAAAATGGTTCAATGTCCAGTGAGAATAATCTGACGACTAACTAATTAACTTCTTAATAATTATGAACATGTTATCATTAGTTTCAAATTTTGACCGTTTAATTCCCAGATATACACAACAAATCATCATTATATGGCACAATAATTTATTGTTTCATTTGAAGGCCTGTACATATTTTACACAACACATTTGTCACAAAATAGGCTCATCTATTGTAAGCAATTTGTAGTAATAATATGCAGTTATTAATAAATAAAGTATATTTATATATATATATATATGGCAGCAGACAACTTCATGAAATGACATGAATATATATTTTACAAACAAAACACCAAGTTTAACAAATGAACAGTATACATTGAACAGTGAGGTTAGCAGAAGGACAGTTGGTTGAAGAAAATAACAATTAAATAGATAGTTGCATGTCCTTTATAGTACGGTGCTATCAACTCCAGCATTAATTGAATGATTATGATTTCCTAGACAATTATATGTTCAGTAGTTTGCCATTGCTTTCTGAATAACTTGCTCATACTACTGAAATCAATGCAAACAGATCTGCTTCAAAAAGCAGTGTTTATCCTTAAGCCACAGGTGTGGACTTAAATAGCAGTAACCTTAATAAAACAGAATAAAGACAATATCAAACATGGAGACATAAAGAAGTTACTAGTGTACTACTATTTATAATTCAGCTATTGCCTGCCTGTGTGGCTGGATGGATACAGCTATTGCCTACCTGTGTGGCTGGATGGATACAGATATTGCCTCGGTAAGTGGGGCGGGCGTCTTGAATATCAGGTGAACAGCTGATGAGGTAGAGCAGCTCTGATCCTGTTGCAGGAATGCCGGTCATTACCACAAAGAAGGAATGGCTGGCCACTATCCAGGAGATTGGGATCTCACTGTGTATTACCAAAGGATAGGTCATGGTTTGTACAGATTTTCTTTTGTGTATTTGTGGATGATTCTCAAGGTACTCCAGTGAAGTCAGGTGCTCCAACTGATAGCTTTACTCTTTCAACTTCATCAGCACGTCATGTGTGATTGACAAAACTTGTTCAATCCAAAATGTGGACTCTGTGGTTTTCTACAAAAATTGGAAAAGAAAAGTTTTCCACTCTCCAATCCTGGGGTAGTGGATTGGGCATAATCTTCTCTGACAAGGGCGAAAAACTCAAGGGTCTTGTACTTGTTGTGCATGTTTAAAATCCCTCAGCAATTGAAAGTCAAAAAAGAGTAGGTCTAATTTGCCACTGCTCAGGAAAATATTTCAATATCTTGAAAACAATATTGATAACATGTGTAATTCTGGTGTATACGGTTAGATGTTTGATGGTGCTACAGTTTGTGATCTGTACTGAGATTCTCCTTGTGTGAGACTAGAGCACTTAAGGACTTATCTCTGTGCAATGAAAAGTGATCCATAATCAAAAACCAAAAGACTTCGAAAAGGCAAAGTTAGTTTTTGGTTCACCACATTACTGTACAGTTTTTGGTGAAAGGAAGTTGGTTGACATTTTGCAATGTCCTTCAGTGAAAGCCAGATTGGCTCACCCCAGGACTAGCTGATAACTAAAAGTAAACATAAAATTAGTGACAAATTACTGGATTGTAAGGATGTGTCACACACATATTGGCTAATCTCATCAGAAGAAGACAGTCCACATTATTTGGGCATGTCATTAGAAGAGGAAAGCTGGAGTGTTAGCATTCTTCTATCAAACTATATCCCCACAGCTTCCACATAATTCCTTACTTGTCCATGATTCGCTTCCCAACATCAGAATCGGCTCAATATAATTATTAAGAATTGATTTCCTCATCTTGATTGACAAAGATATATTGCAGAGAATATTCAACTTGTGATTAGATGCCCGCCCTTGCTTGTGCTATTCTATATTTAACTTCCTGAATACATCTTCCATCTGCTATTATTAAAGTACTCAAATACTTAAATACCTTGATTTGTTTCAGATTAGTTCCATTCACTTTGATGTTGCATTTGGGTATACATTTTGTCTTTGTAATAACTATTACTTCTGTCTTTCTGTTATTCAAAAGGAGTCTTTTTTTTCTGATTTTCTATTACAATTATATCTATCAATCCTCAGAATTTCATTTCATTTTCAGCGTCCAAAATAATGTCATCAACATAACACATTATGCCCATCAACCAATATTCCTGGCATGTCTTGTAAATATCTTATTATTATTTTGCTGTATAAATTGAACAGATCGTGTCTAAGACCTTGTTTATTATTGTGTTGAAAAGTTCCTAATTGGTTGTACATACAAATACATCAATAATAATTATACACTTACATTCTTTTCTGATGTCAGGGAAAACCACCAACGATCTGTACTAATCATCTCTTCTTTCTATGAACCCCTGATCAGCTATAAAATGCTGTTACTGTCAGGAATGACAATGGACTGACAAGAGTAGACAACTCTCCAGTATTGAGATAATAAAACAACTATTATCATTCATTCACTCACTCACTCAAACATACATAAAATATACATGTATGTGGCCTGTAACATATGAACAAAAGGATGTATTTAAATACAGAAGCCATAAACAAAATATTGTACGATTTCTTGCCTGACATATAATCCATTGCTCAGATATATTGAAGCATTATCGATTAGGCGATTCCAGCCATTGCTATCCAATGAAGGACTTCCTTTTTAATCTACTGTGGAAATAACATATTCCACATTCAAACAATATTAGTAACTATGTATTTATTTTTTGTGGCTTCTGTGTTTAAATTCACTAAAGAAACACATTGTTTTGAATTTCTAAAAATCTCTTAAAGCAATACATTTTTTATTCTGGACAAAGTTAATAGTCATGCATATACTGAAAAGGGTGGTTGTATTAGCGAAGTTGATATCAAACTGCACGGGTAGTAATGTCATGAGCACGACCGGGTGTGGGTTCGATGCTGGGCTTATCACCCGTCTTGAGGAAAAGACTGGTTACCTGATCCTTTCTTATTTCAGGTCTACAAAATGTGATGCTGCTATTACAAGGACTCATAGCAGGAAATTGCTTTTGGATACATTTAAAAAAATATACTGAGAACACTATTCTAAGGGTTATAACCACATAGTGATGGAATTATAATAGTATTGTTTCTGTACAGCATTCACCATAGAAATACAATGGTATAATTTATGTACAATATTTCTGATTATTCATTAAATATTCTCTAGACTTATTTACAAAATGGAAATGAGCTTAAAATAGCACTCATTGTGCAAAGTATATTTTCCTCTGGCTAAATATAAATTTTAGTCAAGGACCATTTTGCAAACACTGAACAAGAAAATGAGTGATTCGGGGCTTACATTTTATGAAAAGTTCTTAGACTATCATAGACCAAGAAGAAAAATACTGACACTCTAACAGATCTGAACATGGAAAAAAACTGGCTCAGAAACATCGTGTCTTGTAAAGAGAAATATTTTGACCATATTAAAAATCACAAAGGATTGGAAAACACAGTCATGGAAGGCGTAGTGCCTGGAAGAAAAGGCATGGGTTGGCAAGCATGAAGATGGGCACAGGACATTGCAGACATCTTGGATGTGAGAGCTCATGAGATAGAAGTGATGGCAAGCGTTGGCAAGCATGAAGATGGACACAGGACATTGCAGACATCTTGGATGTGAGAGCTCATGAGATAGCAGTGATGGCAAGGGTTGGCAAGCATGAAGATGGACACAGGACATTGCAGACATATTGGATGTGAGAGCTCATGAGATAGAAGTGATGGCAAGGGTTGGCAAGCATGAAGATGGACACAGGACATTGCAGACATCTTGGATGTGAGAGCCCATGAGATAGAAGTGATTGCAAGGGATCAAGGAATGTTTTGTTTGGCTGTGATGATAGCATATCGAGTACTTTTTTATGCATGTGAGACGTGGACATTGAGCAGACAAGCCAAAAAAGCATCTAATGGATGTGGAAATGTGGTTTCTGAGGAAAATGTAAAGACTACCATGTAAAGGCAGAAAAACCAATGAGCAAGTCCTACAAAAAGCAAGTGAAAACCGTAAACTGATTCGAGAAATTAGACATCGGTCACAATTTTTTGGGCACGCTATGATAACAACAAAATTAGAGAAATTGATGACAACTACCAAGATTGAGGGGAAGAGAACAAGGGGAAGGCAGAGAAGTAAATATCTGGATCGCTTGACCACATGTCATGGTCAGGACAAGAACACAGAGCTGATCCACAAATCTGGTGATCATGTGAGATGTCAAAACATGACCGCCCCGCTTGTCGGCATGGCACATGTTGATAATGTTGCAAACAACATTCTGCAAAGGAGCAGCTGTATGAGAATGATAAAAATGATGTGGAAAGTATTAATGATGCATTCTCTATACATATTCACAGGTACATTCAAGTTTAACATGGCATTAAATATTTGTGGCACTGACACAGTATTTCTGTACTGGTATTCACATAATGGGACAAGCTTATTGAACTATCGGCTGTATGGAGCATTGAAGATTGTAACTAATCTTATTATTTGAAGTGAAATATTTCTGCGGCATTCATGAAGTATTCACAAATTATCTTCACACAGCATGAATGAGCTTATAATGGCACAAGTCGTGTGAAGTATTAATAATGTAATATGTTCACACATGAAGAGAATAATGTATGAATTGTTTAAAGTACTACTTAATTACTGGTCTACTGGTATTCCCACAATGTGACAAGCTTATAAAAGCATAGTTGTGTGGGGGTGTTCAACACTGTACAGCATTAGTCATATGATATACACCTGATGATTTCATGACATTTCTTCTGGGAATTGTCTGCGAAGGAAAAGTGATGAGGAAAGAAGGTGGTCACCCTACCTCAGTACACCATAATCTAGGATATGTGAAGACCTTTCACTTCACTACCTGATGGCAGTTTCTGCCCAGGGATTGCCTTTACCCTTAACGTATATTTGTAAAGTTTAAAAAGTAAGAGAATCAACTTCATTGCATGGGTTTGATCCCTTATGGCTTGGTATCTTTTCATAGGGCGGCCAGCCGAAAGCGTCTTACAAAAGCACAAACTCTGTAGCTCCAGCGACAACCCCTAGGAGTCTCCGAGAAAATTCACCCTCATGAACCAAACAAAGTAGCCTGATATCAAGCCCATGAACTTCGGAGTGCAAACCAGGCGGTGTAACCACTTCGCCAGAGACTCCTATATTGTATTCACACAACAGCAGTGAAGTGCATAAAGGCATCACTTATGTGAAGTATCTCATTAATTTAGTATGCCACAACAATATGGGAGCTACAGTAATGTAATGACTAGAATCTTCGCCTGATAGTTGATCAAGGTCTCAAATTTGCATTGGGGAGGATTTTAAATTGATGTGGGTTCTCAGCTTGATCCAGTAACTTGATGGATAAAGGAAATGTCTAAGGAATTAAAGGCAGCTGGCATATTGCTAACCACATCACGTTGATTGGTCTGTGAAAATATGGATCTAGCACCATATGGTCAATATAACTTCGGTGTAGAACAGGTTGCTTTATTTATTTTACTTGACAACAATATGATAGCACATAACATAACACAGGGTGTATTTTTAATGACTGCAGTTTTTGAAAATATAGCCTGTCAAAGTTTTGTATTCGCCCTCTGTGGAGTTCATGCAACATCATAGGTAAATGCAAAACTTGGAACGGCAATATTTTCAAAACTGCACGGTCATTAAAAGTACACCATATATTTGTCATTAAGGAGAAATTATTAATTTATCATCTCTGTAATACAGCAGTGTATCCCTGGCAAACAAAGGCTGGCAAATGGCTGAAGACCGGATAACTGTATCTGTCTCTGTTGTTTGATATTTTCATGAAGTTCTTGTTGCTTTTAATTGTTATGAAGTTGATTTTGATTGTTAAGATGATTTTGCGATGCACGAGTAAGTTGGCTTCTGTGACTTTCATGTAGTCATAAGGAATTTAATGATGTCTGTGACCTGGAGACAAATTATAAATACATAAATTAAATAATGGAACAACTTTTTTTTTCATGGCTAGCTTAATTCCATAGCAAATAAAGGTAATGATGTTAGATGAAGACAGATGAAACATATTGAACCTGCAGCAGAGAATTGAAAAAAAAACTGTTTTAATAACCTGAAACTACTTGTTTTAATAACCCAAAACTTCGTTTTAATAACCTAGGAATGAAAGGTGGTGAGGAAGGAAACAGTTCACCCTACCTCAGTACACCATGATCTAGGATCATCACTTCACATTCTAACACCAGTTTCTGCCTAGGGATTACCTTAACCTTTAAGTTATATTTGTGAAATTTAAAGGGCAAGAAGATCGACTTCACTGCACCGGGTTTTATCCCATATGTTTTGGTCTTTTTCCGCAGGGCAGCCATATTGAGTTCTTGTTAGTTAGGTCTGTTTGAATAACAAAGACAGAAACAATAGATTGCATGATTTATTGCCTGACATATTTTCCTGCATCTCATCAGGTATGCACTGCAGAAATCATACAACATGGACTAAAGTAATTAGATAAATCCTTCAAGCTGAAATATATAGCACAAATATTCACACAGTAATTTCAATTGTCTACCATGTGAGTGAATATTTGTGCTGTATATTTCAGTTTTAAAGGATTTATCCAATTACTTTAATTTATTTTGTGTGATTTCTGCAATAGATCTGTTTGTTCGCTTTTCCAGTAAATGAATATTTACAACATGCATCTTTCCGACAACATACAGATGTCAGCCATGAACAATTTTGTAATCTTTAGAGAAGAAAATCAGAGCTTTTGAACTTACATGTTACAGAAAAGTTTGTAGAATATCATGAACAAGGAAGAAGACCAACATTCTAAAAAAAAATATGAATATCTAATTTTTTTAACAATTTACGTTTTTATATCACAAATACTAATATATATTGATTATTTGGTTGTTTCGGGATTTGAAATTTAAATATTGAGCACAACCCATTCTTAATGGCAAAATATATGATGGGGGTTGACTGCAATGTCCTTTAAAGGATATGCAACTAACTTATTTTAATCTTTGCCTTTATTTTACTCTTTTCTCATCAAATTTGCCAATTTTTACAAAATTTTGAAGTTGATTTCTCTTTATATCATACACACAATCTTGGCCGTGTACGTTTCATTTCTATAATGCACTTGCAGTTTGTTTTTTTCTTTACTTCTCATATTAAAATTATGAGAACTTACTTGATCTGCTTGTACTTCTCCTTGTCATAGCTGGTTTCTGGAGTTTCACATTCGTATGAAGCCATTGATAGCACTGAAACAGATAATTCACAGTCACAATTACAAATGTATATATATACCTTATTGTCATAAGAATTTCTACTTAATAAATTGTATCATGTTTACAAATAATTTTAAAATGATATTACTACAGCTATTTGGAGTATATTACCAAACTCAAACTATTGTAGATATTTACAAAACTATTTTCAAAATGTTTATCCATCTATTGTAGATGTAACTGATAAACTATTTTCACCATATTTATCCCACTATTGTAGGCATATTTACACAACTATCTTGGGTATAGTTTCACACTTTATGTGGGCATATTTTCCAAAAAGTTGTACACAAATGTGCCAGATTTGTATAGTCATATTTATGAAAATATTCAATGCTTCACTAATTACAATCAAACTGTCCTGTGTTCAGTTGCACACAAAAAATAAGAATAGTTTAAAATATGCTTTTTTTTAACACTGGAAATAAATAGTTAAAAATATACACACACTACAAACATGGAAATAATCTAAGCTTGATCAAAACAGTTAATTGTAGAATGTCTTGCTATATATACATAGCATAAAATAAAACAGCTATAATGAAAGTGTCTGATGTTTCATGTTGGGGATATACCAAAAACATATATTCACTTCCCCCAATTTATTCACCATTTCATTACTCGTCCAGCCTCCACATATCTTCATATAGTCCATGCCACATGTGATTAGTGATCTTGAGTGTCCAAAGCATGTTCTTCTATGCCATGATGTCAAACTGTCCAGCATCTTCTCTCTTGGTCTCCCTTTGCTTCTCCTCCCCTTTAGCTTTCCTATTGTGATGACATACTCCAGCTTTTCCCTTCTCATAACATGCTCAAAGAATGTGGAATGTCTTCTTCTGATGCAAGAAACCAGTTCTCTTTGTGAGTTATATGTTTTCAAGATATATTTATTGCTCTTCCTATCCATCCTTGGTGTTCTCGTAATTCTCTTACAAAACCACATTTTCACAGCTTTCACGTTACCTCCTATGGACAACAATCCCTTTCAAATTAATTTCCAAAATGTGGCCGATTTGCTCACAGGATTATTAATCTGCGGCTTGAAAGGGCCCTAATTATAACTTCTCTAATGAGGTTGAATGGGGTAGGGGTAATGGATAAAGGACTGACTTTCACATAATTCCTCACTTGTATGTTTAGTGTCCATGAATCACATACAGTACTATCAGAATAGCTGAGTATGAATTCCATTCATACTTCATAGTTGTGGGTTCAGTGAGATAAGAGACCTCACCAGAAATGAGACCTTTTTCACAGAATACTGACTTTAAGAACTGACATCCCTGCCCACAGGATATTTCCACATATGTTCTGCCTCACTCATCAAAAGCCACTGAAGATTTCCCAAATTTGATTATTCCATTTGCAATTTAATTACAATTCCACCTGGCTTTTCTGCTATGCTTTGAGTATCATCCAGACCCTCTACTCTCTTCTTTCTAATCTACTTTTTCCAAATATGGATACTCCATCTATTCAGCTGCATTCTTCACCCTATCCCAGACAGCCTTCACCACATCACCTTTATCATAAAGTAGCTTTCCACCCAGAGACACATCAACAGCTAATTCATCAGCCTGTTTATTGCACCACACACCTGCAATCCCTTAGCACAAAACCCATGATGGGTTTGCAATATATCAGCCTGTTCCTTCTTCACACACCTGCATGCTCTGAGCAGAAAATCCATGATACGCTCGCAATCTCGTACCGATCTTTCATGACTGTCTAATATCCATGTATTGAAGTACATTTGTTCCTTCATCAAGGCAATCTGTCATTAATTGAACATGACAGTTCCAAATCCTCACGTACCTACCAGGTTTAAGCTTTTCTGTTTAGTTCGTCTTCTTATTTCCAGTTTCTTTTTCTTATCATGTGCATGTAGTCAGCGTCTTGTATATTTATTTCACAAGTTAAATCCTATAGTATAAAGTTGCTTAAAACTGTCGACTTCATTGCACCAGGTTTTTATCACATATGGCTCAGCTCTCTTTCCTGCATCACGAAAAACGTCGCACAAAGCATTAACTCCATAACTCCAGCTGACAACCCTCAGGAGTTTCAGGAAAATGCATTCGTGAAGGACACTGCCCAGAATCGAACCCACAACCTTCGGAGCCCGAGTCAGACGGCTTGACCACTTCGCCATGGAGACTCCCAAATCCTATAGTATATGAGGACAAACTATGCCTGGGTGAATGTATTAATGTTTCTGATATTCTGGATTACAGAAGAAAGAAAGAAGGAAATATAATTCATCTGTTATACTCACTGGATTCATTGTAGATTGGTGTTGTCAGCAGGTAGTTGATAATGGAAGGACATTTGTCAAATGGACACTGCAATAAAAGAATGTTTATTATCATTTATTGACAATATAATATGACATTTAGAAATATT
This sequence comes from Cepaea nemoralis, assembly GCA_014155875.1. Lineage (NCBI taxonomy): Eukaryota > Metazoa > Mollusca > Gastropoda > Stylommatophora > Helicidae > Cepaea > Cepaea nemoralis. Next base: position 329,248 of record JACEFZ010002029.1, read on the forward strand.
TGCACAAATAAATTAGAGTGGAAGAAATAAAACACTTTTACTCACAACACTTTGTACTGAATAACTATTTTGATATCATTATTAGTTCCATTTTATTTAGCTGCATTTTCTCTTGGACAGTAAAATCAGATACCTAGACTTTTCGGATAAGGGCTGTCTCTGTGTCCATGCTAAAAATCTGAGAAATCACAAAGAATTGGTAGCTACCCCGACGAACTAGGTTAGGGAACATAATATCTACTCAGCTTCTTATCTTAAACAAAATCTGTCTAGGGGAAATAACCCTCCTGTAAGTAGGTTTTCTTTTAAAGCAATTTTGCTTGGTATGTTGTCTCTTGGAGTACTTTTTTGCTGTTTCCAACTGCCATAGGATTTACAATGTGCACATACACGCAGAACCTTCTTTCCTAGGTCCACATTTTTAAAAGGCAGGTATTTGATCTCAATACCCTAAATATTCAGGGGGCGGACATTGTAATTAGAAACAAATGGTTTTGTAATTCCCAGCTCTAAGCAGACCATTTCTGAGCCTGAAGCAGGAACCTTAAACTCTCAGCCATACTAGTTTGTTAATGAAATAGAAACTATTCAGTTACATAATGTTTTGTTTGTACTATTGTATTAATTGTACAGAATACAAACTTTGTATGACTTTAAACTGTAAAAATGTGTATGAATTGTTAGGATTTTAAAACTGTACAACTTTGCATGGATTTATTACTTTAAAACTCTACAGCTTTGTTCGAATTTCATTATTGATTTATATACTTTATTCTAAAATCTGGCTGATAAGTCCTGCATTGCTTACCTCCACTTGCTGCCAGGCCAGGAGGTCAGAGATCTGTTTTGCCGTCTGCCAACATTTATGGAAGTTTATGGAGCCATCTTCCTGTTTACTTGAGCATCCTTCATTCAAGAAGTACAAGTCTTTCACAAATAAGCTGAAGAATGGAATGACGATCTGCAAAATAAAATATAGGTTCATCTTGAAAACATACATCATGTGGCAAAGTTTATTTTCTCCTTTTTAACTCTTAAGGTCACAAAGAATGTATCATGTGCAATAATTATCTATTCTTCAAGTGTTCCAACCAATAAGCCAATTTGATTGGCTATCCTTCATGTGTACCATTCAACATGTTATTTTTGATTGGCCATTCTTCATGTGTACTAATCGACATATTAAATATGATTGGCTATCCTTCATGTGTACAAATAAACACGTCATGTGTGATTGGCTATTCTTCATGTGTACCACAAAGTCTAAATTCTGTTTAAACAATTGTGACATGAACACACATAGTTTAGGTCCAGTCCCGACAAGTGCCTTATGAAAACACATAATGACCCCCGTAATATATTGCCCACATCACCTACCCTGAGCTGACTAATCTATACAAACATGGAGCCAGCACCATGTAACAAATATTCCTCAAGGTATGTGAAAGAGACCTTTGCTTATTGTATTTATATAACATGAGCACAAGAACAATGGCTGGGAGATCAGACAGCTGGTGTAATAATGACCACATAATTTATAGACATCCTTTTGGTCATGAAAATATTGACCTGGGTATCATATTTCAGGGAGGTGTAGTGGCTAGCATGCATCCCTGTCTGGAGTGGCGGTCAACTGAATCCCCATCAATGCAGATTTTTAAAGCTGACCTGGGTTTCTAGGTCAACCTAGCCTAAAATGGGTGCCAGGAAGTGCTGTTTAGTCCGTAAAAATATGGGGCCCCCGTAAACCCAAAAATATGGGAAGCAGTAAACCCAAAAGGATGTGTTACTTTTACGGTACTTTTATTGTATTTAAAAAAAAAATTTTCCATTGTAAATTTGTATCATGAAGACATACATGATAGACTGCACGTGCAGTAATTTGTGCTACCTATTTATTTTCATGATTCAAATGTTATCATATTGCCAATATCTGGCTTAAGAAAATGAAAACATAAAGGAAAGAGGAGGATAAAGTGATTTATATTTAACATACCTTCTCCCGTTCATCAGCCGCACCTTCTGACCTCCACATGGCGGCCTTCAGGCACGATCTGTAACTGCCAAAATTGTTGCTAGGGATTCATCTGATGCTGGGGACAAGAGAAAGCAATTTATTTATAAATACAACAGGAAGATAAACGATATCTGTAACAGAACATTTGAAGTGTTTACAATATTGCAATCAATTTTAAAGTTACTTTTCGATTATTCAGGCAGATTGAATTGTTATTCAATCATTTCTACAGAAGAAATAATGATTCAGTCATTTTAACAGAAGAAGAAAATATGATTCAATCATTTCTACAGAAGAAATAAAATCATTTCTACAGAAGAAATAATGATTCAGTCATTTTAACAGAAGAATAAAAATGACTCAGTCATCCAATAGAAGAAATAATGATTCGATCATTCTAACAAATGAAACAGTGATTCAATCATTGCAACAGAAGAAATAATGATTCTGTAACACCAATAGATAAACTAATTAAAGGTACAATTTATAGCAAATAAATATTTGTCATAACTAATTCATAAATAACTTTATAACAGACAGATATCCTACTATTATAAAATGCACATACCTCCAGAATTTTCAGTTTATCTCTGTTGACCTTTGACCACTGAAACAAAATAAAACAAAATTTTTTTTGAAATAATACATACAATACTTTTTTATTACAACAGCACCACAAAAGTGCCACAAGTAGCACAAAAGGCTTGATTCTACTTACACATTTAGTAAATTATGTCATACTGTGAATGAAAACTTTAGTCTAAATTCCAACATTAAAATTTTGACACTAGGTGGAGTATATGTTCGTGCCTATAATTACTCAAAACACGATAGAGCAAACTAACTAATCAGAGTTATGTGTCTCATCTATAATTATGCACAACACAAGAGAGCAAAAATTAAACTCTGTAAGTTACAAGCAACATGTGATGCCTGATTGGCTCTTCACTATAAATCTCAACCATTGAATAACTGAAAATTATATTGCTTTTTTAAAAATTTTACACATTTAGTCAGAGCATGCTAGAAAATATGGCTTTCCCTTTTGCCGCTCCTACAGGGTGTATTTTTAATGGCTGTGGGGTTTTCAAAAATATTGCCGTTCTAAGTTTTGTAATTACCTTTAATGTTGCATAAACTCGACAGAGGGTGAATACAGAACTTGGAATGGAAACATTTTCAAAAACCCCCAGTCATTAAAAATACACCCTATATATACTGATATGGTCCTTCTTGCATTGAAAAATAGTTACATGTCCCTGCTGGGCTAATGTGTGGTAGTCACCTCTAGTTTGATTCTACGACAGGGAAGGGGAAAGAGGGGAGAAAAGGGGGGGGGGGGGGGAGAAGCTCTGAAACACTTTTTAAACTATAAACAAGTTAATCTTCTTCTTTTCCTTCTTTATCGATACTTTCTGTTTTCGAACTAATTGTATTGTGTAAGTTCACAGCAAAGCTGCAATATTTGCGACTTTTGTCTGAAACATTTGGGTATTTCTTGATTGGGTTAGCCTTCCCACAGACAAAGTAATTATTAGATTATAAAGGAACATCACTGTAAAAAAATAAAAACCTCAAATATGGGTGTACAACTTACCATTTTCTTTAACCTTGTCACAGGGCCGAGATTCATGCCTGCAATGATGGCCATCAGCGAGTTGAAGTTACCAATGTTGATACACTCTTTAGCAACGTCAATAAAGTATTCCACAACTTTCACTCGGTTCTTTTTCTTCATGTGCTGTAATAATTAAGATTATGATATTATTTTGTGGACATGAATTCAGCACTTTAAAGTACACATTTCAAATATTATATATTACCTAGAATTGGAGATCAGCAATTTTCTATTTTTCACTTCATTACAGAATTATTTAGAATTATTATTGTTTGCATGATCTTTTTCTACAAAATTAAGTAGGTCAAGTAAAGGACCCCCCTCCCAGGCTTTGTTATGTTTGGTATATGGTGCTGTCTTCCATACTTGTATAGATCAAACAACATATGCTAGGCGGTATGGTCAGTATATCACTAGGCCATATTTTCTTCCTACAATATATCCTGGTAACCAATTTTAGTCTGAGTCTGTGTCAATTTAATAGAAAATGCAATGATAAGGATTCAAACTACCTGACTGCTGGGCCGACTGGCAAGCTCGCTAACCAATGCACTAATGCAACTTCCAAAGTTAAGTACTTTTAGATATTTTTCAAGTAATTTATAACAACAAAATATTTACTCTTATTTGTTTTAGCTGGTGCTGAGCCAGCTTATATTTTACTTTCTCGTACATGTTATCATTACATCTACATCTATATTGAACCAAAACTATGTAAGCTAAGGGCTAAAAATGTGTGCACCAGAGTATCCTAGTACAGTTTATAAATAAAATATGTCTAGAGACAGCAAATGCTCTGTCTAAGTATCACAATGTCAAACAGTATGTGCTAAAGGCAAATAAATCAATCAGAAAGTATGTAACATTTACTTACGGATGTGATTTCTGAAGCCACAAAATAGCTCAGTCGGTTAAACCATTGAACGTATGACTCCAGGATTATGTGTGGTCTTCATATCTTGATAGTTGACCCCCTGAAATGTATATGTAAAATATCGTAATCATCATCATCTTCCACTATAGTGGTAATATATAGAGATATGACTATAGATGCATTTTTTTTGGCGTTCTCTTGCTTTGAACTCAAGCGTAGTCCATACACACTATTTATAGTAGTGATGGACTGAATTTTGCATGTGGATTAGCTTTCCCTATTAATAGTGTCCCTCACCATCATGTGAACTCACTCCGACTTCAGAGGTACTTGTAATTTACATCCCCAAGTCAAGATGACAGGTCAACATTTTAGTCCAGCTGTCCGGTGTAGGGGGTCGAACCGCTTACCTCGGCGTCAGCATCAACGGTTGATTAAGACCACACGTTCTTACCCATTCGACCATGCTGACCTGCACTATAGATGCATGTTTTTAAGTTATTACATTTAAAATGTTTTATATATGAAGGGTGCAGAAGAGGTTCATCATCATGTATTGTGCTGAGTAGCACAGATGATAACGTTGATTAACAAACATCTGTCATCTGTGTTCTTGATAATTTTGATCACTGATTGTCTTCCATACTACTGTAGAACCATCCAGAATTTCCTCCCTCTGTCTCTAGCCCTCTCAATCTTCCCAGCTGTCACAATCTTCTCTAGAGTCATCTCATTACATGCCCAAAACACGATGATCAAGCAATCAGTCATTCCACAATGAAGAGTGGCTGCTATGGATATTCAACACTTGCTGTCTTTAAACCTATCTCTAAAGACAGGTTCTACATGAATGTGAACATATGTGGGCACACCTGGCTGTGAAACGTATGCCACCACAAAATCGTGCAGGAGTCTGTCTATTCTGTAGCTGGATTAGGTGACTATGGATGTCAAACTCTACAGAGGCCTGGAAGGATCTTCTAGAGACAATGCAGTTTAAAGTCAGTTCATGAAGGAAACAAAACTGCAGATGCATGCTGGTTTAAAGGGAATGTAAAAAGGAGGTACTGTCATCAAAGGTTCAATATTTGTATTGGTTGTTTCTCTTGCTATGAAAACATTTACAGTTCCATACTAAATAAATCAACTATCAAACATTGCAATGGAGGTCAGCATGGACGAAATGGATAAGAGCGCTCGTTCTTAAACATCCGGGTACTGATGCTGAGGTAGCGGTTTCAAGTCCTACGCTGGTCAGTTGGACTAAAATGTTGACTCTTCTTGTTCTTGACTTGGGAACGTAAATTACAATTACCCCTGAAGAGTTGCAGTGTGCTCGCCCGATGGCGAGGGACACTGGTAATAGGAAAAGCTAATTCACACGCAAAAATTAGCCCAGTGCACTAGAAGCTGTAGCACATGTATGGACTACACTTGAGTTCAAAGCGAGCAAACAGCAAAATAAATATTGTAACACAAACACATAAACAATAAATAAATATTGTAACACAAACACATAAACAATAAATAAATATTGTAACACAAACACATAAACAGAGACATATGCCACTTACATCTGGTGCAGCTCTTTCTTTGCAGAAAGCTTGAACAAACTCTTCAGGGCCAATGACACTCAATCTCTCCTGGAATGGATACCAATTTTCATACAATTAACAAGTGCCTAAATAAAGCTTTGGTTGTTAGTTAGTTGCATATACGTTACAGGGAGTTGCAGCCAACACCAATATTTTTGCCTGTTTGTGATTTACTAGGCAAGTTTTCAGTAGTTTGCCATTGCTTTCTGAACGACAGATGCTCATACAGTTATTAAAAGCAAACTTCTGTTGTGCCAAGCAATATTGCCACAGATCTGTGAAGGGGTTGTCAAGAAACATGTTACTTCATGAGCTGTCAGCCTGAACCACTTTTAGTTCCAGAAGAATTAGCAGCAGATGATCAGGAGGGTGCAGGGAATAACCGGAATACAAAAAAGTATGAGTGTTTTATTTTCAAAGTGTTGAGTCAAGAACCGACATTAGAGAAATCGGGACATTCCGGTATGTTCTCCGTCCCCATCTGCAACAGCCAGCAAAGAGTCCCACTACTAATGGTACCAGCAGCAGTCTGATTATGTGTTCGTCTGGCCTTTCCATCTGGTCACTGCCTGCAGCACCATTCTGCCCCAAGCAGTGATGATCTGTCATTCTACTGCACTATACATACGATTTCAAAAGGGCGCCCGCCAACATCATCCTCTAATTTGTTTCTCTGTGTGATTTTAAATCTTCCTCTTTTTCTATGTGTATTAGTCAAATCATATTTATCATCATGATGTGTCATGCACATATATGTGGGCTGTCATGGGTCATCAGCTCACTAGATCAGCAGAGTCGTGCATCAGCTCTGTGTTTTACCCAATTAAGCCCTGTGGCCAAACCATCCAGGATTTAACTCTTTGCCTTCCCCTTGCTCTTATCCCATCAGTTTTGCCAGTTGTCACTCAGTTCATAAGTGTACTTCTTCTCATGATGTGCCAAAAATAATTTTGGTTGTCTACATCTAATTTCACTCATCAATGTTTATGTTATTTTTGTGTGTGTGGTAATATAGTGTATTTTGGTCAACTGAAACGTCTTGAAAGTTTGGTGAAAACAATCATGGAGGGGTATATGCCCGGGAAGAGAGGAAGATGAAGGCCAAAGAGAAGATGGGTGCAGGATGTGGTGGATGATCTCCAGATGGGTATATCGGACGCAGGACATCTTGCTTATGACCGAGAAGTTTTCGGGAGTGTTGTTATGGGAGCGAGGTTCTGCAAGGGACATGCTACTGAATGAATGATAATGTTAAATAGTGACCTCACAATCTAATTATAACTCAAAATTGTTGAACAAGTAATTATGTATCTTTAGAAACAAATAGAACATATGCTTCTCAAGACACAGAAAATGTACTTACTAGTTCTATGTGGGTTAACTGTTGAGCCAGGAGCAATGGGCTCGGGCAGATTTCCATAATGTCAGTCTGTTAATAGAATCAGAACAATAGCATTTGCATTAGATGGACAATAAAAGTCAAATCAATCTAATATAAAGAAAGTTCTTCTTATTCTTCTTACACAGAGTATATTTTTAATGACTATGCAGTGTTTGAAAATATTGCCGGTCCAAGTTTTGTTTTCACCCTCTGTAAGGTTCATGCAACAAAATGGATAAATACAAAACTTGGACCATCAATACTTTCAAATACTGCAGTCATTAAACATACAGCCTGTAGTTTACTGTGTAGTTCTGGTTATCATGACTGTCCATAGAGGTGAGCACGGCTGAATGTATTACAGTGCTCATTCTTAAAATATCCGGTGTGCTGATACCGAGGTAGCAGGTTCAACCCCTCCACCCGTCAGTTGACTAAAATGGCGAGGGACACTGGTCATAGGGAAACCTAATCCACACGCAAAGATCAGTCCAGTGCCACTAGAAGTAGTAGCACGTGTATGGACGTCGCGTGAGTTCACAGCAAACTGGAGGAAAAGTTGTCTGTCCATAGCTTCATCTTGTTTACTGTCAGTCGGTTCTCACAGATGTTCCTCCATACCACTGTGTCAAACCGTCCAACATCTTCTCTTTCGGTCCACTCCGGTGTGCTTGTGTTGTTTGTTTTAATCATGTCATCTATGCTGCTGGGAAAATTTGCCAGGTGAAGTGTTTCTACTGAGCTGAGAAATAACAGCAGCTTGCTCAAGTATTTTACAGTGGACCAGAGGGTCTGGCTGATACTCACAACTCAGAGGAAAGGCCGGATGGACACATAATCAGATGCTACTGGTACTATTAGTATTGGGACTCTTCGCTGGCTGTTGCAGATGAGGTCAGAGCATGTACAGGAATGTCTCAAATGTTGTGATGTCGGTTCATGACTCAGCTTGTGCAGTGCACAGGTCAGGACTTTTTAAAACATAACTTTATGCCTTACAGAAGATCAAATAGACATTCCATGACACATGCCACCATACCATGATGCAGGTAATTATCTGTCTTTATGATTCGATACTTTGATATGTCACTTTTGGCATACAAAACTTGTCATCTTATCACTTACATAAATTTTCATGTATTTTGTCAAAATACAAGATTTAGTTTCTTTATTTCAAACCTAAAACTTATTGCTTACTCATTGTCAAAATACAAGATTTAGTTTCTTTGTTTATTTCAGACCTAAAAATTATTGCTTACTCATTGTCAAACTACAGATTTAGTTTCTTAGTTTATTTCAGACCTAAATATTATTGCTTACTTATTATCAAAATACAAGATTTAATTTATTTGTTTATTTCAGATCTACTCATTGTATAGCAAGTTCATTTCATCCTGTCCCACGCCCTCAGGACTGTGGGGTAGATGGTGCTATCCCCATATTTGTATAGAGACATGGGAACTCCATGGGTGATGTGCTGGCTTTACTTCCCACAACATTTACTGGCACCCACTTTAGACTGGAACCAGCTGGAAACCCAGTCATTTAAAATCCCCAACTTGAGTGGGACTCAAGATCATAACTTCCGGGCCAGGAGGCAAGCTTACTCGGCCTCGCAGAGTTAATACGTAAATTGATCACCTGTGTGTTACTGACACTCATCAAGGAAGCAAATAAACTAACACTGTAACCTTAAATGCAAATCCTAAGGTGATTAAGTAGGAGTGGCAGAAGACTGACTATCTCATCCCGTACAAATATAGACAATGAGCAGACAAGCTGAAAAACATCTAGTGGCAATGAACATGCAGTTTCTGAGTTAAATGCAAAGATTACCATGGACAAACAGAAAAACCAATGAGCAAGTCCTATAGGCAAATAAAAACCGCAAACTGATTAGAGAAATTAGACGTAGACAATCACATATTTTTGGGCACATTATGAGAAGAAATAAACCAGATAACTTGGTGACAGCTCGCAAGATTGTGGGGAAAAGAACAAGGGAAAGGCAGATACGACAATATCTGGATAGCTTGAGCACATGGCATGGTTGGGGCAAAAACACAGAGCTGATCCACGACTCTGGTGATCGTGTGAGATGGCGAGACATGACCGCACACGCCCACGCATAGCACGAGATGATGATGAAGAAAGAAAGGATGAATGCCTAAATGGCAAACAACTTACAGCAGCGACATCTTGTGTCTGTGCCTTGAGTTGCTCATCTGCTTCTATTCTTGCCAGATTCTCTTCATGGCTCTTCAGATTTGTCAGCTGGTGAGGAGAGAATACAAGTTCAATTTACCCTTTTGTCAACAAGACTCATTAATAAGGCAAGTGGAGTAATTCATGATATCACTTGTAATCGGCCACAATGTAAGTTAGTTCGTTACATGGTGCATGTCCTTTACAAGACGCCACAGTCAACCCCTGCATTTTTGGGCCATAAAGATTGGATCTACAACCATGGTCAGACTGCGAGATCAGCAAGTTAAAAGAGGTGTGTCCAAACAAGAACACTACGCGAGAAGCCAAAGACGATTAATAAACCATCACAGAACTGGTGACGTTAGCCGCTACACGCTGCGGGATTTACTTAGGATGGGTTCCGATCACTTATAGACTGAATGGTTCGATGTCCAATGAGGATGATCTGTCGACTAACTAACTAATTAACTAATTATTTTTGGGCCATGTGTGATTTCTTGGCAAGTTTACGTAACCACTTCATCACGGAACAGTCCGATGGTAAACAATGGTTGGTCAGCAGTTTGCAGATACGTAATTAAGATAGTTATTATGTATCAGATATGTTTTGTTAGACGCTGCAGGTCAGACGTGTATTTTCTCACGCTGTTTGTGGGAATTATCAAACCTTCTTGGTCTAAAGTTACAAGAAATCAACTCGTGTCTACGGTTTATCTCAGTTCTCTCACAGCCAGGAACAACGCGATGAGGTCACGTTCTTGTGCCTTCCCCGCTGTCTAACTCTAGATTATTTCAAATGAATGTTTTATCAACTTGTAGAATTGATATATCTTGTATTGTGTTCTTTCCTTGTTTTAGACACAATAATGCCAATAATTAGAATGTCGAATGGAGGCCCTGGAGATGTGGATATACAGAAGAATATGTCGTATTTCATGGAAACAAAACCGATCAATACATTAATGAAATATTTCGGCCACGTTAAAAGACATAAGTGGCACCTTGCCGTCTTTACAGACGAAAGTATGTGGATTAGAACTAAAATTCCATAGCACAATGACTGGATTTGAATTCAGAGAACATGTGTTGCCCATGCAGCATGATCCCTCTCTCGGCCTTGCCTTGTTTTCTCCAGAGGAAAGGACAACCAGTACGTCTGGCGCAAGGTAGGCTGCAGATGCTGCCAGCTCAGGATCAACCCTCCAAGAGCAGAAGGTGAGTAGCGGCCATGCCTCACATCCCGGGTATTTGACTTAGATGCGTTCAGTCATATCCCTCCGCTGAGTGGCTCACACCAAATGTCTGGCCCTATATAAGCGTGTACTACTGTCAAACTCCACACACACACAAACGTAAGAGCACACAAACGTAAGAGCGCACAGGAAATAAACAGTGAACAACCCCCACACAAACCTACAGATCTCCACTCTAATCAACGCTGAGAAAAGCAGGTTGAACGAGACCGAGTTTGGAATTTTTGTTTCGGAATCAAGTCAAACTCCCGGCCTGACAAAGTATCTGGACCTATATAAGTGTGTACTACCATCAGACTCCCCGCCTGACACTGTCTTATAAAAACCATACTAGAAGGTAAGGTTGAAGACAAGCGAGCAAGAGGTAGACAATGACAACAAGTGGGAAGATAACATCAAGAGATGGATGAACAGCAGTCTGACATAATGTACAATCAAGGCGAGAGACAGTGTTAGCGATCCATTGCAGCCAACCTTTAATGTGGAGACGCACCTAAATGATTGAATAATGTTAATCAGTATTATTTAGGTTTGCAAGACGTCCCGGTTTGAAAGTAACTAAATCAGTGTCCCGAAAAATACTTTCGGAAAACATTCGTGTGAGGTGGACCCACCATTTAATCTGGTGTTCTGCTAATTATACGACAATTACACGTTGCTTACTACGTAATGGTGTCAACGACAATTAGGCAAACCATTGGCTTGAACGACTGCATCCACTTATCGGATTACGTCATGTATGTTTCCGCCGGTCTTACAGCTGGAAACTAAACCAATCAGAGTGAGGTGTTTAATGAAGGTCACGAATGTTCTAGCAATACAGAATAGCAGAAGTACGTCAGCCGGCGTGGCACTTGCCGTGCGTAAGTACACTATTGGGTACTGAATGGTGCGTGCGCGCGCACACACACACACACACACACATATATATATATATATATATATATATATATCATAATATATATATATATATATATATATATATAATGTGTGTGTGTGTGTGTTGATAATAGAGAGAGAAAGAGTTAGGCACAGACAAGTTTTTTGTGAAACTGGCATGCAAATACATAGATAAAATCATTGCAAATGGACTGTCTGAAGGAAGGACGCGCATGACATTTAGACATAAACACGTTTATACTCATAACCTATGGTAGGTAGGTAGGTGGATGGGTAGGTACGTTGGTAGGACATATAGACAGACAGACAAGCAGGTAGGCAGGCAGGTAGGTAGGTAGGTAGATAGAATGTATACCACGGGAAGAGCTAGCAATAACATGGAATTAATAAACAAACAAAAACATCCCAATTCACAACAACTGAACAACCTTCCACCTAGCACAAAACCACACACACACCATACCACATACCACACCACACACCGCCCAACAAACAACTTCCCTGTTGTAACGGAACTCTCGAACTTTCGCGGGGAGAAAGTTATTTTCACTGGGAGGGATCAAAAGTTCACCGGAAGCGGCAGTTACAAAGACCTGTCTGTTCGGCCGATAAGGTCACCTGAACCGAATTTATAACGAGACTATGGAGAACATTGTGTCTGTCTGTTCATGTCTCGTCTTCTTCCGTCGACCGGCTGTCTACATCACTGAAAGAGACTTGTTACGTCTAGCTTTGAGTATTTTAAACTCAGCTCTGCGGAGCCATAAATGTGTTATCTGCTGTTGAAATCTATGTTTTGATGCTATAAAATAAAATAGTATAGATGTTTTTTAAAATGTTTAAAATAAAAAAAAAGTTTGTTGCATATCCTTCGTAGGCGTCGCAGACAATCCTTAATTTTTTTCTGTTTAAGATTTCCTGGCAAGTTTACGTTTGCTATTTCTTTTATACTGCTATAATCACTATCAAAAACTGTACACTGTCAAAACTGTAATCACTCTCAAATCACTAAAGATGACGATTCGGACTTGTGATATTAACTGAATAAGTGCCATGGGATGATTAATCGTCTTAAGCAACTTCCCATATCTGTCATGGGCTTATATATCGCCGAAATGTTGTCACTGTATTATAATACAATATGTCTGCTACCATATTAACAAGTTTTACGTCATAAAGTTTGACACACCCCCTGATTCCCATTTTCCACCACCCATTTTCGTTTGGTCCAAACCTACTCTTTGTTTGCCAATGAATCTATTAAATGTTACGGGAAAGTTCCGAGAACATCATGGACAAAGAATAAGAAAAATACTGAAATTATACCAGATCTGAACGTGGAAGAAAACGCTCACAAATATCATCATGTCTCGGAATCTGAAATTTTTCAGCACTTTATTTATTACCAAGAAATGAAGCATGTTCGACGCCTGGGCTCATTGCTTGCTAAAGGAAGGAAAAGATTGGCTACCTATTCCTCCTTGCTCTGAGGCCTAGAAAATGTGATGGCACTATCACATCTCAGACACATAGCGAGAAAATGCTTCGGGATAATTAAAAATAAAGAAAGAAAAGACAGAAAGAAAGACAGACAGACAGCCAGACAAAAACTGGCGTGTACATGTATGCATAGATAGCGGGGACACTAAGGATGTGGCCAAGGGGGCAGCAGGTTGAGAAGTTTGAGAAGCACTGTACGAAATGCTTACCTTGGTTACCAAGTTGTAGCTGAGGTTGTTGATGTCCTTGCGGAGCTCCGGCTGGGTGGCAATGATGCGCTGAGTGATGTCCCTGAGCTGTTTCATCATTCTATCGTCACGGAAGTCGTAAGGAAACATGTCGGTCCACTCACTGGGGAGACGAGCGTGTGGCAATGGTTAACTGATGTTGTGCCATGGGATGATTAATCGTCTTTAGCGGCTTATCAAATCTGCCATGTGCTTATATATCGCCTAAATGTTAACATTGTGTATACTACAACATGTCTGCTACCATACTGACAACTTTTATGTCATAACTGAGATACACCCCTACTTCCCATTTTCCGCCATTCTTGTTTGTTTTCTTCCACACCTACTTTTTGTTTGGCGCGGAATCTGGTAAAACTTTTAGATGTTTGCTCCGGCAGTGGACGAAAACAATATTAACAGCAATCATACGTAAACAAATTTAGGAGATCAAAGACGTTCTGCTGACAGACAGAGGGAAAGATGCCAAATCTGTCAAGATCAAGAAGAACAAGGACAATGTCGAGTTCAAGGTGCGTTGCAGCAGATACTTGTATACACTGGTGATCTAGGAAAGAGACCAGGCAGAGACGCCGAGACAGTCATTGCCACTTGGTCTGGCAGTCAGGAACTTGGCGTGGCCGAATGGATAGCAACGCATATCCTTAAACAACCGGTATGCTGATCCCGAAGTAGCAGGGTCAACCCCTACACCGAACAGTTGGACTAAAATGGTAACCTATCGTCCTTGACTTGGGGACGTAAATTACAAGTACCTCTGAAGTCGAAGTGGGTTCGCCTGATGGCGAGGGACACTTTCAATAGGGAAAGCTAATCCACACGCAAAATTCAGTCAAGCACTACTAGAAGCAATGTGTAAGGACTACGCTTGAGTTCAAAGCGAGCGAGCGCCATAACAAAATATTAATAAATTAAGAAATGATTCGGGTGAGGGGGGAGGAACAGACCCAAGTCGGGAGTTTGGATTTGAATCGCATGGAAAATCATGCATGATTGTACTGTATATGTTCGTGGTATATTAGACCCAGACCTGAGGTTGAATGGGGTAGGTGTCATGGAGTTAAGAAAACCACCCAGCAAAACGTTTACGCGAAGTAGTTTGGCATTGTTTTCTGAATGAGAAGTCAACGCTTAAGTTCATGTGATCTGTGTGGAGAATGAAACAACTACTCAGTCGTCAGTACACAAAAGAAGAGGCTAGTAGTAGTAGTAGTAGTAGTAGTAGTAGTAGTAGTAGTAGTAGTAGTAGTAGTAGTAGTAGTAGTAGTAGTAGTAGTAGTAGTAGTAGTAGTAGTAGTAGTTGCAGCATCAATAGTAGTTGCAACATCAGTAACAGTTGCAGCATCAGTAGCAGTTGCAGCATCAGTAGTAGTTGCAGTAGCAGCAGCAACAGCAGTAGTAGTAGCATTAGCAGTAGTAGTAGTAGTAGTAGTAGTAGTAGTAGTAGTAGTAGTAGTAGTAGTAGTAGTAGTAGTAGTAGTAGTAGTAGTAGTAGTAGTAGTAGTAGCAGCAGCATCGGTAGCAGCAATAGAAGCAGAAGTAGTAGTTGTTAACGTATCTCTTTCTGTTGTTGATGATGTTGGTTTTTTTTTTTTTTTTGCCTAAACAGGTAAAATTATTTATACAGTACATATAATTTTGAGACAGCTAGTATTGTCATGGAGAAAAAAAAACGTACATAATTATATATAAACCCACCTAGATATCACCTTTTGTAACAGTTAAATTAATACAAAATACAACTTTGCATTTACAGACAAATTTCATTCAAGCCAACGAAAGAAGATGTAGACGAAGTAAGTTTTATGAGCGCTCTATTTCGTTACACTGCTAACGAGAAACAGCAACATAGTCTCACCTCAACAAACTGACAATCCGGGGCCCTAGGTTACTTGCTCGTGACTTGTCCGCGTTGTCCAGTTTACCTGTTGTGAGATCCGCCTCCATTACTCCTAGCTAGAAATGATAAAATATATATTTAAACATCTTTTGTTCCGGCCAGCTGACCTATATAGGCAAGATTCTATGCATACAAAGAAGCTTTAGCTCAGATTGTCTTTTGAATCGGACATCAGATGTATTATTTTCTGGCTTTACTCTCTCTCTCTCTCTCTCTCTCTCTCTCTCTCTCTCTCTCTCTCTCTCTCTCTCTCTCTCTCTGCCTTTCTCTGTATCTTTGCCTCTCACTGTCTCCCTCTGTCACTCTGTCTCTTTCTGTGTCTCTCAATCTGTATCTCTCACTCTGTCTCTCTCATTGTTTGTGTCTCTCTCACCCTGCCTCTCTCTCTCACTCCCTCTCTCTCTCACTCCCTCTCCCTCTCTCTCTCTCATTATATCTGTCTTTCTGTATGTGAGTCTGCATGTCTGAATGAATGCCCATGTGTCAAATATGTATTAGATACATAGTCTCAGTAGGGGCTGCTTTATTTAAGAACACACAAACAAACAGACTTACCTTGCACACCTCAGCAAGAAGTTCGTGTGGACGAATGAACAAACGGGAGCTCAGGAGAAACGCAAAGACATAGGTTCTCTATTGAGGGACAAAGAATGTACACCAATAAGAAAGATGCACGTGCAAAAATAACACATTTGGTATTAGAAGCAATTGGTTGTCTGCAGGCATATATCCTATTTATTCTCATATGCAAAATCAAATAAGTTGCCATCCTCAAAACAAGGCTAGATGCACATGAGCAATATCTTGACTCTGGTAGCCCGATGGTTAGAACAGCATCATCCTCAGGTGACTTGCAAAGTGGGTAAGCATTCCTGTCTCTCTACAGATAACGGATCTTAGCGTTCTGGATCAATGCTATTGATGACATCCCATTCCATAGTCGTATACTCATCATCATCAACTGCCTTGCCAGCTGGCGTAGGCGTTCATGTCTCTCCACAGATCTAGGTCTTTCGTGTTCTAGATCAACTTTGCTGATGGTATTCCTCCATGCCACCGTCTCAGATCGTCCAGCATCATTTCTCTTGGTCTGCCTCTGCCTCTCTTCCCATGGCTCTTTCCAGTCGTCACGATGATCTCCAATACCTCTCATTTCATTATATGACCAATTATATTATATGTTTGTCTCTTTCTTATTGTTAAATGCAATGTTCTACTTTCATTATTCCATTTCAGACAATCATTTTTAGTTACCCTGGCAGTCCAAGAAATTCGCAAAATTCTTCACAGGAACTACATCTCTGTTGCTTCCAAATTCTTCCTAATTTGTTGATTAAAATTCCTAGATTCACTGCCATACAGCAAAACGGGTTCTATATAGCATTTCATCTCTCTCTCTCTTTCTTTCCTCTCTCTCTCTCTCTCTCTCTCTCTCTCTCTCTCTCTCTCTCTCTCTCTCTCTCTCTCTCTCTCTCTCTCTCTCTCTCTCTCTCTCTCTCTCTCTTACATTCAATGATAGCGACTTATTGCAAATAGGTTTCCCTATTTCATTTTCTGAAAGTTTTATAACACCCCGCATCATTTCTCTCGATCTTTCTCTTCCTCTTCTACCGCTCATGTTTCTACTCATCAAATCTTCGCCAATAACTCTCCTCTCTGACAAGGACCATTGTTTGCCTTTGTTTTATAGTGCTATATAATGATCTAGCGGGAGCATTAGTGTACTCGTTAGGGGGCTTCGCTAATAATATGAGCCCGGTCGGACAAGGGTTCGAACGTTTGTCATGGGCAAAGAGAAGGAGGGATTGGCCACCTACTCCTCCGTGCAGGCCTGTGAAATGTGATGGTTGTTCCTGTTTGAAAAGTTCTACTTTATAGTTTAAAGTCTCTTCCATGCAGTCGTTGTTAGTTACGCTGACTAACCAACGAACATACTTTATTTTCAAAGGGTTCAGAATTAAGCACCAGGCCTGTCCAACATTCTGCCTTTTTACCATTCTCTTTTCGTACATTATTTCATCCATAATCATATATGAGGCTAACCGAGAACAACAACATCAAAACATGCATTATAAAGGCATGGGAAATGTGTTCAAATCAATAGCACATGATTCACTAATATTAATTATTGATGTGGCAATTATTAGCTCTGGGTGACATGCTATAATACCAACAGGGAACTAATTGACTGTTATACTAGGGTTGTATCATTAGTATTGTTTATTATTGTTATTATTATTACTATTATTATTATTATTAACTGAGTCAGTGCCAAAGGATAATATATCGCCAAATGTGACATCCCATTTGGACAGAAGGACGATATATCGCCACACTTGGGTCATCGTCTTATTTGTTTGGTTCCGTGTATCTTCCACAATTTCAGTATGTCTGATCCAAACCTACTTTTTGCTTGGCATTGAGTCATTTAGGTTTGAAGATATTCTGTACTTAGATTGTATTCGAATAGTTTGCGATTGTCTAAATAGCGATTGGAGATTTCTTTAAGATTCTTCCGCAGCAGTCCAGAACATGCTTTTGTAGAAAACTAACTGCTGAACGCAGATCCTGCCGCCCCGCTCCGTCAGAGTACAACACTCAAAGCATTTTCCCGAAAACATTCAGCTCTGTAAAGAGCATGTTGTTTTGCCTGGCACAGAAACCCAGTTTTCTGTAAATGCCTGTTTCCACAACTATGACCTGCCAGAAACCAGAGCACCGCTTATCTCGGTTAGTGAACCTGCGCACCCGGATAGAGTGCAACAGCACTATCAACGCTTGAATATATCAAGAACGCCATTGTTGCTGTTTAGTTTCCTCATCTGTCTCATTTGCCCATTGTATTTTTCGGCACATTCTCACAACGATACTCCCCCTCTCTCTCTCTCTCTCTCTCTCTCTCTCTCTCTCTCTCTCTCTCTCATCTCGGAGACTGCTGAAGCTCGTCGCTGGAACTGCGGAATTCGTGCTCTGTGCGCTGCTTTCGGCAAGCTGCTCTGCAGAAAGATATCGAGTCGTATGGGTCGAAACCCAGTGCAATAAAATCGCTCTTCAGGCCTTTAGATGCCCTCTGTTTAAACTCCCTTTTAAATTCTGCAAGCGAAAGGCAAAGGACCCGTTGACATGTCTTGTAACGTATTAGGTATATGTGCTAGCCCTATATTTTAAAGACCACTCGGCACCAGGTAGGTCATATGGTCAGAACACTACATAGGTTATGTGGTCAGTACCACACCGGTAGCTTTAAACACAGAAACATATTCCTGCTACCCAATGTAGGCCAGGTTGATCTCGGATCCCTTTTAAATTCATATCGACGAGAATTCGAACGTATAACCACTTGGCCGACAGGTAAACGTGCTAACCACTGCACTCTCTAAGTCCCGAACCTCCGTTTATATTCCTAGAAACGAGTAGTAGACGGTAAGCTTTACTAGAACACGATAACAAGTAACGAAATAGGCGTGGCGGCCTGAGCCTTCGTCCGCTTACAAATAAACACACGCACACACCGATACCACTACACGAAACATTACATGAATATATACATAAGTTACCCATCTGTCTTCTTGTCCTGGACTGGACGCGTGTTTAGCTAAATCCGCGTGTATGATTCCAACAAAGCAACTGAACCGGAACGTATCCTCGTTATAAATACTTACATATGGTTACTGATTTATTTTCCTTTTTAATGAATTTTTAGTAGGTACGCATGGTAGAACGCTCAACAGCGCTGATTCTTAAACATTGGTGTGGTGTTACCGAGGTGGCGATGTTCAACTCATACATCGTTCAGTTGGACTAAAACGTCTTTGACTAGGGGACGTACATTACAGGTACTGTAGGTCTGAAGGCGGAAAGGGCTCGCCTGATGGGTAGGAGCATTGGTAATAGGAAAAGCTAATCCACACGCAAATATCAGTCCGGTGCACTAGAAGAAGTAGCACGTGTATGGACTACGCTTGAGTTGAAAGCGAGAGAACGAAAAAAAAAACATTTCTTTATATATTACTTAATCTTTCTTTCTAATTCTTTAATGTTGCGTCTCCTTGGCATTTTATTGTCTGTAAAGGTTTTTGTGAAATGGTTCATGAGCTCTGTTCGTTGTATGATATGTTATTCGTATCTTAAGGTGGATACTTACGTCCGGGTAGTAGTCTGACGTAGGCATCAAGTGTTGGATGAGGGCCTCCAAGGGGCCAGAGTGAAGATTACCGTTTTGGAAAATCAATGCCTGTAGTGATACAAGTGTCAATACATTGTGTTATTTCCTGTTGGCAAACCAGGCGTACGGAATACTATAGACCAGTGTTTCCCAACCTTTTTTGTGCTATGCCCCACCTAAGCCTTTCTAAAATTCTTATCCCCTCCCCCCAACATATACATTATTTTTAATATTCAAAAATTGAAATGTTCACTAAAGAAACTTCATTGATAGGTGTTAGGAAGAAATCACTAGGACATTATTGAGCAAACATAGTAAGTAAATTTTCAAAACATATAATGGAGAACTGAAATTCAGGTACAAAATAATTTTAATGAAAGATTTTTCTATATTATTTTAATTATTAGTAATTATTTATTATTTACATTTAGTGAGATCCTTGCGTTTGATGCTTGCTGCAAAGAGATTTTATGTCAGGTTCCAATTTAGATAACTTCAGTCTCAAGTCTCCCCGTTTTGTTATATCCAGCCGATTTCTTCCATTTTCGAATTGCCCCCCACAACAATAGAATTGCCCCCCCCCACCCACCCCCACCCCCCGTGGGGCATGGACCCCACGTTGGGAAACACTGCTATAGACAGACAGACAGACAGACAGACAGACACCGAACATATTATATAATGAGCCAATGTCGTCATGTACCCAGAAAACGGGCGGGGACAGCAACACAAAGCACACACAAACACCACACAAACACGTTACAATTTATCCTACTGTTCTTGTTACCGTCACAAATAAACACCTCCTGTCGGGCTGGAGCCACATGGCAAACGTATATCCTGCCGCGCAGACACATGGCGACGAATTGCTGCCACCAGTGGTTCTCAATGTGATTAATATGACCACTGGCTAGCAAGAAGTCTATGGTGAAGGTATAGCGAACCCAATTCGCAATCCCTCACACTGCGTTCGAAATCAGCTGCAAGCGATTTGGAAGCTGACCGCTTTGTGTTGATTTTTTAACAGTGGTATGAGCGTCGGCTGATCAGAAAAATGTTAATTACTCAATTTGGCAGCTAATACAACAACGTACTCACCTTCTGCCCATAATTTTCCATTGGTGCTTAACCAACTCACTCCAAGAACTCCTTTATTTTACAATCTCCTGCATTTTTTTTCTTGCTGTTAGTGATTTACTAGACAAGTTCACGTTCAGTTATTTGCCATTGCTTTCTGAACGATCAACGCTAAAGCATTATATGAAAACTATCACCAGGCAGTCTGCTTCTAAATCGCCTGCCGTTGTGCGTCGAACGCTGTATGGAGTTATGAATCGTGTTCGTAACCCATTGACCACAGAGCCGGTGTAGATGATTAAGTGTGCTTTATTTTTCCCAACAAACACAGCAAATATAATAAATACATTTTAAGGTAGGACTCATCATCATCATCTTCAACTTTTGCCGTCAAGCGTCGTGCGGAGAAATAGTTGACGTTCCAGCACCCGATGGTTGGTATTGGATAGTGTCAGGCCAGGACTACTATTACACAAGTTGAGAATCCTTGGTCAACGGAATGTCTTCAATTCACAAAGTGGTGTTTTCTGTAGCTGAACAGTGAAGTCCCAGTGTAGTCTGGGTGTCGTAAATACGGTTAACTGGTTGTAAATAAGTGTTATCTACCGCGGGGAAAAAAACAAGAGGTGGCCATTGACGTCAACGATATCGCGTCTGATTTCATATGGTTACACCCGCACGGAAGAATGCGGAGTCGGTTGGCATCCTCTACGTTTTCAGGTGCCTTGTCTAGGGCTGGCATTGGCGATCATGAATCTTCACTCCTTTCTGTCTTGAGTTGTTGTGATGAAGTTGACTCATCATCATCATCATCATTATCATCATCATCATCAAATGACTCCCCCAATGGCGTGGGCGATCATGACACTCCACAAATTGCAATTTCTGACGGCATGGAATATTTCGTGTGTTGACTCCCTTCCGCGCTAAAACACAAGATTGTTAAGAATTTTCTCAAGCTGTCTTTCTCGATCTCTCTTTCCACAAATCTTTCCGGATGTCATTGTATGCTACAGTTTTTGTCTTCTCGTAATGTGACCATAAAATGATGACTGCTTCTTTCAAACATCTCCCCAAACAAAGCTTTTCTCTCTGTTCCAACACTTCACGAAACTGTCCTTCAATATATATTTATTCTAGTCATTGTTTCCTACCCCATGTCCGGGGTTTCCTTTTCTAAATCCACTAACTATATAATATTAACTATAATTAACTATAATAACGGAGTCTATGGGAATCTCAATATATGTAGCACATAAAAGGGCACTCTCCCGCTATTTACGTCACCGTAATGTACAAGAGGAACAAGATGAGGTGAAATGAGGTCATATGAGATGGTGAGATTAACTATAATCATTGTCATGTCTACCTCGCCATTTGTGCTTTCTACATTGAAGGCGACCATTTGTGCTTTCTACATTGAAGGCGACCATTTGTGTTTACTTGTTACGTTAAATGTCGAAGTCATGTGACTATGCTTTATATTTTGAATCTTTCAAAGTGACTATGTTTGTGAACTGTTTTCCGATTTTCAACTTTCAGTGTGCGTGCGCGCGCGTGCGTGCGTGCGTGCGTGTTTACTGCTTTCCTATTTTCCACTTTCAGTGTGACTGTGCACGTGTGTCATTGTGTGTGTGTGTGTGTGTGTGTGTGTGTGTGTCATTGTATGTGTGTGTCATTGTGTGTGTGTGCGTGAGCGCGCAAAGTGTACAGAAGTCGCATACAAAACCTGGACGAGATATAATCTAAGGAACTACTGAATATAGTCAGTGAAAGGCTAGGTGAGGAAATAAGAAGTGGAGTAACAGAGAGAAATTTGTGTGGGGTAATCAGGTATTAAACTACTGAGCGTAATCTTGCCAAGAGGTCAACATACAGCTGAAAGATGCTGGTGTTGACAGCTAAGTCCTGTAAAAAAGGATATGCTAAAAAAAAACAAAAAACAAAAAAAATCAGGTATTAGAACGTGGAAATTCGTGGAAAATATGATGAGAGACTGCTGCCACGGGACATGGTGGCCTATTTAATTTTATATTTAACTCATGAGGGGATGAAGGCGATCTATTTACAACCAGTGTGTGACAGATACAATCAGCATCCACACCTTTCAGCAATTCCTTTAGGTTTGCATGAAGTGATTTGATGTTGATTCTTCTTTATTACGTGAAGTTGATGATAATGATGACGATAATCGACAAGGATGGTGATGATACAAACAGACTTACATCTTTGTTTCTGTGGGCGTCCTTGTGGTTGTTGTTGTCGTTACCAACATAACCAGTTCCGGAGCCAAACATCTGAGCCAAACTCAGCATTTGAGGGCCAACGCTCTCACGCTTCTGTTTCATAGAATTAAAAAAATAAACGTCGTTAAGCTTTTTCTGGGATAGAAAATGCAGACATAAACAAGTATTGACAATGTTTCAAGGCCTGAGGTAAGATCTAACCTTGGCTGGTGCGTCTGTTGCTGCCGGATGTCGCTGTCTTAGAAGCCTGCCTGGGTGTGGTATTTCCTGAAAACAGGTCATCCCTGCAATCGCAAGTACATTAATGTCTTCGTGTCTGTTTGTTTTCATGTACCGATGAATGCTTTTAAGCCGCAACGTCCAATGTGTCACTTGTGATGATGTTCTTGTAGAGCTTACCAATTCCATGTTAATGTTGATTTACTCATTGTAGCCAGTACAAAGTAGCGGGACGTGTGGACGTCTGTCGGAGGTTCTACGTGATGACAGATTGCTCTGGGAAGAAGAGACAGTGTCTGCCAGCATGAATTCGGAAACAGAGCTGCCAAGAGCAGTTACCCAACTGGATCAACCAGAAAAAGGCTGTGGAAGATGCAGAAGAGGCGTCAACAGAAGATGATTCCACTGGATAAGCACGAGCTGAAACTCTATCAGAACTAGCAGAAACAGAGCTGCTTAGAGCAGTTACGCAACTGGATCAACCAGAAAAGGCTGTAGAAGATGCAAAAGAGGCACCACCAGAAGTTGGACACTGACATTAGAAACATATTGGGCATGTAGATACAACAAGTGGGGGTATTAGCGAGTCTGCTGCTGTCTTTCAGAGGACTGTGATGGGAGCGGTATCCTGCATAGAACTTGCTATATGATGATGATATGCATACATATTTGTGGACTGACTTCCTTTGCTGCATCTACGTCACAGCGGCGTCATGTTTGATATAGCGACACACACACACACACACACAGTGAGGGAGAGGTATAGAGAGTGTGATCGAGAGAGAGAGAGAGAGAGAGAGAGAGAGAGAGAGAGAGAGAGAGAGAGAGAGAGAGAGAGTATTGATCTCTGACGAGCATAACACGGTGTGCCGCACTGCCTCGAAAAGAGGAGCGTAGAAGAAGAAGAAGAAGAAGAAGAAGAAGAAGAAGAAGAAGAAGAAGAAGAAGAAGAAGAAGAAGAAGAAGAAGAAGAAGAAGAAGAAGAAGAAGAAGAAGGAGAAGAAGAAGAATTTCGACGTCTTCTTTTACTTGGGTCGTTTTAATTTGTGATATCTTTATTTTCCCAAAGAAATATCTGAATTCACAAGCACTGCTAACGTTCTTACTCAGAGAAACAACAGTGGAAGATAAACTCTATGTATCACTGAGTGAACTAAAACAGAAAGTGAAGTTCATACAAGAGACAACATTGCAGATATAGAGACATTTCAAGCAAGTGAAAGAAGATGTCGGATAACGCTGCATGTAAGTCTCATGCCAAATAACAGTAACAGTCTTTCAGAAACAAAACTGAATTTCCAAGCACAGACGTAAACAAACATACCGAAACAGTAAATAACTCCAAATCAATGAACTATAGACGAAAGAAAGACTCTTACGATAACGACACACTCATCATCATCATGTGCCATGCCGATAAGCGTGAGCGTTCGTGTTTCACCATCTTACGCGATAACCAGAGTAGTGGATCAGCTCTTGTGTTCTTGTCTCGACCATACCACTTGACCAAGCCATCCGGGTATTTACTTCTCTGAAATTTTATTACTAGAAGACCACGTGAATAAAAGCCCCGGTCCTCACCGGGACCTCCAGCACTCGAGGCGGACACTATACCTCGAGACCACGCAGCCCCCCCCCTCCCCTTTCGTCCCAGTTTAGGGAGTCCAACTCAATGTAAAAAGTGCCCCACCCCCTTATGGATTGGAATATATGACAACCGGGCTATAGGCGAACGTGCTAACTATCGATTCTTCTTCTTCTTCTTCTTCTTCTTCTTCTTCTTCTTCTTCTTCTTCTTCTTCTTCTTCTTCTGCGTTCATCCGGAGTTTTTTTTTTACAATAAGACGACATCCTGTTCAACCCCTAGACCAGATTGTTGGACTAAAATGTTGACCTCTCGTTCTTGACTTGGGAACTTAAATTGCAAGTATCTCTAAAGTCGGAGTGGGTTCGCTTGATGGCGAGGGACACTGGTAATAGGGAAAGCTAATCCACACGCAAACATCAGTCCATCTTCTACTAGAAGTAGTGTGTATGGACGACGCTTGAATTCAAAGCGAGCGAGCGCAAAAAAAAAAAAAAATGTCTTCCTCTAGTTTGTTACATTTTCTTTACAGAACATCGCAGCCAACCCCAGCATTTTATTCGGTTTGTAATTTCTTGGCAAGTTTACGTTCAGTACTTTGCCATTGTTTTCAGAACGACCGGAACTTATACCATTATTTTTTGAAAACCGACACAAGGCGGTCTGCTGCCAAATCGCCCAGCAGTTGTGTTTCGACCGCGGTATGCGGGATTACGAATTGCATCCGTAAACCCTTTCCCGCAGTGCCAGTAGACTTCCTACTAGACTATTCTGAATAAGTACATTCCTTCATTACACAGACTCCCACATTTCCGATATTTAGAGATGGCAGACTAAGCTAACACTACAGAGATACGTGAAGAGAAACACACACTTACCTCTAAACCCATTTCAGTGCTTGTGATTGATTATACAAAAACTATACAGTTTTCGTCTACGTAAAATCAAGAAAACTGTCCCATCCGGAATAACAACTTGTATAAATAGTATTCAAGTTTCCAAATGAGGTAAACGATTAGAAGGAAAGATTAATTTTAGCACACTGAATCAAAACAAAAATATTAGTAGTTTCTGTACGTGCCAAAGAGAATATCTGACTTTAGAAAATTATATTCTGATTAAACAAATTAACAGTGTAATGTTGTCTAGCTTTTCAAAACAGTGTGAACACTGATGAACATATGAACACATTGCGAGTCAGCGCTTGTATTTAAACATTTGAACTGACGAGGAGAGCACGGGAACGCAACACCTCCATTTACTCAAGTGGTTGTAAGCGAATGGGAATTGCCGCTGTGGAGAAACTGTGGTGTCCGCCTACACGAAAGGCTATTATTTGTGTGGGATATTTTTTTGTGGTAGGAAGTAAATTGAGAACTTGAAATGTGCTCTTCAAATCTCTCAAAGCACGTGATATTTTTCTTCTTCTTCTTCTTCTTCTTCTTCTCTTCTCCTTTCTCCGTTGTCGCCGTCGTTGGCTTCTTCTTCTCTTCTTCTTCTTCTTCTTCTTCTTCTTCTTCTTCTTCTTCTTCTTCTTCTTCTTCTTCTTTTCTTCCTTCTTCTTCTTCTTCTTCTTCGTCTTCTCTTCTTCTTCTTCTTCTCTCCTCCTCTTCTTCTTCTTCTTCTTCTTCTTCTTCTTTCTTCTTCTTCTTCTTCTTCTTCTTCTTATTCTCTCTTCCTTCTTCTTCTTCTTCTTCTTCTTCTTCTTCTTCTTCTTCTACGTCTTCTTCTTCTCTTCCTCAATTTACCTCACTGAAGAGTCGGGGATGATGTAAAGGTCTTTTATGCGCTCATCCTAATGCTCTTTGTAAGTTGGTATTCACTTCTCTAAGGTTGTTCTTGATACCATCACTCCATCATTAACGTTGTATTCCCCATGCTCTGTATCCATTATATTTCTTCAATGTGGCTCTTTGTGGCAAATGATAGCAGGGCATTCTTGTGAGGTGGTCAGACCATTTAATATGTTGTTCATTAGTGAAGTGCTTGACTGTTTTTCAGACCTACTCGTCTTCTAATTTCCCCATTCCTAATTATGTCTCTCACGATTACTCTGGCAGCTCGTCTAAGGCATCCCACCTCTGTCGTTATGACTTTGAACTAATATCGTAGTTGCAGTAATCGTCCATGTTTGACACTGCTAGCATAATATCGGGTAAAAATAGTTGTTATGAGACTTGCTTTAGTACTTATAGGTCGGTATCTTTCTATGTGACAGATGTGACGATACCGTTTCTCCCAAAATAAGATGGGCCTTAGATTAATTTTAGCTTTAAAATGCAATAGGGCTTATTTTCTGGGGATGTCTTATATTAAAAGCATCCTGAAAATTCGTGCTAGGGCTTATTTTATGGCTAGGTCTTAATTTCGGGGAAACAGGTTAGTTGCACCAGTATCTGGGATGATTATTCTTTTCAATTTTGAAAAGACCATTCTGTTGTCTTGAGATGAACCGAGTCAACAATCGACATCATTGCACTCGGCACATTTCCATACGTGCTTCGTCTTCATCCTCAACAGTTAGTGAAGAGTCCCAATAATAATGGTATCAGCTGCAGTCTGATTATGTGCCCGTCTGGCCTTTCCTCAGAGCTCTGAGTGTCAGCCATATCCTCTGGTCACTTCTTGTCGAACAATTAACTCCATGCCACGATCATTTATCTGTTCTTCCACACTACACACACGATCTCAAAGGGCCCCGACCATGTCAACCTTATCATTCACCAATACACCACTGAGCGATGCAAACGTAGCCAGTCTATCCGTCTGCTCATTTCCACACACACCAGCATGTTCTGGGGAAAAGATCCAACAGTTGCTCTCAGTCTTTGATTTTGTGTTCCATTCCATGTAATCTTTAACTGGGTAATCTTAAAATGTGTCATCTTTAATTTGGTAATCTTTAACTGGGTAATCTTTAATTGTGTAACGAGCAGAATTGCCTTAAACGTATCGACTTCATGGTCAGGCATCTTCAGACGCCACAGTGAAGAAAATAGCAATATGCAACAGTCAGCTTGAACCGTTTGACATCTCCATAGAGTTAACGGGGATGTTATGACACATTGGACATGAAAGTGTTCGTTTAAGTTGACACAATTTCATACATGACAAGATTACGGAAGCCAAACTGTCAAATGCGTCAGTGGCGTTTTCCAACCACGTAAGGTTGTGGATCGGCGTTTTCCAACCAAGTAGGGTTGTAGGTCGACGATTGTCGGCTTAAGGGAATTGTACGCTGCTTCACAATCCCGACATACTGGGCTCGAGGTCAGTGGCAAGCGATTTCGGAACAGATGGCTATGAGTTGATTTTCACAATGGTATAAGCGTCGGCCGTTCAGAAAGAAATGATGAACTATTGAACGTAAAATTGTATAGAACATCCTCAACAACCAATAAATGATGGGGTTAAGTGCGAGGTTCTGTTAATGGCATGAAACTAACTACAGAGATCTGGAGATTTGT